>JBBDHI010000005.1:4028804-4043928 GCA_037177115.1 Craterocephalus stercusmuscarum | reverse complement strand
GTACATCCTTAGTGAATATAATTTTCATGCTACTTATGAAGCATCTGTTTTAAAATGAACAATATCAAACATAACTTTGAAGCTGAAAGTTTATGAGAAAGTTTTAAAAAGGACCATTGCTAACAAACAGCTAACAGATTAAATGGATGATTAAAATGAAATTTTCCACATGAAACTCGTTTGGTATCTTTGTGTGAATACATAATTAACATGTTACTTGTGAATCATCTGGTTTAAGTAAGTTTGCTCTACCATATAATCACCACTAATAACTTATTTATTCTAGTACAGCAAATTGTCAATGCACTTCTCGTATATTTCTGAAACACACAAGCAGGCAGTCCCAGACGAGGCAACTGGCTGTGTCGTCTTTGTTCTCTCAGTGAGGCGAGATATGTAAGAGGGAGCGTCAAAGATATGAAACCTGGAGGAAGAGAGATAGAGAGAGGCTTAAAGACAAAGAAGCAGCGAGAGGGGAAGAGGAGATGGAGCATGAGACAGGCCGGCTCCTGGAGAATAAGCAGGAGAGACAATGAATAGCAGCTCCTCTGCACACAGACACATGATGAAGGGTCTGCTGCCTAAAAAGCCGGTGCTTAGAGGACAACAAGGGAAGTGTGTCTGATCATCCCACTGTGTGCATGCATGTGATGCATCTGGGCCATTGTTGGACCGACCACACTGGAGGGGATGTTGGGATCCAGTATCTTCTCACCCCACCACAAAACAAAACTTACCCGTCAGTGCTAAAAACAGCATTCAGGGTCAGTTGTCAAACCTAACAGCAGGTAATTAAAATAAATAGCAGAGCTTCCTCTTGAGTTTGACACGATGCAATGTATGTACCCAACCAGCAGCAATTAGTTAGCCAATTACCCCGGGGCGTAATTACGTTGGGCGTTGATGGCGAGGCTGTGGGAGGGACAATAATGAGGTTTATGGTAGCTTGTGTTTATCTCAATGATCAATGATTAGCGTTATCACTATGAAAGGTCAACACCTCACATGAAAGCCTCACTGTTTAACTGCCATTTCTGCTGTTAATTGGTACGATTGCAAAATGATGTTTTCTTTGTGGCTAATTAAAGTAAGCATCAGGATCTAATCTTAGAGGCCATGTCAGGTGTAACGGACTGAAAGGGCTTCAAGCCAGATGCTCCTGAATTTGGAAGCGTGTTTTAAAGATTAAGCACTTCTTAAAAGACAAAACAGCTCTTTAGTAGCAGTCTGGATAATACAAATGATTACTTCAGACATTGATCAGAAATAATAATTTGTACGGTCTATATATAAACGTGGGTGAAATCAGAAGGCGCCATCATATATCTGGCCGAGATGCTTGCTGAGGTTTTATTACACTTACAGGATGAAGTGTAACTTATCAGCTCTCAGAACATATTTTGCAATCTACCTGGGGTCACCTGGGTCACACTGTATATCTGTTTTTACAAAGTAAAGCACTTTGTGATGCATCATGTACGATAAGTGCTGTATAAATAAAGTTTGATTTAATTATATTTGACTTGTTACCTGCAATCTATGATAGAAACAAAGCTCCAAGATCTTTGCTTTCGTGATGCAGAAATATTTCTATAATCAATATATGCAGCATTTACATTTTGGAAAAGCAAGAACATTTTCTTTTTTCTTATAAATTCACTACACCAAGTAGGAGACTAATTGTTATTTCACAATCCTGTTAATAAATGTGTTGTCAAATACTGATAAATGACCATATCCCACACACATCTCTGCAGATGCTAAAACTTAACACTGACCTGATGGGCATGCAGCTGAGAAGTCCAAAATTTGTAAAACAAAGAAAAATTAAAATCTGTATACCGGTACATGGATCTTTAGATGGTCTGAAGTTCTCTGTGTTACAGAACATTAAGTCTCATGAAAAAGTATCAGAGTTTTGCATGTGTGCAAATTTTGCTGCTTTTATTACTTGTGAGACAAAAACTGTCCTATTTACATGCATGAATCCACACCTTTCTGCTGCTTTTAGCAAAGGGATATGATCCCCATAAAACATGACATATTTTCATCTATGTTTTTTTGTGTTTGGTAGAGTTCGCTGTCTTGTCTTCCCTGCTTCTGCAACACAAACCAGGATCAGCACCGGTTGTGGGGAAATTTCACAGAAATGTGTTAGTATTGGAAACAGATTGTCGTCTTCTGGTGTTTGAAATGAGGAGCTTAACATTTCAAAACTGCCTCTTTTAAAAGTATTTATTAAACAACACCTTGACTACTAAAGCAGAGTTGTAACTTTGCAACCTTTCTGTGATGTAACTGTGGTGTTTGGTCCTGATGTAGGCCAGTAATAAACTTGTAGGAAAAACAAATAAATGAACTCAAAGTAAAATTAGTGGTTCATAATGAAATGGCGTGATATTTAACCATCTACCACCTGAGGAGTGGCTGTTAGATGAGTTTGTCTTCCTGTCAGTGGTGTTAAATAAAACCAGGGAAAAAGCCCTTGAAAGACGTGTTGTCCTTCAGACAGTTCCCCCGGTTCCAGGTCCCTCCTGGACCTTTATGTTTGGTCTGAATGGGGATTACGTCTCCGCCCACCGGCTTTAAATTAAATATGCGCCTCACTAAAGGAACTTTATTAGAACGAGTGAAATACTAAGGATGCTGCATTAGCAGGAAATTCTCTGCGTGTCATTGTAGTTGATTTAATTAAATCTAAAATAGGGCTCCAGCGTGTGTGTATGCGTTGGTGTGTGTGATCGAGTTGCAGCTCAGGGCAGAGGGCATGGCAGCAGAAGCGCCTCTAATCGAGTTAGCTATGATAACAGGACTGGCAACTGGCTTTCCAGGAATATACTCTCCCACTGAGCAAGTGGATTTCACACGTACACACACACACACACACACAGATAAGCAGGCTTACAGAACAGCAAACACACTAAGTGTGACCTACCTTTTCGTTTCCTAGGTTTTAAAGATGCATGTGCAGAGCTGTGGGTTTTGGGACAGTAACTGCATAATGCATGCACACATACTCAGACAACATCATTAACGCTTTCACCTCAGCATTCACACACCGCCATCAAGCACTCACACACACATTTCTCATCAGTTTCAGTCTCACATGAGATTAAATCAAGCTTTAATGTAGCTAGGTCAGTAGGTAAATGACGTCTCCAGTGTCTGGACACCTTGTGCGACTAATACCAGCACACAAACATGAAAGCCCTCTTAGCTACGACATGGCCCACTTCCCATGTCCGGCTCAGTGACCTGGAACTCATGTGAGTTCATCAGGTCTATGATGGTGGCGTGGGCATCACCTGTTAGCACATTGAAACTGAGCTTATAAAATAAAACACTCATCTGCATAGCTTTGTCATTCAGAAGCATACGCACACACAGACACACACACACCTGAAGACAAGTGTTTCATCAACTTGCAGCATTTGATTAACAACTACTTTCCTAAATAAAACTGTTTTCCATGATATGAAAACATAAAATGAAAAACTGTTCATGTAAACACTATATACCAAGTCCTCAGTGGTACAGTTAGTACACCAAATCCTTAATGTATTTATGGTAGCACTGCTATATACTGCCACCTATTGAGCCATTATTTGAGATTCTGTTTAATTAAGTGATGGACAGTGTATCCCCTATATGAACCTACAAACTGTTCATGGGTTCATTCCAGTGTGGCTGCCTTCAAATGGACAGCTAATAACCTCAATGGGTAAAAAATATCACAATTTAATGCATTTAAAGTCAAACGGATATCAAACGAATGTCAAATATGGATAATTCTCTGTGTATCGTACCGAAAGTGCATTTCTAAACAAACCTAAAACATCTAAAGCGAGCTGCTGCGTTCATCTCTGCCATCCTGAAGTATGAGCTGGTTTCCTTTCACCAACACTCAAAATCATTCAAAGTGTTGATCCCTAGGATTTGTGTTGGCTATCATGCTGCTATGCTAATAATAAATACACCTAAAGGAAAAACTAGAATAAATCTAAAGTCAATTTGAATTAAAAAATGTGTCAGACCAGAGAGCTGCAGGCATACAACCAAACAACCCACAGACCTGTAGCATGAAGCTGGGTTAGTAGCACAGCAAAGCATCTTCAGGTTCATCTCTGGTTTATCAGTATTGCTAATCTAGTTCACCACAAAGGATGTATCACCATGGCAACTTAGTCTGGAAACCTCGCCTGCTCCTGAGGCGTTAAGTTTCACAACAAGAGGCCACCTAAAAAAAGCCCCACCTCCAGACAAACACAAGATTAAATACAGATTTTGTGCATGTAGTGTCCATATGACTCTCAGAAACGAAGACCGCAGACAATGTTTGACTTTTATCCATTTTTATTTTTTTTCTTATTGCCAGGTTGTGTATTTCTTATCCACAAAGCTTAAATCACTGCATCAAGAGACCTAAAAGCACTTTGTATTGTGTGAGTTTAATGAAAACCGAAGCATGTGATGCATGTTCATAGTTCTGCTTTTATCTCAGCCACAACAACACGATGCTGGTAGAGACTTACAGTAAGTGTCTGGGAATTGCACAGCCAACTTTTAATGGACATCGGCTAATTTATGGGTGATCATATATTCTGCTAGGTTAGACAAAGTTCATGCGTTTTTTTCTCATCTCACACGTAAGACACTTTCATTGGATCATCTGTCGACGTTCTTTACTTCCCTGTAAATTTCACTTTAAAGCTTCTTTTGCTGCATTTGGTGTCATTATGGAGTCGCTCCAATGCCGTCTACATAATGTAAAGAAGAGATTTGTACCTTTCTGATCTACTGGAGCACTTTGGTGTATTACAGCTCTCAGATGCAGATGGGCAGACATAAGACAGTAGCAACACATCTGCAGAGTGATGATAGAGGCGGAGAGAAAAAAGGGCTCGCAGCTCCAGTTTCACATCTGATCTATAGGATCCGTCTGTGTCCTGACTCCTGTCTCCCTCCTCGGCTGCCTGCCTCTCCCTTCGCTGGCCTCTCACCCACAAAGGCAGTGGGGAGAGGCAGAGGTGGAGGAGGAGGGAGGAGGAGGAAAGCACAAAGGACTGGAAGCTGTGGGCTTGCCCTGGGGAGAGGAGGGGGCGAGGGGGTAGATGTGGGGTAACAGGGGGTCAGAGGGGGCCACGGGGATAGTAAAGAGCTGGGGGTGGGGAGAAACCTGAGAGGCAGAAAACCAGAACAGGAGCTGGAGGAGAAAGACTGGGAGTGTTGGTGGGAAGGGGGAGAGGGAACACAAGACAGCTTATAGCTGCAGTGATTTTTTTTTTTAACTCTGAAGGGTGGGTTGGAGGTGGATTTGCTCATGAAAGGGATTCGGTTTGGGAGAGGCAAGGATTTGATGAGATTTACACTTTTCCTTGAACAGAAATGCACATCCTCCATCTACTAAAGCCTGTGTAAGCGTTTTAGCCATGTCTTTTTCCCCCTCCGTTTTGCCATCTCCTTCCCTCTTTTCTACGACTCCTGTTCTCACAACAGCAACCAAACCTGCAGCTGAGTTTCCTTACGTAAACTGAGAACAGAGACGCATGTTTACAATCCTTCATGTGGCAATTCTCTAAAAAAAAAAAAAAAAAAAAAAAAAAAAAAAAAAAAAAAAAGTGAGAAAAAAAAAATGAATTTCCTCCACGAGGTGATGAACCAGATGCAGATAATTAAATCCAGTTAAATCTGACTCTTCCAGGCAGGTAACCTGTGAATCTCTGCAGCATTTCAGACAATAAAACTACTGTTTATTATAAAAACCTCTGCACTGCTGTGACCGCCCTGATATTTCAGCTATAGACGGAGTTAAACACAAGGCCAACTTCCAAGACGTCTCTAGGAACATGAAAGAAACACTCGAAACATCTTCTTTGACATTGGATCACAGTTGCCATGGCAGCTCATCTCAGGAGGCAAACGCGCTCACAAGCAGCATGAAAATGAACGTAGACATACATTTATAATAAATCTGTTGAAGCAGGTTGTCTGTCAGAGTACTCTGAATGATTCAAGTCTTCAGGGTTTGCCCATTAATAAATGAATGAGGGGATGCAGCATCTACGGTCGTTAGCTTACACGGCTAAAAGAGCTAATGTAACAAGACAGATGGCTGTCCTCCCAATCCTCACTTTATGTTATCCGTTAGAAGCTGGAGATGTTCCTGTCCTCTGACATGCATATGCTCATATCTTAGGCCTAGTTTACACGACAACACCAAAACCAAATTAGCATTTTCACCCCCTCTGCGGGATTGAAACAAAACCGCGTTGTCACGACTCAAAATGAGTTACAGCGATGTAGTACCATGCCAGGCCTTAAGGTGGCAGTGAATACTAACAATACACACCATGTTTACAATTTACTACTACATCCTCATTAAACTGGAACACATCTTTGCTGTTTTGTTTTAGGTTTAAGAGACTAAATTACTTGAAAAGATGTTGTTGCTAGTTTTATCGTGTGGCTGCAGAGTTTGCAGCGCGCTGTGACATTTCCCTATTCAGGAGCTTCCACAGCCACGCCACGCTGCTTTGCCAAAAAATTTCCCTCTGGAGATGTTCTTAAAGCGTTACAGAATCACCTCAAACCAACATCAATACAATAAAAAATGCCTCATTATCTAAACATAGCTGTGTGATCATAGTTGTGGTGGGTTTCTGTGCCCACTAGGGCGGTGGTTCCCAATCGATTTTCCTTGAGGACCCCTAAATGCAGATACTAATCCCTTACTCCACCCCATGCTGAAACTATGCTGCTTTTATGCTTTCAAAAGTGAGATTCAAGCATAAATACTGGACTCTGGCCCAAAGATTCCCAAAGTTAAACATGTATTCTTACTCTACTTTTCTTCCTGTCTCTTAAATAGGGACAGCGTGTGAACATTAATCACAATGGCTCTGACAGTTCAACGCCCCTGAGACCCCCTGTGGTGTACGGGGAACCCCAGGCTGGGAACCACTGCACTCGAGGCTTGGCCAGCGGACTACATCCTTTCTGATGGCATTGGCGTTTTCCCCTGCACGAAAACGGCTTTCATTCATCTTACCGTCCCTAAATGAAACAGGCTTAAAATAAAAGCAATCATAACATGACAGACCGCCACTGTGCAGAAAAAAAAAAGTAAGACCTGGCCAAAATAAGCAAAAGAGGCAAGCAGATCTCGGACCAACTCCCCCCGCAATAGGCCCTTGGATCCAGGCTGCCCCCCAAAACAAAACCAACAAAACCCCAAAAACTGGATAACCGGATGCTTCAAACTCAATCACAAATCAAAGTGCTGCGGTCGGCGGTGGACGCTGCCACTCCTGGCATTTATGCTCTCACGCGAGTCCCTCCAACCAATCACAGAGGAGGGAAAAACACAAGTTAACCATCATAACACACAGCCGACAGAGGGCACGCATCCAGACTCCGCTGTTGTGTTTTCTTTTTTAAATCAAATATGCAAAAGGAAAACGTTTTGTGTTTTACATGGAAACCTTGTGATGTGAATCCAGGCCTAAAGTTTGCTTTATGTCTTAAAATGCACCCAGAGGAGAGAAATAAATGAGCGACGATGTGAGGATGACCCGAGTTGCATGTATCTCTTTGG
Source organism: Craterocephalus stercusmuscarum (assembly GCA_037177115.1). NCBI lineage: Eukaryota > Metazoa > Chordata > Actinopteri > Atheriniformes > Atherinidae > Craterocephalus > Craterocephalus stercusmuscarum. Next base: position 4,036,334 of record JBBDHI010000005.1, on the reverse strand, counting down.
TATTCATGCACCAGATGTGCACCGCATGTCCTCATAAAGACCGTGAAACACAACACAACCGAAGCCCTGCGTGCCAACTTATCTGGGTTATGTAACCTGTAAATTAAACCTGAATATTTACAGAGAAAATAAGGGACTCATTTGTTTGATTTTGTGATTTAAAAACAGTTTATTGCCAGAACATGAAAAAGGAGTTCCTCCTTCAATAAGCCAGTCAAAATGATAAAAATGAGAGCCTTCCATTAAAGTTAATTTTATCAGTCAGATAAAGAAGCTTAATTTAAAGAAAATACTTTTGGAAAAAAAAAAAAACACCCAACATTTGTCCCCAGAAGAAACCATTAACACAATAAAACAACACTTTGCCATATTTGTATCCACATATGTAGGGTGTCTAGAAAGTTCTTAAACAGTACAGAAATGGGAGCTGCAGCACCATTATAAAAAATATGGAGTTTGAAATATGATAGCATAAAATAAATCTTTTTCAACAACCCTGAAAAATACTGATGAAAAATGAAACCCAGTCATCAGAATAATTGATGTAAGACACACAACGTACCAAGCACACAAAGCGCCCATCTCACATCATCTAACTGCCTCCAAAACCTCACCACGGGCTCACATGCAGGTGCACAAAACAGAAAACATTCAACCAGATTCTTATATAACTGCAGGACTGAATAAGAAGAAGTAGAACACACTCCAGTGGAGACAGCTTGTAAATAAATCCAAAGCAAGCTAACAGAGTGGGCATCTTCACACTCGGCTTCTCTCTGCACATAAACAGCTTATAAAAGGGACGAACTCAGTGACCTCCTCTGCTGGGAAAGTTGCGTAACCTGACACAGAACGCCGTTTCATCCCTCTGTTTCCTCCCATCTTTAAAGTTATTCTCATCGAGCGTCTTTCTCTCTGTTAATTATCTTTTAGTGACGTCTCGTCTCAGGCTGCTTCCCTACAAGCAGGAAGCTTTGACGGCATAAATGTGACCGTTAGCATCTCAGACGAGGAGACTTTTACAAACCGCCCTCATGGAGCTGGAGGAGGTGGATGATGTCAGCTCCTCCTCTCCTCCTTTCCTCCCTACGCTACCACTCGCTGAACGGCACTGCTCATTATTCCGGAGGAGGAGGGCGATGAAGAGGAGTCTCTCCTCCCCCCTTTCCTTCCTGTCCTCCTCCTCACCCACTGCTTCCTGCCGTCCTACCCCCGGGCATCCTGACTCAGCTCTCTCCGCCTCTCTTCCTGAATCCTGCCATCAAATCTGTCTTTTTTCTTCTTCTTTTTAATTTTTCAGGGTCTTCGGCTGCACTCTGTTCAGAAACGTGGTTTATAAAACATCACCTAACAGCTGCACAAAAAGGACTAAACAGAAATGAAAACGCATAAAATAAGAAATCTAAAAGTTAATCACAAACTGATGTTCAGACAAAGAAAAAATAATAATCTTGTAACCTGTTATGAAAGCAAGCTGCTTCTCTGAGCCTCCTGTGCAGAGTGTGTCCCACATGTGGATGGCACATGGCTTGCAGTGTTTAAAAAGAGGACGACGCAGACAAAGAAGCTGAATCCTAACAAGCTGTCAAATGGCCTGCTTTGAAGGCTCCCGCTGTCACATGATTACAAAACACATCAAACCCGGACAGTCCCGTCATGGCATAAAATTCCCAAAGCAATGTCACAACTTTTTAAACAAAAACACTAAACGTGGCTCATTCCCTGCATGGGCACGCGTAGGATTGCGGTTTTAGCCGTGGACTTCCAGCCTTCTGGGCAGCGGCAGCCAAACATGTGTCACTCATCGACCGTGTCTTAAACTGGATCCCTGTCCAAATAAACCGTCGGACCAAACTGGTCCCAGGTGCTCCATGTGGAATTGTTTCGCCTAAAATCAGCCGACAGCAAAACCCTGATGTAAAAGCTGCTGCCAAGCTCTAGAAGTCAAATATGCAGACATCAACATGGCTTCAGATTTATTGTTAGTGTAACAGGCGACTTTGGAGAACCGTGCAGAAGGAAAAAGGAGGCGGTCGGATGAAAACCTGCAAGATTTACGATACCTGAGAGCATTCAAACCTCGCAGGGCATGGAGAACCATCTCAAAGGCTGTGTGATAATGTGATAAACTGTTGTAATAATAGACAACCTCACTGACTGGCTGTGGTGAGTGAAGCCAGCACTGTGTGCATGCAGCATCGGCTACAGCCCTCAAACCACAGCGTGCTGATAAAAAACACACTTCATCAGACAAAAGCAGCCCATCCAGTCAGAAAGGCACCGCTCCGGCTTTGATCAAACTCGGTGCTTTCATGCCGTTTTCGCAGTGATCATCCTCTGTAAAGCCCCTTTCAACACTGGACAACAAAAATGGAAGGAAAAAAAACAAAAGCGCTACCCACAAACATCTGGATTTTGTCATGAATGGAAAAGTCTTGGACATTCAGGCATCTATGCAGTAGTTGCAGGTGTTTATTGGCTCTCCATCTCAGATTGGCTGTGAACTGAATAAAGACACTTGGGCCGTATGAAAGTTTTAAAAATTACCACTGAAAGCGTAAATGAATGTGCAAATTCACTAGGAGAGCCTTAGAAGAGTTATAACAATATACTGACCTACATTTATCCGTTGAATCATTCAACAAACAGCATCAGTCAAACAAACTGATCTATAACATCAACACAATAAATCTGTTGTAAAACTCAGTAAACAGAATGTGACCAGGTGATGTTTCTCATTATAAATGTCAGACTGAGCAGAAATAAACATGTTTTCATATTTCGGTTTCTCTTTGTGATGCAGTCTCTTCTCGGTCATCGGCTCCTGAATGGCCAAAAAGTGAGATAACGGCAACCATCAATCCCCTAAATCAATATAATATTCCGTCATCATCATACTCGTGGTTTAAAAACTAAATACACACTGATTTGCACAGCTGTTTATTGGGCATAACACGCTTTAGATGGAAATGAAGTCTCATTTTGTTGATGACGGGCTCATCAAAGAGGAGCCTGAATGCTGTAGCTCTTCATTAGAGATAAAGAGTGATGATGCAGTCGCTCATGTTCAAGCTGATTGGTGGAAATATTTCCAGGAGAATGCACGTAAAACGTTTTTCTGTTGCTGAAGGACACCTCGCCGCAGTCAGAGTGGCCAAAAACTGTTTCCTCTCTCCCTCCCATTCAGCACAGCGAATGTGCTGCAGACAGCATCCGACAGTAACACCCGGCCATGGAAGGCCATTTCTCCCTCAGCCCTGAAGGAAAAAGGACGCCCACTCTTAGCTAGGACCAATGGAAATGAGCTGGGATCGGCCTCATGTTTCATTTAAATAAAAGGTGATCTACCAGGACTTGTAGGAGAATCAGACAAAAGAGAAAACCACGCCGCTGCTGCTAACATGATAACGGTGAGGATGCAAAACAAGTGGGCAAATTAAAAAGAACAAAAAAGGACAGAAGAGCTGCAGAAAGCATTAAGCCACAAAGGAAGATGGAAGGCTCATCATCGTTCAAGTCTACCTTCCAGAGAGGATTTACACAAGCAAACATCCGTACCCCGGGACACAGACGCCAGGTCTGAACCGCTAACCCTAATAAACTCAAGATCGCTCTTTACCAAAATTATAGAAGAAAAACTTCAGGGGATGGATGAGCGTTTAGCGGTTCCCAGTGCAGCGAGGCCATTCGTGTTTCCTGATGTGTCAGGTAGCAGTAGCAGCCAGGTGACCTCAGCTTCATCCGGACAAAAGGTTTAACAAACAGCCAGAATGTTTGAATGTGAGCACAAACATATGCATGTTTAAACCGATCACATGATCAACTACAGTCCGAATGGCCTAGATCGTGGTATGAATAAAACCATGTGTGTGTTTTCGTTTACCCACGCGGTGCAGCTATGTTTCCGTGCATATTCTCAGATGCGTTCATGTCTGTAATTGATCTGATTCCCAGCGAGCTTTAAACGCATAATAAAGCTGAGCTGGCTACAAAAACCCAGGTGTGTGAGGCTTAGCGGGGTCCTTAGAGACACCGCTACGAGAGAAAACGCCTCTTTGCCCCCGAGTGGCAGATCAAAACACTAAGTGAAAACAGTGTGGGGGTTTGACAGATCATATCCGTGTGTGTGTTGCTGTGAGAAAGAAACAGATCTGATGTGAGGTTAAGTGTCTGAACACATCACTAAGGCTGTCGCACTTGTTAAGATCTTCATCTTCATTCCCAAAAACAGCTTTAACATTTAAAACGTGAATAATTATCTAATCCAAAACCACAGACCATGGAGGAAACAGTAACGAAAAGCCAGTTGGCAGCTAAACAACCAGCTCATCATTTTTGAATATCTTGACACTGTAGATGCGTGATCCCAGAAGAATATTTGACTTATAGTAAGAACATAGAAAACATGTCAAATGTTTAAAGTGAGATCTTTCATCTATTGAAACATTTGGCATGTTATGAAATACAGCAAAAAGGACTCAGGATTAACGAGAATCCCATTTCGGACAAGAATGGGACAATGTCTGTCTCCATAAGGTCCTGCAGCCCTCATCTGTGCTTCCAGAGTGGATGCTCCACAGCTGAGGAACAGGAAACTCCCCATTTCTGTTTCTAAGAGGAATTGCTGGCATCACACTCTTAACGTAACAAATACTAATTCAGCATCCGTCTTACACCCGTCTCATCTGAGCTCTCCCCGGCAAGTAAAAGTTCACTTGCCCTCTGTTTCCTCCACGAACATCCTCTGGGGGTTCTTTTTCTGAATAAGCCATGGGGCGGTGCCATAAACCAAAGCACAGCTGTGATGTGACGCTCCAGGCTGGAAAAATAAGAAGTGAAGTGCAGTTTTTCAGCCTCGGGATGCTGCAGGGCAACGAACTGACATGATGAATAACACGGCGCCATCACAACGAGTCAGAGGCACCGAGGTTTAGAGCCGGAAACCCATGCAGCAAGGCTTTAAAGAGCATCATTTTTACCATTTATTAACCTTTATCATTTCTATTTTGAAACGCTTGTTTGTGATATTACACTGCATTCTGTGCACTTACATTACAAATAGATTTTTTTGTATGCATTTCCTTTAAACACGGTTCGGTTCGCACTCGTATGGTACAGTTTCAAAAGTGCAAAAACCAATATGAAGACGAAAAAGGTCAAGTCTAATACAGAACTGAAATAATGGAATTTACAAATGTACTGAAGTGGATTTTCATCCAGTCTCTAGATAATCAGGTAAAAATCTCTGCAGCTTAAGAAATTTCAATATTAACTTGACCCCAGATCAGCAGATTCACAAGTAAGAACCAGTTTGTGAAATGTTGCAAGTGTCGCACCACCGGTTGGACATTTCAATACATTTGGTAAAAGCAAAGATGTCACCGTTTTACTAGAAACAAACGGCTCAGATAAAAGCAGTACGGGCCAGATTTCCCAACGTGGCTGAGCGGTGAAGCCAAGCGTGCCTCATTTGTCACTGCAGACTTTGCTCAGGCAACTTCAAGCTGAGATAAAAGGTCAGAAGGTCATACCTGAGCAGGTGGCTGCTTGCACACAGATGATGAGGGTCCCCCTGCAGGAAAAACACACCAGTATATAAACACTGATATGGATCAGAACAATTTGTCTTTTGCTGTCAGCTGGAAAACTATGTGAGCGCTTTGCTACGCTCCGGTTTTCTATGCGGAGATGTTAGAGGTGTTGAGTTTATATTAACCCAGTAGAAATGCAGAACTGAGGAAATTTAGAGATAATTTGAAGAAAAAATAAGAGATCGAAATGTTGAATGAAAAAACTAACCAGTCTCACCATTTAGGTAGTAACCAGGCATCGGACGTGGGGCTTCAGTCTGGCGGCTCTTCAAACGCAGCAAACTTCCTGACCATGTCCATCCCCGTCTCTGCAAACCAGAGAGACGGTAAGGGCAACAGCTAATTAATAATGGATGTATAGAAGTGTGTAAGTGTACGTGAAATGTACATTTAGAGTGTCATTTTAGATTTTATCTGTTTGTCAGAAACATATTTAGAGAACAAAGTGTGCCTTTCAGAAATGTTCCCTGCAGGTTAGACTGTGATGGTGTTGCCCTCTACAGAGCAAAGCAAACCCTGCAGTTACAAATAGCTTGGAGCACCATGTGCAACTACATGCTTACTGGGCTATTTATGCCTGTTCGACCCCCCCAGTTAGATGGCTTGGACCCAGAAATTCATTTAACCAAATTTTTTCCAGCTTGATGAAGGCTTTATTATGATAAACATCCTTTTTTTGTGGAAAACTTCACAGTTTCTGTGACGTCTTAATCGTGAAGCCAACATTGTGCCAAGGTTTAAAAAATAAAAATAAAAAAATAAATAACGCCAAAGATTTCAGAAAGCGCCTAACTGAATGTCAGCAGTGCACCTTGTTCAGGTGTTGAATGATTTTCTTCATCTGCTGAGAGCACAGACAGAAAAGTGTCATAGTGTGGCATGAAGTGTCCATTTCAGTCCTAAGATTACAGAGGAATTAGCTTTGCATGTAAAAGCAGCCAATGTAAAACCCCGTCCAAGGTAAATGTAAACTAGTTCATTTCCAAAGTGCAGTCAGATAAATGATCTGTCAGCAGAAGCAAACGCTTAGTGGAGCTTTGCTATAAAGTGGAGACAGAACAGGGAGCAGAAATATCCTGAAAGGTAAGCAAAAATGGGTTTTATTGTTTGCAAGTTGTCATTTAAGCTACACAGGAAGCAATGTTTAGTTAAATAGTTTGTACTGGAGGAGGAACAAAACATTCAGATTAAGGTTCCAAACCAGAAACAGGTAAATTGAGTACCACTCCCATGAAACAGCAGGAGCTTCCTGCAGCAGAAAAGCTCTGGTTGGGTCTCACAAAAGCTGCTTAGGTGGGTCCCAGGGGACATGACAGAGAGTCAAAGGTGACAGTTCCACATATGAATCTGAGAGGATGTAACATGATGTATGAGAAACAAGCTCAGGCTACAAAAACCCACCTAACAACGAAAAGGGCTCCAAGTCAGTGTTTCTCAGGACGCTGCCCTGTCTACAGCTTTTAGATGTGACCCTACTCCAACACACCTGATTCAGATTGATGAACTTCAGGCCTGTTAATGAGTCATTCATTTTCTTCAGGTGAGTTAAAGTAGAGTTACTTCAGCAGGGCCATGTGTCCTGAGGGCCACGACAGAGAAACATAATCTGCTGCTGATACTCTGGTAGGACACGTGAGCCCAGTCCTGGAGAGCTACTATCCTGCAGCTTTTAAATGCAACACATCTGAATCAGATGGATGCTGCCTCCTAACCAGGCCTCTGCAGAGCCCAATGACATGTACGAGGAAAGTAAGGTGTGCTGGAGAAGGGACGCTGTAAAAGTTGCAGGACGGGTGCGCATGTGAATACTTAATTTTTAATCGGAATCGGGATTCTTGTTCATTAAGATTCAGAATCGTTTTAAAATTTCCAAGAATCGATTTTTAAAAGGCTAAAAATCATTAGCTTGACTACTTTCATAGCTGCTGCTAAATGACAA
>JBBDHI010000005.1:4006121-4020577 GCA_037177115.1 Craterocephalus stercusmuscarum | reverse complement strand
GACTGCTTGACTGATTGTCAGTGAAGCGCCTTGAGATGACTTTGTTATGATTTGGTGCTATACAAATAAAGTTGAATATAATTGATTTGAACCATCAAAATGAGGATGCATCTCATTTTAAGAAACTTGTGGAATCTAAAACTCCTTGTGTAGTTGTGTAACCTCAAAACTCCTAAAAACTTAGGGCAAAGAAATATTTCTACCTTATTTTGGGATTTTCCCTATTATAGCAATGAACAAGTCCAATTTGGACCTACAAAAAAAGCTCTTCCCTCACAAGAAAAAAGACTGTTCATATTTTTACTGTTCTCAATTGGCATTTCTGAAGCCCCGAGATTCACCTTCACCGAAATGACAGTGTTTAATACATAAATACATATAGAGACATAATATATGAAAAAATCTAATCGAATAAAAATCAATCAAACAAACATCAGACTCCAGAACTAAGCCGATACAAAACAATGTATTTGTTAAACTGCTGCTATCAGGCCGTTGGCTGCAGGAAGCTGAGATTAACTGCATCGTTCATCAGAGTGAAACAAAGTGTTGAACAGGCTGTGTGTGTCAGAGCTCTACAGGCGATGACCACAGTTGATTACTGTAAACCAGCATGCCTCCACGTTCATTCATTTGGAGAATCAGACAATAATCTGGGATGTGCCTAAAGAAATGAAGTATAAAAATATGCGGCTACCAATCCGGTAAGAAAACGAACACCATACGGTTGTCGCCTCTGTGTGCATGTGTCTGTGTGAGCTCTCACATTGTGTTGGCGAGCAGAAGACTGTAGCACAGCAGTGAGGAAACCGTTGGGAAAGGTGAAGCCGGACAACCAGAACAAGATGGGGGGCTGGGTTGTCTGTGCCCACTGTGCAAACTGATTGACTCTTTGGCAAAGATCTCTGGTCCACGCTGCCAAGGGCTTCAGGGAGGGGTACGCCTAGAGGACAAAGGAGAAAGAGACACGGCCGCTCTGCAGTCATTTCATGCTTCCAGCTGTTGGCAGCTACTCAAAATGATGTGAGTTAGACATAATGCTGATGTACAGTGGTTTTACAGTTGACAAAATGCATGCAGGGATGGTGCACGACATATGGACAGTTACAATGATTTAGTCATTTTAGAATCCGTTGTAGAGTCAGCTGGGAAGGAAAACATAAATCAGGGGAGAATTTATATATGTTTGCTGATTGTGTTGGATGGTTACGCTACTCAGCGGCTTTAAGAAATGTGGGTATGACAACTGCTGATTTTTTGTTGGTATTTAATGATTTAGACAAAAACTTAATGGCAATAAAGATGCAGACTGGAAAAAATAAACAGGGGCAGGCAGAGCTACGCACACACAGCTGTCAGTAGTTTGGAGAGTGAAATAAATCAAACCCAGGCTTTAAAATGGCTTTTGTCAGGCAAAAATGAGGTCACTTTAGTTTCCAAATAATTTCAATAAAGTATGCTAATGCTAACAAGATGTAAGCAGAGAGTCTGTGAAGCAGTATGCCCTCTTTTAAACTGTTAAATTTCCAGTAAGACCTACTTTGATGATCTGTGACATCAAATTAGCTGTTTTCATTTTAGCATTTTGATTTGACGTGAGTGATGTCAATAAAAATGAAAACACGTTTTATCTGTGTAACTGCTGCGCTTTCAGTTATTTGCTTCAAGAACTTTCTGGACCCTCGCATTTAGACCTGAGCTACATGTTTGAACATTGAGGGCTGCAGGCTTGGAAAGCCAATCGACATATTTGTGTAAGCTTTATTGACAATGTATCATTTACAGATTAATTTCATATCTCTTCTACCCACAGCCCTCATACACAAAAACAAACACACACAGTCTTGTGAAGAAAACAGACAGAAAATGGTCGAAGACACAGGCAAGCGGGCCAAAATTAAAGCCACGAGTTAGTGAGCTCAGAGCTAATAACAGGCTGCCATGCCAATGTGGGGCGGAGGAGAGGGAATGGAGGGATAAATAAGCAGGATGGAGAGTCTATGAGGGGCTGTTGTTGGACCAGATGAGGCATGAAGACCCCTTAGAGAAAGGAGCGAGAAGAAGGTAGGTAAAATATTTAAAAAGAATAAGATACAGGCAGAGAGAGATTAAGAAAGAAAGCCCGAATCGGACAAAAAAAAAACGACAAAGTTTCCAGTTTACAAGTGGTCAGTAGAATAGAGACGCTCAGCTGGAGGCAGCAGCCTTAATAGCTATCCAATACTCCTATAAAAAGGAAATAGACACACACACACACACACACACACACACATATACAGTAGATTGAGCAGTAATAAGCTGCTGGCTGGAGGACAATGAGCTCAGGGTTTTATTAGGAAAGTGAAGCAGGTCTTGGAAGGGTTACTTTGCTTATTACACTACGATTACTCCACAGACACTGGCTTTGTTCTGGCTCAGAGGGCCAAGCTAAGCATGGTTTCACGAAAGTCCACACCAACATGCACACACACACACACACACAATCCAAACATACATTTACAAGCATCACCATACATGCTTCTGAGCACTTGAGACACTTGAACATAGACACCAGTGGTTCTGAACCCCACTGACTCACACACACACACAAACACTCTTTCATAGCCCAAATCTAGTCAAGCCCTCTGACCCAAGCTGACAGCCCCCTGTGTTCTCTCCCACTGTAAAGAGCGGTCCAGTGATAATGAAGCCAGAATGAAGCATTCAAACAGAATCGCAGCTGGAACGCTGCCAGAGCTCCATCAGAGTGTGTGTGTCTGTGTGAGTGTGGATGAACAGGCCAGAACAATAAGTGTGTGTCTGTGTAGTCAGGCAGGGTGATGTATAAATACACCTTTAATAACAGACCAGTGAGTGAGTACAGAGACATGCCAGCAGCTGTTTTGATGGCTCAAGGAGGACGACGAGATTAGTGTTGATCAGATCACAATCACAAAGATTAATATGCAAGAGTGAACTGGATCATAAAAGGGTCTGTTCAGTGGAAGCAAACAGGAGCCTGGCGCTAACATTAGCCATGACTCTCATATTCATTTTATATCTGCTTTTATTAACTAATTTAATCCAGACTCTAAGGAGTTTTCTCAAATGCTGAGAAAATATAACCAGTGAGAGTAAATGATCCCTGTGTGGTTTTGCACCTTCTCCCACAGTGGTGGTACTCGAGCATCGTAGATGCAGTTAAAAGTCTCCTCCATGCTTGATGACATCACCACAAAGCCTTTGATCCCTTTCTCCAGCTCCACCAAAGATGAACTAAAACACAAACAGGGATGGATAAATTAGCAGCAGATGCACTTTGTGTATTCCTATATGTTGGAATACACCTCTCAAATTCCCTTTTAATTTAAAGCTGGAGTTACACTGTTACACAAGGTACAGTATACTCCTAGTACTCATGGCCATATGAGAGTAACACAGATAGTACATACATGATGGTGTCCAGTAGAGAGTTGTATCTCTGGATCTCTTGCACCAAGACCACATTAAGAGGTGAGGGGTCATCTTTAAGGAGGGTCTTCATACCCTCGTAATCAATCACTCCTGGGATTTTCCCATGGATGTCTGTCAAAAGCTCCAGGACCTAGAGAGGCAGATGTGACAGGTTCAGTTAGAGTGACTAAACCTATAATGGTATAACACTTACACTTCAACATACAGCAGGAACAACAAGAAACATTCTTTACAAAAGGAGCTGGTTGGTGAGACATAAATATACTTTTGCATACAGAGAAACTTCCACTCATAAAAAGCAAGAATAGGCATATTTGAACCTGAAAAACACCCACTGAGACACGTCCTAATATCCTACAACAGTATCTTCCACAACTAAAGATCTGCATCATATTAGCCGATGTTATGTAACCATGTGGATGTCTTAGTATTTCTGGGAAATATCAAGAAAATATGTCTGGCTTCATAAAGGAAAAGGGAGGGCTCAGAAAACTCTCCATTCATATTGAAGAGGTCATTTTAAAATATCATTGCATTATGACCATGACCCCCCAAGCCCACTCAATTGGCTGCCTCTGCGGTCTTTTGGCCAATAAACAATGAACAGTTAAATATTTTGACAACATTTTGGACTGGTCTGACAGATAATTCATTACAAGTAACACAATATGTGAATTGTGTAAAACCACAAGTAACACAACGCAAATGGCTGTCCACAGGATAATACTCCTGACCTGGACATGTTTTCCCAAGAGAATTCAGGAAAAAAGCTCTTATACAGAGATTGTGGGGAAAGATTTTTGTATGTGCATTTAAAATTGTTAAGATGCTTAAGCAATGTTTAACATGAAACTAGACCTTTTTGTTTTAAAAAAAGAAGCTATTTTTCATTGGAGAATCTAAAAGAGTTTTTAGAAGAAGAGTTAAACAGTGCAACTGTAGCACTCGTGGACCGGCAAATGTCATGATTGAAATCAAGGATTTACATTATTTAGACCTGCTGTCAATTAGTATTATTATCATGACACAGGTGACTGTGATAGAACCAAGACGTGCATTAGATCTGATTTGTATGATTATGTTTTTCTTTTTTAAAAGGAAATTCTGTAACACTGCTTTTGGACCTTACTTTGTCTTATTTTCTATTAAATCAGTTAAAGACATTAAGATAAAAAGACAAGCAGCGTCATTCTGTATGCCATTGTTTTACAGTGGATTTTCCTGTGGAAGCTGATTGTTTTTTTTTTAACTTAAAGACCCATGTCTTGTAAATCTTGTGAACACCGTCCAGTCCTAATCTGAGCCTCCATCTGTGTGCCAGGCTCCCAGGTAACTGAAATGCATCCAGAATCATATATCAGCAGTCTCATACCCATAATTGAGAGCATGTACAGGTAACTATTTTTTAATTCATATATAACTACTTGGTTTTGTGTAATTAAAGATGATGGATTAATAACTGTTTAAAAGTTTTTTCGTGATATAATCCGTTGAAATTTTCCCCCAGATTGCAGCCTTATGTGTGGTTTGGTTATGAGCTTCTTACAACTAAAATGAAACTAATCAGATGTAAAGTTATAACATTTTTCTTTCATTCCTGCCCCTTCAGAACTAGTCCAGTAGAAAGTCAGCTAAGAAGGTGGGCATCAGTAACGATCCTGATTACTGATTTCTTTCTAATGATTGAATGACTATTGGAACAACATGTGCATTAACTGCACAGTCTCTGTTTAATGACATTAAAGAGGGATTATGTGAGAACATGATCATCGTGTTATGTTGACAGTCCTGCATTAAAGTTGACTGACTGGCAGTGCTGTCTATGCTACTTTCACTTTGGGATTACAACAGGCTCAAAGTCTTTTCCAAATAAACAGAGAAATCTGACAAGCAGTTCAGATTTTGTTGGATATCTAAGGCTTAATCAAATCAGCTTTGACAAATTGAGATAGACAATAAACTAAACACACTCTTAGCACGCTAGCATGCCTGATATAAGGCAAACAGAAACGGGAACTGTAACATGCTTTTTAAACAGAAGAGACTCTATAATATGATAACTGTTTCCTTTAATGTTTATGTAAATAATATTGGTGTATATATTTAAGTACTCTCGAGTGATCATAAGCTTTAGTCACAGTCAACTGCCTGACTCTAATTAATTCCAGATCATCTCATCAATTAAAAATCAAATATTTTTGAAGGCTAATTTGCCCTGTAGTATATTCCGAAAGCAGGTTATATGATTATAATCAGCATGTCCTGAGGATTACCTGTCCAGATGGGGCCAGGATTTACTAAAACTGGTTGTGCTTGTTGTGTGTAATGTTGTAAGCAGGGTTCAGTTTCACAGAAAATTGAATTAAAACACATTAGTGTTCCTCTTCCACCTTGTAGTTATCAAGAGCAACGTTTTTAGAAATATTACAATGCTTAATATGATGTAACTGAAAAACTACTGTTGATTTGCAGGAGGTTTGTATCTTTTTTTCTGTGTGTTCGGTATGAACCCCATAGTGCCACATGTTATGGCTGTAGTTGAATTAGCAGCAGTTGTGAGTGGAGGCACTTGCAGTCTCAGATTTTCCAGGGTAGCTGCTGCTGTTTGCGGCCGCTGCCTTACTGCAGCTAAAAAAACAGAATATTTCCGACGTTTCTTGGAATGAATCAGGAATCATGCAATTCCCTTTCATAGTAATAAATCAGTTTATACACTCATTAGGAGGCAATTAGTCAAAACCTGAAAATGTTCAACTTTGAGAGCACTATTTTTTTCCATTATCCTCTAAATATTTCTTATCATGATTTCCAGCTGTTATTGAACAAAGAATATGCCCCCACCCTCCTCATCCTCACCGTATCCTCTCTACTGGGCCTGGCCCCTGCGGAGGTGGTGCTGGTAACCTGAGGTTGCAGCGAGAGCAGGGTATCAAACAGCGTCCTGGTCTCAGCAATCTGGCTTGCAATATCAGCATTGAGGTGCTGGCCAAACACTTCCGGATGCTCTGTGGGTGGCAGCATGTTGATTTGTTCCTTGTATGTGGACTGAGGACCATCACGGGGAATATAATAGGAGGGTAGGATTGATAACCTGAAGGGAAAAATAAAAATAAAATGTGAGTTGTATTTACAAACATGAGTGTAGAATTACACAACAATTACACAACATCATAAAAAACTAAAATAAATAAAATACATTTACTCTCAACCGTCTACTTAATACTCACTCTGAAAAACTAATGGTACATAATATAACCTGGAATACTGAGTACATAATGCCTCTTTATCTAATTTCTTCTGTGACAATGCATTTATCAAATGAAAAGGGTTTTGAAAAACTTGGGTAAAGGCCCATGGCCCAGTTTTCCAGTACATATTATTTTCATCTGACCTAATTTAAGAGCAGCAGTGCCAAACTCATGGACCAAAAAGGATAAATAAAATCACGTGTTTGAGTACTGAGGATATCTTAATCAACATTTTATTGGGCCCAACTGCATGGAGTGGTTACAGTATGTGCTGATTGCACTGGAGTACCCCCTAGGGTCTTAAAAACAGCTTCTAACAACCATCCTCAAATATAATTCTGCCTGAGTATTGATAAATTCTCTGAGATGTCTCATTCAATTTCCTGAGAGTAGTTTGTTTAAAATGATGGACTGAACATAAAATTTACAAAACAAGTTGAAAACAAGGGGGACGAATAAGTTCTACACATCTTTTTGTCTTGTGGTAATAATCTGACTCTCCTCTTGGTGGTGCTAGCACTCTGTGAACAGCAAAGACCTTCAGTCAGCCACAGGTTGCTTTTGAATTGCATGAATTTAAGGCAAGAACTAGACCTCTACAAATGTATAGTTATACTAAACATGTCGCAAGTTGACAAAATCTCAAATGGCCTATTTATATATATCATGTATTTAAATAATTTTTTACAGTGCCTTACTTAAAGAGGTGCTGGTTAACAGCAGCTTCACAGAAGTAGTCATTGATGTACGTCGTTAAAAGACGCCTGTCATAGTCGTCTGTTACGTGACCACCATAGATGACCCCAGCGATGAGGTACTTGAGTGCGTCCCAGGGAATTTCTTCATATTTATCAAGGTACAGACAGAGCAGACTCTCACTCACCTGGACATAGACAGACATTGATATTAGGATATACAGCCTCTCAGTGTGAGTGGTAAAATGACCTGCTGCTGAAACGGGGATAAAATGGTGGAGATGAAATGGAGAGGACGACATGCTGACATGTAATATATATTTCTATCAGACATTATAGTTCCTCTATATATTCAATGAAGTCCAAACCTGGAAGTCAGAATCGTTAAAGCCATAGACAATGTTCCAACCCATCTGACAAAACTTCTTCCTTTCCAGGAGGATGCTGTGAAAAAAGCAGAGGGAGAAGAGGAGCCTCCTGTAGAGCAAGGGTCTTGAGCAGCGGCTGAACTGGGCCTCTGTCACCAGCTGGTACAGGCGCTTCATGTTGGCTTTAACACCCTAAAGAAATCAGGGTCAGCAACATTACAGAGGGTGTTAGGAGTACGGCAAATACAAGCAGGTGAATCGGGCTTAAAAATACAAAGATCTAAGAAAAGCTTTAAATTTTTTTTTTCATGTGTTTGGTATAGATATTGTGCATGTATCCCTGTACATGACCATGTAAATGTGTAACAGAGCTCCTTCACCTTTGGTGGTTCAGTGGTCATCTTGATGCCAGCCTGTAGGATGGTGATGGGAAATTCAGGGTGTGGTGAAGAGCTGAGCCAGAGTCTGAAGTTTGGGTGGGGTTTTTGCACCTGCAGCTCCTTGATGAGCTTGTCCAGCTCAGGCATCCATGAAAGTGAAAGGTGGCAGTTTGCAAGGAACACCCAATGACCTAGGCAGTGGGAACATATGTTGGCAAGCTGCAGTAACTTGTTACACCAGTTTATGACATGTGCAGTTATATTCGGATGTTCAAATATTCTATCAGTCAGCAAAAGTGACAATTACAAAGAAGGCATTTGGCTTTGTACCATTCTTGACTCCCTCTTTAATCATTTTCTTGGCAATGGGTGCCTGTCCCTGACCCAGAGAGAGAGCATGGAAGTGCTTGCTCATGCCAGATGCTTTGGCTAGCTGCAGCAGGGCACCAGTAGGATCCACTCCGGGAGACAAAACAAAGATCAGCGGAGTGCAGCTGGTGGATTCTTCCACAACCTGGATAATGTTCAAACAAAGTAATGGCAAAAAGTGAGAAAAGATTAGAAAATAAATAATAGTTAAAATATTGAAAAGCAATACTCTGAACTGAAGAAACAAGACAGATTTAGTGGACAATGTCTCATACTTACTGCCGTCATGTCAAGAACTGGTGGCTCTACAAAACGAGAGCCGAGGTTCCTCACAATGAAGGAGGTGATGCAGAAAGAGACACGATCCTGACGCAGACATCGCACTATCAACATCTTCTTAAAATCTTTACCACTATTATCCAGATCACCTAGAAGAAAAAAAGCAGTAACACCGGACCATGAAATTCAGGTGTGAAGGACGGTGGACTGGACATAATAAGCCAACAGCAATGACATAGGTTAAGGAGTAGAGTCAAACACAGCCAGTGAAAAAGAAGTGAACAAAGGATATTAGCAAGAAACAGGTGTACTTCAGGGCCCGTATCCCTGAAAATTCTTAGCTCTAAAAGTTGCTCCTAGTGGCCAAATTCTAAGAAAATTCTTAGAATCATGACATTTTCCTAGAATTTTACCTAAAAGTTAAAGGCAGATCTTAATAATGATAAAAGCTATTCTTGAAGAGTCCTAAACCCTAAAAGAGCTCCTAAGGGGAGATCTGCTAAGAGTAGTCGAGAGGACTTTTAAGCCGCTTAGGAGTTCCCTAAGCAGAGGAGATTTGTGAAAGACAGAGGAGAGATGGTCTCCAGACACTAGATGAAAATGTACTGAAAAAATTCTACAGATTGGATCGTGCAGAACATGTTTGTGGTTTAGGTCATTAGAGATGCACTTACTTCCCCAACCCAACGCCATAACCTGATACCACCAGAAATGAAGGTAACACCCTTGCACTTCTTGGCAACAGGGAAGATGCAACAATGCAGTAGTGATGACCTGGGCCAATCACAATCCTCCATCAGCAGGGTGAGAACCCAAACACTAACAGCATTGTCACAACCACAAGTTGTGCAACAATTTGTGTACTTTCCTCTTGATGCACAAACGTTAGAAGCACACAAAAGGGCATACATGGCAATTGCAGGATTCCCTGGTGTTGTGGGTGCAATTGATGTGACACATGTTCACATAATAGCACCGTCAGAAGATAAAGCCATCTTTGTTAACAGAAAGAGATTTCAATGCATCAATGTCCAAATTGTCTTTAATGCTGACTGCCAGATTCTGGACATTGTTGCTAAATGGCCAGGTTCCACACATAATGCCAGAATCCTTTCTGAAGGTGTCCTTAGACAGCTGTTTGAGGGACATCATGTCCCAGCCAGTTGTCATTTGCAAGAATCTCCACAGTGTCAATTGATGATTAACCAACAAACTCCCAGAAGCTGCAGGTCTACTGAAACTGTCAGCAGTTTTAAATCAGGGTTAAAAATATTTCTATTTGCAGACTTTTATGATGAGTGATTTTTTTTTTTCTGAGGGTTTCTTTCTTTCTTTAATTTTCTTATTTAATTTAGTTTTTAATTCTCTATATTGCTTTCTGCACCCTGCTGTAATATTTGTAATGTTTGTATGTAAAGCACCTTTAATTGTCATTTACATGAAATGTGCTATACAAATAAACTTGCCTTACCTAAATCTTTCACTCTGTGAAGTGGGCCTGGGTTGTGACACATTTTGTGGAACCATTTGGGAGTAGGACAAGAATGCTTCCTGGTATTAATTTTATCGTTTTATCTGGATTATAGTTTACAATTACATATACTTCATAGGACTGGAATCTATTAGGTTGATCAATCAGGGTTCAACCTTGGTTCAATGTTGTCAAGTGCAATGCCTTTCTGTCAATCAGCCAATCACAGCTCTTGAATTGATGACTCATACCTAGCAACAGGGTCAGACACAACTCCTCACTAAGATAAGAGTCTATGCCAATTCCTTGCTTAGAGTTCTCTAAGAGTCTTCTGGGATCACTCCCAAGCTAAAAGTCCTTGCTAGGAATTTTAAGGCTAAGTTAGGAGAGGATTCTTAGAATTTTTAGGGATACGGGCCAAGAGCTTTTAATTCATAACTAGTCTGACTTTGCCAGATCTAAGTCCCATAAATTCATGGGATGTACCACTCCCAATGGGAAAAAATTTCCACATACCTCCAGTAAGACATACACACCTGGTAATTTCTCATTCTCCGGCTCAGAGCTGGTAAACCAGAGGTTCCAGTCTCTACGATAGAGTTCAAAAGAGGCCACAATGCCATGGAAGTTGGACAGCTTATCCAGCTCTGTGATGTTGTCCCAGCCTGAGTCTGACAACCAGCTGGTACACGGATTTAGTATCTGATTCTCCTTATCAAGTACCTAAAACCAATCAAATAACCATGAATGAGGGTTTCTTACTATTGGTATAGTACCAGAAAATTAAACTACATATAAATCATACAGAATAAGGCTTGCCCCACAAATATTAACAGAGGTGGAGAAATGCACGAATGACTGATGATCTTCCAGGACTGAAAACTAAATGTTTTTCCAGTTGGACTATCTTGAAATACATGAAACAAAAATCTATGCGTCTTACAAGTCCTCCTCGAAGAAAGAAGCTGTACTCCTCCATGTTGAGCTTGCCAGCCACCTCTAGGATCTTGGCACACATGTGGAAGCTGAAGAGCAGCTTATGAACTTCAAACAGACCCCGGCATGTGTATCTGCAGCACACAACATATAAGTGGTAGAGACACAAAAAGTTTGCAATGTCAAGTTTTCAGAGTGAAGTATATGTTTTCAGTTGAGGGCATCACTGATAACTGATAGACTAATGTATGATATCTGCATAAAAGACACATGTGAACAGATCAGTCCTAAGAACATGTAAATATACAATAAAATTTGCATTTGTAAATATGTGCTCTACTCACCAACAAACCCTTTTTTTCTTTTTCTGGTTTAACACGTGTAATTGTCTTGGTTTAAAAACGGTTAATGTTCTTACAATACGATGGTTTCATTTTAAAAGTCCTTGGGTGACGCATATTTCCTTACCTGTACACAGCATATGTATGGTAGTCATTCAGGTTGGCAATCCGTTCCTCCAACTTGTAACTGCGCTTGCTCTTTTCAATGCTGAAGTTGAACAGGTTGATATAGGAATCCAGAGAGAACTGGTACATGGGGTCAATGTTACCCATGTCGTTCAGAATAAAGAAGAGGATGGAGGCTCGCTGGGCGCATGGACGGTAAGCCTGTTCAGAAAAAACCTCTTTAAAACTTTGGCTTTTTTTCTTACATAAGGCAATGTTAAGTATTTCTCGTTTTCTTATATGCAACTCTACTAAAACTACTTCAATAGAAGAAAAGCTTAATACTCATGGTTTGTCTCAGGCAAGATCTCTGACAAATAGCTCAAGATTAAGACTTTTTTTAAAATGACAAGTTGATTAAAAGTAATATTTCATGGTCTTACAAGGATAACTAGGAGGATATATACACAACTTGAGATAAAAATCCTATCTGCCCTTTTCATTTTGTCCCTCCCTTCTGACCTCTCTTGCAGCGTCGATCTTGAGCTCAGTCTGTTCACTGCTCTCCAGCTGCTCTGAAACTTCGGTGGCGGTCACTTTGGACGTCTGCAGGGTGTTTAGCAGCTGCACATCATCCAGCAGTGAGCCGGTGGCCTCATTCAGTAGTCTGGTAAAGCAGATAAATGCATAAAAACACTGAAGGTTTTTTACCTTAACTTTAATAAACACAGCAAACAGTGCCAACAATAGTAAGCATAAGAAATTAACAGACAAAAAATATGTTTCATAAATATAAGTGAATAAATTATACATAACCTTTTAGAGGACTTCTGTACAAAAGACTAAATAAGAGTGAATGCATTCAACACAACCAGGAAGACAGAAATGCACCGACTACAGCTGCTATTAAAATTAACATTAAAAACTCTGGACAGTTAAAGGGAATTCTGTCCACCGGGTAAAGAAAAGGCTGATGGAAACTGAAAAAGGTCAGGGAGTCTGCAGCAGCTGGCTGTACAACCTGAGGATCTCATCCTCCAGATCCTGCAGGCTTTTCTTGCCAGCAGCAATACTGATCACCAAGGAGTCCTTCTGTTGTTCCAGCTCTGGACGCTCCCTGTGCACCACAATTCCCAACAGCTGGTCTTCTAGACCCTGCGCACAATACACACAAATCCCACACTGACAAATTGACATTTTAGGGAAGTATGTGTTATTGTGTGTCTATACATAAGAGCCTCAGGCAGAACATAATCATGAGGGAAAGACAATGAATAGAGAAAGCACATATTCTGTGACACGCATGCACACCTACCTGCTCCTTGACAGCAAAGTTGACTATGGTAGTCTTTGAGGAAATCTCTGGTGAATAATGGGGGTTCGACAGCTTGGTGGTGATGTAGAACCTGAACTCTGGATTGTATTCCACCTCTTTATCACCCAGCTTCAACAGCAACCTGCCACCTGGAAAGTAAAAAATAAAAAACTAAATGGTTTCCAGCACTGCCTCATATTCACACAAGGAAATGTTCTCAGTTTGTATTTCAGTTGGCTAATTTGCTGCTGTCTTGTCGCAGGTGTGTGTGTATGTGTGTGAGCATCAGACCTATACGTGTCAGTGACTTGTAGAGAACTGGGTTGAGAGACGGGTCTAATTCCTCCTGGACATTCTGCAGCAGAACAGGATTCCCAAACTGGATGGCATTTTCCAGCACCCGCAGGTAATCTGGCATTTGAAAGTCTATTACTTTTAGACCCTGGGCATGTGGTGGGGAGACAAAGAGACAGCAACCAGTCACACAACCTTTAGTTCTCACAATCTTGTTTAAATGAATCAGACTTTCAAACCACAGCTCATTATATTTATTTTGTAAAAACTACTGAGAGCCAGTCTGTCTAAGTTCAATATTTATTTATGGGATATCAATGGGAATACCACTGCAGTGTAGCTCTCACCTTCTCTGTTTCCATATTCTGAATCCACTTTAGAGCTTGGCCTTGAGGGTCCACTATCAGTGGCCATCTTGAGAAAGAGGAAAATATAACACATCTCTAAAGCATTTTAACTTAACTGTGATCCAAAATACTTTGTGAGTACTGACCGGTTTCCACGAGTGATAATTACTCCATTCTCAGTAGAGAAAGCATCAGAGGGCAGGCCTTGGATATTCCAGTCTCTTACTGCTGTTGGTTTGGACATATAAACTGAGAAACTAAATCTTGGTGAGCATGGGATTTGTGAATTCCCAACCTGATGGGAGGGCAATAGGAAAAGAAAATTAAACTTGGATTTTTACTTAAAACACGATGATCACATTAGGCAGTTTTATATCTATTGAACATTTCAAAAGGACTCTACATAATAGGGGTGGGACAATACATGGATCTACATCAATACATTGATCACATGGTCAATGATTCAATGATTTTGTTCCATAATCCTAACATCGGCCAAAAATCAATAGAGTAACCAGTTATCAAACGCACTTTTCTTAAACTAAATTTTAATGCCAGAGCTAAGGAATAAAGGCTAAATGATGATCTAGGTGCTTTTTGTGATGAATGGAAATAATTGTGATCAATTACTCATGATATTGCTTTATATTGCACACACATACAGCACTTTAAGAACAACCACAGCTGAGACAAAGTGCTGTACACAAGTAGGGAGAATAAACAGCACAATGTAAAACACAAAAAAACACCAGATCAATAAAATGATTGTATAAAAATGACTTAAAACAAAATTTAAAAGAACACTAAAAAACTAAAATAATAAAACAAAGCCATGGTACATTAAAACAGAAAAAC
>JBBDHI010000005.1:3949808-3965612 GCA_037177115.1 Craterocephalus stercusmuscarum | reverse complement strand
TGTAAGGTGATTTTACAAAGAGAAAAACTTTTTTGCCACTTAAAACACAAGTATATCAAAACTATTATGTTAAACTTTAATTTCAAAGTAGTAATGTATAGATCAACCTCTTGAATTCAATGCTCCAGGTAGCATCTTTGACATCAAGGATGCCCTTGTCAACCAAGCGCAGCCTCTGGAGGCTATGATGGAAGTTGCCCTCAATTTCCAAGAGGATGCGGGTGAACTCGGGTCCACTGGATCCTCTAAAACATGGCAGATCTCTCTGCTGACCCTCCTCCCACCGGGCAAATTGTCGCTGGCAGTCGCAAACCTAAGAGAAGACAAGCACCCAAGTGGCAGCACTACTATTATATCAACTTCCGGTATTTGTTTAGTAGTTGTTCTACATTCTGCATCATTATCATGCAATGACACATCTGTGATGTTTGAGATGTTACAGCGCTGATCTATGTGAACCTTTGACTGAGAATAAAATTTACCTCAAGCAGGTCTCTGAGCCTCTTAATGAAAGCGTCAATCACCACAAAAAAGCTCATTTTGTCCACTACCCAGCCTTTGTCAGAATGCCTGACACGGGAGAAATAACAATTGATGGATTTGGGGAGGCATTTTACATTTATTTATCTGGAAAATAAAACTCTTGATATTTTAAATCTCATAGATTGGAGCTAGGACACAAAAAATAAAAGCACACACATTAAATGTACACTTAATATTTCATACATGGTCATTTCATATGAACGATATGTAAACCATCTGAAAAATAAACATGAATATAAAGGTAACAAACTCCTCAGAATGTTCAATGATTAGTCCTCACTGGTCAAAAAGCAAGTATCATCTCTGCCACCACTGTCTGCCATAAACCAACCACAAGCAGCAGCAAAGACAAGAAATGTCAAACAAAGAGCCCCAAATGAGCGTAAATATAATAGCTTTTTTTTTTTTTTTTAAAGGACATTAGGCCAGAGCAGTCCTGAAATGTGATACTGAACTCACAACTTTACTTTTAGCATGGTTGGTGTAGAGTTAACATTTGGACCACAGCTTACATTGTAAATGCACATTCTTTCAGCGGATTCTGTGATGCTACTGTAGGCTTGATTCATGTAGTGTTTAGTTGCCTCTGTTTGACACGTGTGATTTTCAGTGATTAACAGCAGTAAAAACAGGAATAGAAACAGAAAAATCTGTCTCCCTTGTGATGATCATTTTTGGAGCCCAAAATGTCCAAATCCACTTCTAAGTTATTCAACAGTCTATTTTTTGAAGCTCAACCAAATAATGACTAACACATTAAATTTGCTTTAATGAAACAAAAGCTTAATTATTCACTAAGACATTCAATTTTAGTAACATAAAAATATAAATAAATAAAGCAAACCTTACTTGAGATGTAGCTGTGAGACTTCCTCATAAATTTCCTTCCAGGAGAGGCAGCATTGTACACATTCATTTAAGACCTCCTTGCTTGATAACACATAACCCCCAAAAATCTTGTCCAGAGATATATTTTGGGTACATAGGTGGATGATGTTGTTACTCATCTGAAACGATACAGAATGCAAACATCTGTCAAAATAAGTAACAGTTGTCTAACTTGGGAGCAACTTTTTTATTTTGCTAGGTTGAAAAATACATAAAAAAGGTTCAATATATTTTTCTCAGACAAAAAGAAGCCAAAAAATGTTAGACTTTGGTTTCTTTTTTGGTAATTTTGATAAGAGTCAACATTGACTCTAAGTACAAATATGCGAGGCGGCTGAAGCAGTTTTCTTCCAATCAATTTATTGCCCATCATTTGCTGAAACATTCCTGCTAAAGGTCCTTTATCTGCACTCTTCTGTGAATACAAGATTACATCTAGCCAACCTCTAGATTCCCAAGCAAGAAAGTGTTTTTTATATAATACAAACAGAATAAACTAAAAAAGGGTTGGAAAAAATTTGATCAAATAAAGATATTACCCCATCCTCACTAAGAATCAGTTAATCTTTAATATTTGAGTACCTGGCAAAAGAGCCCAGTGATTCTGTCTATGGTGTTATAGTAGGGTGAGTGGACCCAGATGATGCGGATGAGAACAACAATGTGCCGCAGTTTTGAAGCAATCTGTCCCAGCTTAAGCTGGGAAAGCTCTTCACAGGGTTCCTTCAGTATGGACAGGAAGGTCAGGTTTGACTTGGCCTGCAGAGAGCAATCCTGGGCAGCACACAGAAAAAAGACTTTATGTGAAAGTTTTCAAAGTATCTAGTGGCAGAACAGCATACTTTATTACAATTCAATTTGGAAGAGTTTGTACATCATCAAACAAGAAAAATAGATTTTTACTAATCCTAATAATCGGTGCTGATCAGAACATAGCATTATTTGTTTTACACCTTTGCCAAGGGAAAAGTGAATGTGAAGTCCCGTTACCTGTATTTCCTTTGCTAGTTGGCAAAAGCTCTGTACATACAGAGATTTAGCCACCAGCAAGATGTTCTGGATGTGCCTGACTTGAGGCTTTTCCAGCTGCTGGCTGATGTCAGACAGCTTAGTAGTACGGCTCTCCCAGAAGGCTATTTCATCCAAAGGTCCACAGTTGTCTCTGATTTCCACTATTTTTTGAGCTTTCAGTAGATCCTTGATCTGATCGGTCCAGTGGATCATGACAACTAAAAAAGATAGAACAAGTGAGTGAAGGGAGAAGGAAGTAAAGGTGGAAAGATATGTGAAGATATGTGAAATTTTTGAAGGACGGAGGATTTGTGGTGGAAACTAACAGCTGAGGACAAAAACATTTGCATGAACTGGTTCAGTGGAGGAATACAATGTCCTATTTAATAAAACTGCCAAAGTGTGATGATGTTTTGATCTAAAAGGCACAAACAAAACTGTGGATCCAAACCTTATGGACATATACCCCACATAGACAGATGGAGATGTTGTCATCAGCACCCCCGCCACGCATGCACACATAAGGCACTTCTCACACTTACTCTCCATTCTCTGTATCAGCTTCTTGTCCTTGCAGGCCTCCTCAGGGCTCCACCATAGGGCTTCCATAGGAATGTAAAGAACAGTGTGGCCGGACTTCTCATACAAGTAATCTGTTGAAGAATAAAATGTTAGGTATTATATGGTAGCAGGAGATCAAGCAGGAGTGAAAAAGATTTACTTAGGGAACTAAAGATGCCTGTTTTTAATACTACTCCTTTCTGTAATCTATTAACTGTAGGTGGAGAAACAGCGAATTGTGTCCCTCTTTTTGTCTGAGGCACCAACCTGTGCTGGAGGCACAGAAGTAGTGCATGTTCTTGATGTAATCATCTGTGATGGTTTGCTCCTTGTAGGTGCTGATGGCTATTGAGGGTTCATGCAAACAGACCATATACTGAAGCAGCCTGTGTAGGGAGTCACCCCTTGCTTTGCCAAATTGTATGGCAGCATCAAATGTTTCTTCTGTGATTATGGCTCCTGGTATGCGGGTAAAATAGAACAGGCCCTCAACCACATCTTCCTAAAGAAATAAATTCCAACAGAAGGGATGAAGAAAAATGGGGGAAAAAAACAATGCTGGTAGGTTTTAAATAACAGAACATTTATATCATATTATATAATAATATCTTATGTACTTGTTCAAATTAACTGCCTTTATAAGATATTGGGGAAAAAAAACAAAAGAAAGGGATACAAATAGAAAGACTTTTGAAGATTACTCTTTTAAAATCCCACCAGGACTTACATATTGAATGGATGAATTTAAAGAATACATCGACCAAAATAAAAAGCAAAGTACCGGTGAAGGCATGCTGTACTCCACTCGAAGTCCTTCCGAGGAGTGCATATAGACTACCAATAATGTGATTGAGGTATCCTCGATAAATCGATCCAGGGACTTCACGTTCTCCTCTGTCCATGACTCTTCAGTCACATCAGAAATAGATGTGCAAGAGATAAACAACTGCCCATTGATAGATGGATGAAAAGAGAGGCCCAGTTAGCAGAGGGGAGAGAGAAAATTAAACATTTAATGATTTAAATATGTGAGTAAAGAAATAAAACATTGCAGATCCAGCTTTACCTGACAGACGCTCTTTGTGCTTTCCTCATCCATTGCTTTTACAACCCGAGCCTTCAGGCTCTTTCCCATTCTTTGGCTGCTAAAGTATCATACTGTGACAAGAGAAGCCAGGTTAATCATTAATCATATGGCAAGCTTAAACACCACGAAGGAGTTTCCAGTTTTTTGTATAATTCATTTAGTCCTTTTTTAAAGTACCACATCAAATGAGCATGCAAACATTGGTTTTTTTAGTTGTATTGTGTATGAGGCGCTGAAGTGTTTATTTGCTTAAAACATCTGCAGTTACCTTGTAAGCGGCAGTCCACAGGGAGTTGGGCTCATGAGCGCAGGATTTATTTTAGCTTCTAACGGCTCCGTAACGGAAACTTTATAAGGTAAATTTTTAAGGTTATTCTAACGGCGATACTATTCATTTTGACGTCATTTCTTCGGTTAAAGACGTGTAGTCGAACCTACCGCGCTGTGTGTATATGTTGCTATGGAGACGGGAGTTGGTCTGGGTCAAAAGCCGCCGCAAACGTCAACGGCAGAACGTGAAAAGTGAACGGGCTCGTGCATGAGTACGCCGGTTACGCGTTTGCTACAGTTTAAGTCAACTTACAAAAGAGTCATTTTTTATGTGTAGAAAACTGTCTGCTGTCGTAGGCTCCATGAAACCAAATATGAGATAGTGTGAATCCAGCCAGCATGTCCATGTGAAATTATGAGCAATGTGGGGACTGACTAGGCATGGGATTTTTGGAGGTCCATAATTCAAAACAGGACAAATTTAAAGGGCTCCCAACACGTTGGACCCTTCCTGAAACACAGACAGAACCAACTTGAAACCCATTTGGCAAACACAGTTGAGGCCACAATGGAAACTTCAGACAAATCAACCTGTGACCCTTATCCCTAGTTTCACCCTTATGGGCCCCACATGGACATAATGGCTCAAAAGGGAACAGTAAATTATATTTAAACCAAAAAAGCCAACCAAATCTTGTCATAACCATAAAAAAATAAAAGCAAAAATTTAACTTGAAAATCGGGAAACTTTTTACAAATGCACCAAAAAAAAGAAAAGAAAAAAAGAGAAAAGAAAAGGATCATACTGTCATATGATCATTGTAGATAGCATAAATTTCAGGCCTGAAAGACAAACATAAAAAAAGCCTAATACCTAAAAATCATTGGTTGGTAAAAGTAACGCAAACATATTAGTACTCAAGTGTTTTCATTATATTGCCATGTCTTTTTACAACAGAGGATGTGAAAGAAGATGCCATTTTGTCTGTTTTACTACTATTAGTTTTTTCTGTGATGCAATGTTTTCCCTTGAGTATCATAGGTTCTCAAAGTGCAGCCTGGGGGCCAAAGGTGGCCCACATAAACTTTTTTGGCTGCCCTCAAATGAATTTACAGATCACTTTTAGTCTTTTAATCCAACTGTAGGCTACATTTCTTAGAAATATTGTTATTATTAGCTTTTTAAATCACATGCATTTCTTAACTCCCTCCAGTAATATTTCGTTGTTTCTTATGAGATGGAGGATCAGGAGTTGAAAACTGGGCTGTTGGAGTGATAAAGGTGGCGACCCCCAGTCCATTGTTTGGCTCCTAAAGTGGCCTCAGCTACCAAAACCTTGAGATCCCCTGCTCTACATCATCTGGAAAGACTCTTTGTTAGACCTGAAAACAAAGAGGTATACTGGCATATCATATTTGTGAATAAAATTTATTGTCCAGAATGTTTTATCAGAGTACTTTAATATTTGCATTTAACATTTAACTTATTTCAGCTAAAGATCCCCCCCCTCAAAATAAGAGACCATACAGACAAAGCTCTACCCTGAGGAAGTCTGTGTTTGGTCTTTCAGGGGGACAATCTGTACGAACGCAACCTTGAACCCACCCACTCTTTCCCCCGTGTTTTCCCTCCCTCATTACTGGATCCATCTTCCTCCCGGCTCACTTTCTTCTGTTGTTCTTCTCTTGTTTGTATCCTCCTCTCTCTCAGGAGTTTCAAGTCCTTTCCTGCAGGGAAGTCCAGGCTTTCTCTCATGCAGTGCTGACCAACTCCAGACGTCTCGTCTGTGAGGCTTCATTAGACTTTTTTTTTTTTTAAAACAGGTCCATTTTCATTCTCTACCTCGATGCTCTTTTTCAAGACGGTAAAAGTGCATGTTAGAGCAGAACATTGGTTCTCCGGAAAAACCCATATCCTTACTGACTTTAGGTTTGTACAACAAATAAAAACTTTTATTGTATCATTCTTGTTTCTAATACGGTTTTGATATAAGCCCAGGAATTGCTACACTTTTAAATTTATTTCATGTTACCCTGAGCAGCTAAACGATTAGAACAAGTCAAGCCTTCAGCTCTTTTCAGAGGATATTGTTGCACACTGCGGTAGCCTGGAAAGGTGGACAACCCTCAGCAGTGGAAAAACTCAAATTTCTTTGTATAGTCAGAGGGCCAGATGTAGATTTACAGGCCAATATAAAACTTGAATCTTGAACCTTCTAATGAGAAAAGCATCCCTCTGAGGTACAGAGTATTGAAAATGACCAATAACAGAAGCCCTCTGTTGACATTGTGAAATGGCCCACACAGTTTTTTTCTGTTAAATAGCACTCAACAGACAATGACCATTGGAGAGCTGACTGTGTGATTTGTATGGTGTGGATTGGACGAATAAAATGCGAACACGAACGACCACATTATACAGCAGTAACGTATTGTTCTCGCATGGAAAAGGGACACAAAGTGGTTCGAGAAAGATTGGCAGACCAGAATGAAAAGTTATGACTCTGATCTCAGAGCTAATGGCAGGCTGCCACAAAAGGAGAGCTGGAGAAGAGAGGGATAGAAGGGATAAATAAGCAGGACAGATGGCCTGTTTAGACCAGATGAGGCAGAAGATATACAGGATCCCTTATGTAGAGCAGAATAAAAGGGGTGTAGATGAGTGAAGAACCAGAGAAACAGAGTTGTCCAGTTAACAAGTGGTCAATAATAGAGAGGCCCAGCTGGAGGCAGCAGCCCTAATAGCAATCCAATATCTCAATAAAAGTACAAACAACACGCATAGTCACACACACAATACACACACAGAAAATACACACACAGTACATTAAGCAGTAATAAGCTGCTGGCTGGAGGACAATGAGCTCAGGGTCTTTTTAGGAAAGTGGAGCAAGCCTTGGAAGGTTTACTTTGCTTATTACACCACTATTAGTCCACAGACACTGGCTTTGTTCAGGCTATGAGGGCCAAGGTAGGCTCCACCTCATGAGCAGCCACTCATAAATGCACACACACACACACTGAATACATGCTTTCAGGCAGAGCCCATAATGAGGCCAGCATCCAACACTTGAACATAAACAAGAACGGCCTTGGACGACCGGAGCTCAGCGGACTCGTGCATCCACACACACTCGCTTGTAGGCGAAATCTTTTCAACCCCCTCGACCCAGGCTGATAGCACCCCGTGTTGTCTGCGCGCCGTACGGACAGGACCGGTGATAATGAAGCCAGAATGGAGCATTTTAAAACATCACAGCTGGAATGTTGCCAGAGCTCCATCTCTTGAGTGTGTGTGTTTGTCTATATTTGTGTAAGCCACAACAATAAGTGTGTGTCGGTGCAGCCAAGCAGAGTGATGGATAAATCCACCTTTAGTATCACGCCATAGATTCAGTGAGAAGACAGCCGGCTTTCTGATTAGAATACAGATGAATAACAGGCTGTGTAAGCAGTGGTGGCAACACTGCAGAGACGTGTTCATAAGGAGCGGTGAACAGGCAGCCAGCGAGCTGAGGATGGAAATAATAACACCAGGAACAGAGGGGGGTTTAGTCGTGTAAGTGAGACTGTGAGTGCTTCCTCTTTGATAGAATTGGTTTCTTTATAGTTTTAATCCTGACTCAGCGGTGGCTTTTTGAGTCTCGTTTTAATACAAGATTCATCCTCCGAAAAGCAGCTGTTTCAATATCATTGATCCGAGCGCTTCTTCACTCGAGTCTGTGTCGGCCTGCTTTATGAGGTGAGAGAATAGAAAGGCTGCAGGAGCAGAGAGGAGTGCGAACGTGTTGGGATTTGGAAAAGAGCCAAGTAAGTCGCCTTGAGAGTTGATTTAGAAGATGATGTCGAAGGAATATGTCAAAGCTCAGGGGGACTATGTGAAGTAACGTATGGAACTTTTTTTTTTCCCCCAACAGTAAGTAAAATTAATCCTGTAAACTTGATTATATCACCACCAAGTCTTTGGTCACTTTATTTTCAGCTCCTAAAGGATTAAATACACATACAGTACACATACAGTCTCAGCTGGCAATTTGTTATATCAAGCCCTATTCACATGGTTTGTCTGTCTATCCGTTTGCACTAAGAATAGCACAAAACAGAAAAAAGAACGAAGCTAATTATATATGGGGCGTATGGTCCATGCCAGTGTTTACTTATATTTGAATCAGCTGACCTTTAAGTGTTCCATCAATCACTGCTGTCGGGTCAGGGAAGAAATCCAAGGCTCCATCAATCTTCATATTTTTACCTTGAGCTATCAGCGCAGGGCACACACAAGATCAGGAAAAAGTTCTAACAAAAAACTTGTAATCATACATTCACCCTAATACACATTAGCAAAGCATTTTTTGGGATTCACCACTGCTTCTTTATTACATATCAATAAAACACTAAATCAAAGCTTTGGGCAAATTCAGAGCTTTGATTTTCTAGTCGAAGCCCCACAAGGTGAAAGAGAATTGGGGTGTGATATTAGCCACATGTCTGCTTGTTGCCTCCATAGTTCACCAGAAAAACTCATCTTGTTGCCCATGAAAAATCCAAGATGGCTGAACATCTTTGTAATCCATTTCCATCTACTTTCTTTGCGAATAAACCAGCAGAATTAAAGCACCTAGAAATGCTAATAAAATTCACAGGACGAGAATTTATTTTAAAAAATAACAACTAGGTACCACACCTTCACTAATACGTAATGGTTGGCCTCAGGAGGAGCATTTAATTTTACAGGCTGATTTATTCATGTAACTTCACATCTTAAACTCATCATGACAGACGTATCAAAGGACAATAATTTCACCACCGTGTCCCAGTCGCCTTAAATCTTCTCAGAATCATGGTTTAGCAACGTTACAAATGAGACAAAGTGGGCGTGAGTGCCGTGTATATTTGTATAAGAGATTAAATGACCCTGTCAACGTTCATAAAAGCTCCACTGTCTCACTTTCCAAGGCTGTACTACCCTGTTTGTCCACTTGGTGGTGCTGGCACTCTGTGAGCATGGTGGGTCTCAGCAGGGGGCGGCAATGGCCTCCAGTCATTAAGTTGCAGCCGCACTGCGTTTCCTCAGGAAAAAATATCAATAAAATGTGTGCTTTAAGATCCAAATACATGCTTTCATTCATTTAAAGCAAAGCAGTGAAACACAGAATCCTTACAGATATCCGTAAGTACACAGCTCAAAACTGCAGCTCACATGAGACTCTGCATTTCTGCTTATAAAGTTGTTTTCATAGAACCACAAAGATACAGCTAATATGATGTCAACCTTCTATACTCAGTTTATACAGTACATATAGTTGAGGAGACGAGCTAAATGAAAAAACTGAACTGTTGACCCTCACAGTCAGTAGATCTGCTGGTCCTGTTATGCTGTGGTGCGCATTTTGTCGACATTGTTTGGGTCTGTTAGTCACCACAGTGCAGGGTCACTGTAAATCAATACAGTGTTGCCCAGAGTGATCACCTTTATCCTGTGCTGGGAGTGGTATTTTCCAGGATTTCCATTCACCAATCCATAGGACACAAGGGGTCAGTGAATAGTCCGAATTCAGTTTTATGCTGTTGTCAACAGATCTTGACCAAACTCTGCACCTTACAGTGTGGGAGATTTTAGCCCGACATCAAAGACAGAACTCCTCATCCAATGAGGGAATATGTTTCTGATGAATCTATTCTTTTAATAAAGTTTGGATACTTGTAGAATCAATCCCATGGCAAACGAATGTCATCTGTTTGGCACATGCTGCCCCAACACCTTTCTAACACTTCATTATGTTGGCTCTCTTAATTTGTCACTCGTCTGTATGAGTGTGTGTAGTCATGTCTCATTTGGCTCGACAGACTGAATTTGTAATGCAACACAACACACCAGTGGAGAGTGAAATGGTTTATCCTGCAGAGTGCAGACGGACATGGGAGGCGTGGAAGTGGAAAGAAAAAGGCATTTCAACAAAGGCCACGGGTAAGGTTCAGTCTAAAGCTTTTGAGTAAGACGGTCATTATCGATTAGTCTAATTGGCCTTTACTCTGTCGGAGAACGAAAGGACCTTTCAGTTTGAGTTAAGCCTATATTTGATGTTTATAGTAGACTGGTAATGAATGACAGAAAAAAAAAACATAACTACATTCACACTTTCATGGTATTTTTTAGTAGCTTTCATCATCGGCATGTCCACAGGACTGATGGCTGTCCATCCGATGGCAGATATGGCAAATAACTGTAATAGTAGCAAATAAAGCTTTGATCCCAAAGTCAGACACTGACTGAAGTCATGGATGACGCTCCAAACCATCTGTTGAATTGTGGTGCAGAAGGATGCTGTGCATGGAGGAGGTCATTCTCATTCATGATGGTTTTCATTCCCTGTGGAGAATGCAGGGTACACAGCAATTATTATTATGCTTTGTGATACGCTGAATCTGTTCTCATGTTTATTTTAGGCCTTAATAAAAAGTGAGCGAAAAATTGCAAAGGTGTATGGATTTTCCACTATGACTGCCTGAAGAATGGAGGCAAGAGCATTTTTGCTGCAAGGAGAGAACTCAGGGTCTCATTGTGATGTTTATTGTGGAGTGATGCTGCATCTCTACATCAAAGCCCACCCAAAACTCCATCAGCATTCATTTCTGCCACTGTACAAAAAGAGGGATACAAGCTAAGCATGTCTCTTGTCTAGCAATGCCATATCTACTGAATTAAGTAAAACACACCTTTAATGAATCAGACAAAGCCAAACTTTAATATAGCTATACAAAAATCAATCATGCATGGTGTTTTACTTTATGTGAAAAAAGGTCACTTTGGCAAAGAGCTATGACATTTAAGAAAAGCTTAACTCTAATGATGTTATGTCCATCGACACTCGGTCACTTTTATCTCCCTGTGTATAAACCTCGTTAGATGTTCATCTATGTCAAATGAACTGTTGATGTGAGCCTTTCTAATCTTGTTACAACACATTTGTCTATGATCAACACACATCGGAAGCGTTTGTGAGATTTAACATCTTACCCAAGAACCAACAACATAAGGACTTGTCACTGCTGCTTCCTTCTTTCTGTTTTCTAGCTTGACTTTGTTTCCATCTATTTGTGTTTTCAGTCTACCTCAAGTATTTCTTCCTTCTGTTCTTTGATTTTACTTCCTGTCCTTGTTTGCAACTGATTCAGTGACTGATTACCACCCACCTACTTTGCATTGGTGATATCTTTAAATGGCATATGTGCTGCCAGGTTTTCTGTGTTCATTGTTTGTACTGTATGTGTGTATATTTTTTCTTTTTAGTCAAATAAGTTCGGTTTCCTGTCTGTGTTGGGTTTTTGTTTCTGGACATTCTGCCACAGCAGCCCCTTCACTTTCAATCTGATGAAGATGAATTCTGTTCATCCGTATCTTGAGTTTGGGTTTTTCCTCTTCTACATAGTTGCTGAAGGGACTGGAGATGCAACCACCTCAGAATACAGCATCATCTGCTCCACTGGGGAGGATGGAGCTCAGGACGAAAAGCCAACCGGAAAGTCAGTGGATCGATTTCAGGCTTCCCTTCACTACAGTTCAAGTGTCCTTGGTCAAGACACCGAACTTCATGTTGCTTCCTGATGCGTCTATCGGGGCATGAACGCGTGTGATTGGTTAAAGCACTAAGTATCTTCCAATGGAAGAGCTGTGTGTGTGTGAATATACAGTCAAAGAATTTTGAGTGACTCTACAAGACCAGTCCACTTACCTCCTGAGCCAAAGGCGCCACATGACAGTACCAGGTTATTTTTTTAGCAAATTCCATAATGCTTTGAGCATTTAATGCTTTTTAGAGTAGTCATAGTAAGTCTCGCTGATTTAATAAGACAGAACCCCAACCACGTTAGAACCATGCATAGCTAAATCAACATGCAATGATTTATTTCAGAAATAGTAGAACTGGTCTTTTATGTCCTGTGCCCAGATTACTGTTATTTGTCTAAGGCAAAGAAGAAGAAGAAGGAGCAGTAGGATAAAAATGAATCGAAGAGAAAGCAAATAAAAATTGACTTCCACAAATAAACAAATTGCTTGATATATAACAGTGACATTTCCCTCCTTAGGGAGGGGTGTGTCACCAAAGCAGCAAACCATAGAGTGACAGTCAGATCTGCACACTTATAATAAATAGCAGTAAATTCCACTGATGAACACAACAGAGAGCAGGGGAACAGAGGGTCGATACGAGATACCAGATATTTTTCTGAATAAACCAAATCAATGAAATATTCATAAAGCATTTTAGCATGCTCAAATGACACTTAAGTCTAAAAGACACACTTGTAGTAGAAGTGAGAATTTCCACTTTGTGGTTATTTGGCTCAGGTAAACATGCATCTCTCCTCCTGTGCCTAAATTATGTTGACTATCTTTTGTTTTATTTCGGTAATATCACTGTGATACTGTCTCTTGAAATTTTTTATATAGTTGAATTTTAAAGAAGCACTGCAGAACTTTTGCAGATTTCTTCAGTGATGCATCCCTCAATCAACAGCTAATTCTGCAGGCATCTTGCATCCTACCTGAACTGTGAGCTCTTCTCCAGACGGTAGACGTGCTGTGTTGACACTCGTCTTATCTCTTACTATGTATCTTTCTGGCTTTACAGTTTCAACCAGGGTGATTATTCAAAACGGTCAGAAATTATATCCGTTTGCTAGCGTGTGATGCGGAATAACTACAGAAACATCACACTGGTAGCAAAAGTTGTGAAGTAACAAATTTTTTTGTTGTGCATGAATTCTTGTGTTATGTCTGAATATGTGTTTTGAGGGGTGGCAGTGACCTGACCAGTAAACCCCAAAATGCTGTTATCATCCAAAGATGCTGTATTACTTCAATCCCAACAGATGTTGAGAATGAGATGGATCCAGAAAATAAGGTGCTGATCTTTAAGAATGCTTTATAAATAAAGGTTGATCGATTGGCTGATGTAATGGCAAATCAAAGATGGAGCTGCATTGATGTTGACACCAGCTCTTAAAGGTATGAGGCCCTTACTTATTGAGCCAGACACTAATCAGAAGTGATGAACCTGGACTAGTCAAGTCATTTTTTCCAAAATGATGAATATTCAAGTGTTGCATTACATTTTGGTTGAACATAAAACTAATAATTTCCCTCCCAAACCCCCCCCTGACTATAGATCATTACAGCATTCAGAGCACCGCAGCACTGTCTCAGTCCCTGATAGGCATTTCAGCCACAGGAGGCAATCAAAGAGGGGCTACGGAGGAGAGCGTGT
This sequence comes from Craterocephalus stercusmuscarum, assembly GCA_037177115.1. Taxonomy (NCBI): domain Eukaryota; kingdom Metazoa; phylum Chordata; class Actinopteri; order Atheriniformes; family Atherinidae; genus Craterocephalus; species Craterocephalus stercusmuscarum. Next base: position 3,951,983 of record JBBDHI010000005.1, on the reverse strand, counting down.
GGGTGGGAGGGCTGAGCCAGACAGCCAGAAGCAGAGACAGAGAGAAAGAAAGACAGCCAAATGGATGGAGTAGAACAACAACAAGACAGAAGCAGCAACAGGACTGAAGGGATAACAGCTGACACTCACAGCTTGTCAAGAAGTGGAAAGCAGGCAGTTCCACAAAGCCAGAGCTGAAGCTATTGAGAGTGAAGGAGCTGACGCACAAGGAGATGCAGCTCTGATGCTGAGAACAAACCTTCATTCCTTGCAGCTTAGTGCAGAATTAGACAGTTGTCAAATAAGAGGGAGAAATGGATGGATGAGCGAGTGAGAAGGGAAATGTGTGGCATAAGGAAGAGGTTTCGAAAAGAAGGATTTAACATATGTTTTCATTAAGAAGAGTAAAACTTTTGTCATTCAAAGTTAACATAAGTCATGAATCACGGTATCATTAAAAATAGATAACCACAGATTCTTGAGCTGAAGGGAAAAGAAAGTTCACGGCAGCAAAAGCCTCCTGTGATCACAATAATCACAGAGCTCAACTTTGCCAGATCTAATTCGCAGTGCTGGAATACAGCCGTGGAAGCTGAGTGACAGATATCCACAAACCCACACACTCCTTTCTCATTGAAGCAGCTGTGAATAGATCCTCTCAGTTGTCAGTAAAAACAGAGGAGAAGACATGTATTCCTCATCACACCGGCATAATATACACACGCAGCAGGAGACTGTTTTCATAATCAAACAAAGGAAGCATACGGTTCTTCTCAACTCTCATACCAAGACAAAACTTTTCTGTAGCAGGAAAGCGTAATGATGACACCGACACACAGACACGGGGCCTTTCTCAAACATCCACCCTCACATCTGTCTTCACTTCAGCTTTATTAAAACAAGGGGTGCAAAATGTTTAAAAAGGAGCGAAACAATAAGATCACCCGACAACATACACCTGGTGTTTGTTGTCACTGGAAGGAAAAAGCTAAGAATTTCACCTCTGATAGAGCCCTGAGATGAGCTCCCAGATTTTTAGCCAAATGACCAAGGATCAGTGGATGACTGGTGAAACACACAGAACAGATTATGATGAGACAAACAGAAGAGATCTCAGAAGAGAAGGCTCGCTGCCAGTAACATGTTAAGATATGTGGCAGGATGTAAAACACCTGTTAACAAGGTTAGCTTTGCCACTGCCATGTAAGCAAGAGATAACAGCCCATGATCAGACATTAAAGCAACAGTGTGCAACCAAGTGCCAAACAAACTCTCTGACCTTCTCCAAAAATTAAAAAACCCACAAAAAAACATCTTGTCACGAGTTGCATATTTAAATGTATCCTAATAAAACAGAAGCAAACCTGATCCTCAATGCAATAAGCTCCTTCTGCTCTGATTGGTCAGCTCCAGTGGTCTGATCACGGACAACTCAAATCTGAAATTCAACTAGCTTGTAAAGAATGAGCCAGAATCATTTTTAAACCAGCACGTGCAAAATGAACGGCTTTTTTTTATGGCTGGGGCAGTAGCTAATGCGCTGAAGATATAAAGCATTGAAAAAGGCTCATCTTTAAGAGAAGGTATACTTCCTATTCAGTCAATCAATGATTTAACAATACATTGTCTTTGGGGGCTTGAAGCACAAAATGCTTGTTCTGTTAAATTCTATCAAATAAAACAACAAATCTAGTTGTTTGTGGGCTATTTGTTGAAGAAGCTGGAGTTTTCCATGTTTGGAGAAACAACTGGAGGCTAAGAAGCAGCTTGTTGAGCATAAACAAACAAATCAGAGCATCAGTACAGAAGCCACAGGCAGTATCTGCGTTTACACGGAGCACTTTTGATCCGATCAAACGTCCAATCAGAAGAAAAACGCGACATGCAAACACCTCAGCTTACCTCTGAGGCCTCAATCTGAAAAAAACTTTAATCGGATTGAGAGTGGTGGTTTAACCCATTTAATCCGATTTACTTCTCTTTTCAAATGAGTCAAAGGTGTTACAAATCTTTCCATCATGTTAACATACAAATAATTGAACCACTTTATTCAACGTCCATGTCAGTCTAAATCTCTGATCTGATTGATTGATATTTTTCTATGTGCACCTGCGAGGAGTGATGAGTAGTATTTCTCTATAAATAACCATTGAGCTAATCAGCTATAACAGCTGATACACCAAAGCCCCAAAGAGC
>JBBDHI010000005.1:3898067-3910372 GCA_037177115.1 Craterocephalus stercusmuscarum | reverse complement strand
GTGTGGTTTGACATGAGCAAATACAGCTAGTTGTTCATGAAAGTGACATTTTGTACACTGTTTACGCAAAACAGACTCTGATAAACAGCCAGTAAAGTGACTAAACTGACAGATAGGGAAATGAATGAAATGGTGAACAAAAAGTAGGATGAGATGAGACAGGAGGGATAAAAGCTTGACAGCAGAGGGAAGATGGAGGGGATATTATGATGAAGGCAAATAACAGAGAGTGAGACAGTTGAAAGGGTGAGAGGTGAGCATAGATGACAGAATTAGAGATGTGAAGGAGACAAAGAAAAAAGGGGAAATGAGGCTGAGGGGAGGGAGGAGAGTGATTTATTAAGAGATGAGAGAAGAATGGATGAAATAGCTTACAAAAGGGTAGCACTATCGAAATGAACAATACAAAAAAAGGTGTTGAGAAGAGAAGAGAAGATACATTTCCTAAAGCAAGTAAAAACCTGGATGAAGTGGAAGTAAACTCAGCTGGCAGCAGGTGTCCGACAGATTACACCGTACATGCCGTCAGGTGCTTAAACTCACACTTACATGTTGCGGATACATACAACTCCCAAGGTCAGAGACACACGGACAGCAAGATACTCACTCGGCAGCTCCTTTTGCAGCTCATCCTCGAAGAATTTTTCAGTTATTTTTTTTTCAGCATCCACGTGTTGTGCGGGCTGCTGCCAACAAAAGAATACAGTTTGTTTGGCAAACAAGAAGCAGGAAAGTTGCACATTATTGCCAGCGTGCTGCATGCCTGCAGGTTATGTTTGTGAGATGTTGCCCGTCGGTATTTTGTGGTAGCCACTCTGCATGAGAAATTACAAAAGCATGAGCTTTAACTCACACTGTTCTCCACTGGGACAACCAGGACAACAAAACACTGCAAGTCAAAATCCAGAAGCCAGAACTCTGTTTTGTGGTCTATTATTTCTGAAAACTGTCATAAATGACTGAACATACAACTGCTATTTATCCATCAGTCAGTCTGTCTGTCCGTCCATCCATCCATGTCTCATTTATGCCCAAACCAAGATTAACTGTTTGCAGTGCAACCACAGTAAACTGGCTAATGCTATGTAATTGCAAAGAAAAGGTGAAGACATACATAAATAAAGCAAAAATGGGAGGAAAAATAGGTTTAAACCAAATCAGGATAGCAGAAGAGTTCAGTTATGATAGTTCAGAGGCTTGATTAGAAGCATCTGAGGTCAGATGACCCACCCTGACCACATCTGTGTGTGGTCTCCAACCATCAATACTAGCAATGGAAAGTGTCTGGTTCTGTAGGTGCTATCCTAATGGTGGGCTTAACTATTAACTGGTGCAACATATCAGTAACACCCAGAGCAGCACAAGAGTGCACACAGAGTGTGAAAAGGCCAGAAGTCTGTAGTTCAGTAATGACTCATGCACAGCTTGTTTCTGGTCAAAACACAAGACATAAAATATAAACCTGACTACCAGTCCACCAACTTTTTTGCTCCTTAAAAAACAACAACAACCAAGCAGTAATCAGGTCAAATTTGATGATTAAACTCACCCAGGACTATCATCAGACTAAAGTTTACATAAAAACGTGATACTGATTTTTAATGGTCATTAAACTTCTACCATGGAGACAAAAAGCACTAATATGGATAAAGTTTTGGACTTGCCTAAATGCTAGCACTTCAGCCCACTGTCCACCAATAGCTTATGTTTAAAGAGCTATTATCTGGCTGTGTGTATAATCATGGCGTGTGTTGTGGCGTCCTTTAGTTTGGAAACATAGTCCTAAACAGAGTGATAAATGACTGCTGGGTCACCAGATGGCAAAAATCCAGGCAAACAAATTAATCCTGAAAATAAAAGTGTACCTGAAGCAATATTAAAGTAAACTTGGGCCTTAGTTTTTAGGCCATGTTCAAATCATAGACCAACACGGGAACAGTTTTTAGCCTTAGGCTTAGTGGGATAGAGGCAGTCTTAATATTTTAAGTTTGTGATGAATAATATAAAATAAGAATATAATGTATGAAATAATAATAGGTGAAATGTTATCTAGGTGATAAAATGCCATCCAGCAGGGTGATAAATAAGAAAATACAAAAAGAAATGAATGGAGCGAGAAGGACAAAAATAATGAGAAAAACAAATCAGTCTGAATAATAATAAAAATAATAACAGCCTAGAAGAAAACCTTTCAGGGAGACCAGGTTAGGTTTCAAGACATTACTCATAAATATCACAGCTACTAATACATGCAGGACTCTTTGCATTTACTTTCAGGTTTATGTGGGCCCCTGAGAAAGGAAAGAAAACTGCACTGCTGACGATTCTTTTACATTTGTGATGACATTTAAACAGTAAAAACACTGCAGTCTGTCTTCTCTCAGTCATGTTGGCTTTAATATTCACCACTTGCAAACTTTAAGTTGTAAAGAAGGAATAGTTGTTCCTGAGGTACACAGTCATTAGTCTGAACATGGTTCAACTCAACCATTAATGCAGCTTCAGTCAGCTTTCAGAGACACGGCGCAGGCCACGGGCTGTGGTGATCAAGGAAACCCGGGAGACAGGGCTCCAACTGTGACAACAAAGCAGTTAAAACAGCACAATAAAATATTAATCACATTGTTTCACAGCAGTTATACTGTTAGGCACAGATAAAAACATCTAAAACGCCATAACTATGACAGATCTTAAGTTAATGGAGCTGACAAGCACTGGCTTCTCTGTTGGGTACTCTGATCAGCATGGTGGGCATGATAACAAAAATGTTTCATTTTTACCTGTTTCACAGGGAGTCTGGGCTCTCCCTCAGAGATAGGGTGAGACGTTCGGTCATTCAGGAGGAGATCAGAATAGCTCTGCTTCTCCTCTGCACTGAGAGGTTAGGTCAGTTTGGAAAGCACAGTCGGAGTGACACATTTCAGACCTCAGTGGAAATGCAAAAACCCAGGATTGAAATGCAAAAGAATAGACGCAGGTCTTTTCATTTCTGGAGGATGTTGGTCATAATATACCAAGTATAACACCGTGGGTTACAGAGAATGACCAGTTAGACTACTGTATCTTTGGTCATTCAACGTGACTACAAAGGGTACAGTTAATCTATCATCCTAACAGGGTTGCTTTCCAAAGAACCACATAGAAGCTGCAGTTGGCTCTTGGAAAGAAACAATAAACATCTGGCAGCAGGTAAGCCAGATTATACAGCATATTCACCATCTACAGCACATCTACTGGCCAGGGGTAAGGCCTGCCACTCCCTGACACAACCAAGAGAGGAAAATCAACAACATGCAGCCGTAAGTTTCAGCATGGTTGAGCAGTGTGTAATATCAACCTCCATGCCATTGACAAACAGCTACAGTATCAGAAACAAACATGAGAATTTCACAATACTGCAAGACTGCAATTACTGCTTCAAAAGCCTGTAAAGGGGAGGATGAGGGAGCTGGAGGAGGTGATTTGAGAAAATATGAAAAGCCGTATTGAAATGGAGCGAAGAAAAGAGGAAAAAAAGCCTGTTTGGCTCTGAAATGCAGCGAGAGACAAAAAGTGCTGGAAGCAGGACAAAAAGTATAAAAATGAATGAAAAATAACTCTTTTTTTTTAGATGATGAGAAGTTGACAATTGATTTTATCAGAAACTTGCCTGAGAAACACAAGAAGAAGAGGCCAAAGAAGAGGTAAAAGAAGACAGAGCAAGGGCCAAATATGAGGGATGATGAAGCAATACTCCACTCCTTATTCCCCAGCTGATATATCATCTTCCATCTTGTGCTGTTATCATAGCACTCAAACTTTCCACTGAAGCCCCACCCTAAACCCACCCTGCACCGGCCCACTTCGTTTGTTTCTCAGCCATCATCATTCTTAGCCCCACCCATTATTTTTCACCTATTTCTTCCACTTGTATCCCCGTAAGCTGCCTTCATCATGCATCAACCTCAAGACCAGCTCTTCAGACTCTCAGGTGCAGCTATGCAAGTCATCAGAAGCATCTCCTCGGGATCAGTCTGCTGTGCTGCAGCACTACAAACCACCGCGGGATAGCATCCCCAGGGTGAATGCAAAGTGTCCTTTCTGGACACGCAGAAGCATCTCAGCATCTAACCTGCTGACCAAACAGTTGTGACATGTGGCAACTTGAGAAATGTCATCAAAGCTTTAAGCAATATTTAAATGAGCACTTCAAGACCTGATAAACTAAAAAGAAAGGCAATAAAAACCTGCAATGTTGGAGCCAAACTCTGCACCCACAGCTAGGAATCAGGCGAATATTAAGCTGCTGTTTTATATTTACAGCTTTATTTTGCATTGCATTTAGACTGCTTCATTTTACTTTTGTATAGTATATTTTTTTACTTTCATTTGAATTGTACAGTGACCTTGGCTTTCCTGAAAGGCGCTCTAAATAAAATCTATCATCATAGCAGCCTGTGAATGTGGAGTATAAATTTATTTCTTGTTAAACTAGCGCAAAATACACAAGGCAGCCATGATAATCACACAAAAACGAAAGTATATTTTCAACCTTAGTTTGCCAGTTAATTACCACTACAACAGAGAAACTGGAAAAATCCAGCCATAGAACTACTGGAAAAAAAAGATGGCCAAGGACTATTCCAGTGTGTTTATTGACCAAATATCAAGAGTCACCTCATGTGTTGCAGAGTAAAGGCCTTTACACACCACCTCCGAATATTTTGTCCGAATAATTCGCACAGTACTTTAAAAAATCGAATCAATGTAAAGTCAATGGGAACCTTCACATCAGTGACGAAATTCCGTCTCGCGATTTTGCGACGTTTATTTTTCGGAGTCAGGTCGATTTTCCTGACATTCGCATCCGACAGAAACACTTTCAACCAGTCAGAGAAGATGCAACGGTTGACAGCATCACCGGAAACGGTCGCCAGCGTCACCGGAAACGGTCGCCAGCTGCTACTTCAGTGACAGTTTGACAGTTTGTTACTGGTTAATTTAACGTAAATAATGGCCGAGCATCTTATATTCCTTGTTTCACAGCAGTCTTGCTTATTTGACAAGCGAGGAAAAAAATACAGCGACAACGATTTCAAGGACAATGTGTGGCGAACCATTGCCAGCGAGCTGAATTATGAAGATGGTAACATCAAACGTATTGATTACCACACTATTTGTAGCCTAGCCTGCTAGCCGCAGTAAACACTTGATAGTGGGTTCCGTGGGTGATTAAACCCTGAGTCTGTTCTAAAATATCCATAATTTATTCGCAATTTCGCATCGGACTTGATGTGTATAGACTGACGTCAGTTTTTCACCTCCGAATTATTCGCAATTTCGTGCTGTTTATTCGCATCGGTCCCATGTGTAAAGGCCTTAAGAATGTGTTTATGTTTCCAAAAAGGAAAGAAAAAGTTAGGAGAGTCAACATGTCATATATAAACTAGTACAACTTATTAAATAACTCATTCCTATTAATACAATTTATGCATACAAAGTATTTGCAATGGGTATGGTCATTTTGACAAAAGTGGTCCTGACTGAATTAGACTTGATAAAGCTAACAAACAAAAAGTGTCTCAGGGCACAGATGGATACATTACAAATCAGAAATGTTTCAAATACTTCCATAGCTCTATAATTTATGCTCACATGAACATTTATGCAGGGACCATGTACTGTTCCTGTAAATGTACCAGATTATGGTTCCAAAGTGAAGGTTTTACCTGCAGAAGGCTGTGAAGTGCCAGCAGGGATGGTTGTAGGTCACAAGGTGGAGCATGTCTCAGTTCAATCAATATATAGACTAAAAAGTGCATATTAGAGTGAGCTGTAAAGTGAGGTAGTCAAGATGGCTGCAAATGTGCTGTGTCAATGTAGTGCATTAACAATAAAACACTTGAATGCAAAAACTGGGAGTAAAGTCTAATAATAGAAGAGAGGAAAATGAGGACTGTTGGACTTAGAAAGATGAGAGCAGATGTTCAGCAACACAGCAAGGAGGCAGTGTAGGTGTGTTTTAAAGACTGAAAGCTCATTCATGCAAAGAAACTGTTGTGGGACTGAAAAAAAAAGAGTCTCTACGTGCCAGTGAGTTTGTGAGGTGAGCTAAGTTTGATTTAATACTCCTTCCATCATTTAATCATGAAAAGCACACAAACAAGCTGGTGATTTGTTTGGCTGTCAGTTTGTCCCAGTTCTAATGTGAGCCAGACTGTCAGTGAAATGGATCAAGCTGCTTGAATGTTTCAGCTCTTTCTGCATTCGGCAATTAATCCTGGTTTGTCTTTTTGTGCTTTCACTTCACAAAACTTGCAGGAGACAGACCAAACCCGATTTGATTTGTTTCTTTTGGCTATCTTTTAAGTAAAAGAATCTCCAGACAACACTGAGTCCCAATGGCAAATGTTTGGCTTTTACATCTGTGGTTTTTATTACATCCTGTTTAAACATCTCTTCATCCGACATGTTTTTCATTACGACAGTGCAAAACAACTACAGGGTGAACGCAATAATCCTTGTAAAGTGTGATGTTAGTCAACTCATTTATGATACTGGGATAATCATAATTGTTAACACACAAAATGAAATCTGGACACCTCTGATTTAGTAGAGGCAGCACAAAAGAAAAAAATAAATTTTAACATTCCTAAGTATTCATGTCTGCAATCGTGAGAATCAACATTTCATGTGGTTCTCATCTTTAAACATAACAACAGGTGAGTTGAGCACGGTATGACTACAGCACGTCTTCTTAACCAACCCAACACACAATCTGATTTGCTTTAAAAGTGCAGCATGTGACCTTAGACAACGGCAACGTGATTAATCAGGCTCATGAACCTTTCTCAGGCAAACCAGAGCAAGGTTGACTTTTTTATATTCAGAAGAAATAAATATGGAAGTTGAGACTTGCATCCTCTAATTGTGGACAAGACACCTCAATTAACACCAGCAGACAGAGAAACTGAATTATGTGAAAAGAAAGACGTTCACTGTTGGGCTTTATTATTAGTGCAGATGTCCGATATTATCGGGCGATATTGGTATGCGAATGTGAACATGCAAATATTAATATTCATCAGTCAACGATATTCAAAAACAGCTGCACAGAAAAATAGAAATTAAGTACATAAAAATCAGAAGAACAGATTTAATTGCACATGCTCAAAAAAAACAAAACTATATAGATAATAGAAAATAAACCCAATTGTCTAACTAAAAGCCTATTTTAATGGCAAACATTTCATCTGCTTTTTGAATACATGAACATGATAAAGAAACAGGAAGAGCCCTCTACATCCTACTACTGCTCCGAAAGGGAGATTGTCTCATGTGTTAAAATAGGTTTTTGGGACAAGCCAACCTGGCCTTCTGACCTCTAACTGCAGGGAGGAGGACTAAAACTGGAGCAGCTCAGAGATGTAAGCAGAAGCCTGACCATGCAAGGCTCTAAAAGTAAAAGTATTGTAAAATTCACATTTTAATATCACAGTATGACCTGCAATGGGCCAAAAGTAAAAATCCCAGTGCACTAAACTCTGGTAACCTTTTTACTCTTCATTTTAATCAAATCGTTTAATATCACTTTCATTTTGTTTCATTTCCAGTTTGTCCCAATGCGACATTAAGCAGCGAGAAAAGTCACAGCAACGTCAAATATGACCGAGACCAGCCGTACAACAGGGACGAAAAGGCACAGTGAGGAGGAAATGCAAACGAACGTTTGACAAGTAAAACTGTCACAAGCCTTGTGGGACTGAGCCTTTTGACAAATAAAAGTGATGGTAGGGGGGTAAACAAGTCGAGCTGAAGGGAGAAGCGCTCAAGCAGGTATATGTAATCACACACCGCACACATATGTGTTTATATAAACTATTGTGTCTGCTGATGCACCGGCATGTGTGTTCAAATAAGAAAGAGACGAGAGAACAAAGAAGGACGCGTACTACTGCGAGGAGACTAAGCTACTCCATGAAATCCAGTTCCAGCTGAATACAGCGGCAAAGAAAGCTAATATGGAAAAATGGAGGGAAATGAAAGGCGTGCCAATGAACAGAAGTGAGTGCTCACACACACACAAGTACACACAGAAGTGCCAGCAGGTGATAGCATGATTGATTTATAGATAGATTGGTGGTTGTGTCTCAGCTGTTAGAGTCATCTCATCTCAGTTCACAGACTGCATCGCACAAACACAGCTGGGAGCAGGCGGAGGGGAACAGGTGATCAGGGCGAGAACAGTGCAGAGATAAATATCGAGTCAGGCCGATAGGAGATGGAAGGCATGAGAGGCAATGAATTTGAAGGAAGAGAAAGCAGCAGAGCAATTAGATGTTGGGAAATGGAACAGAGGAAAAGAGGGAAGAAACGAGCGGCGTTAAAAGGATGAACACGACAAATGGAGGCAGCGCAAAATGGATCGCTTTATGTCACAGCGTGTGCATGTGTGTGCGCACATGAGTGTTTGCAAGTGTGCTTGCATTATGTTTAATGGGAAATTTTTGGGTTGTGTTTACCCCTGAATATTCCTACATCAAGTATGCCCTAATTTGACGTCTATGTGTACTCGTATGCATTCTTCTAATAAAGCAGAAAATGATGGTAAGTGCATTTTGACAAAAACAGAAAAATTCATACAAGCTCCCTTTTTGTCAGTGCTGTACACCTTTGCCTGCCAAAAAACCAAGAGACCAAGAAAATGAATTTTTATGACACAAATCGAAGTGCTTATGGGCCAGGAAATCATTCTGCTCCCTGAGCTCTTGTTCTCTCCCAATTGTTCAATCCATGTAGACTTTTTGCAGCTTGGGCGCATCCATCCTACCGTATCCTGCATGTACTGTAGTATTAAGTGTTTACACTAATTACACTGATTTCTTCACACCTTGCCATTAGTGTTATGGCAATCAGTGGAAACACACCCAGAGAAATGTCTTAAAAACTGGATTTGATTGTAATGTCTTTGTATTAAGTTTCCTTGCATTGCTCTGTATGAAGATTCAGAGTACTGTGCTGTCTCTGGCTTTACTTAGGAATCCAATATGACAAAGTTATGAGTTTGCAGGGTGAGGTGACTGAAAGCGGCACACTGTGACTCTGATTCACAACAATTTCATACATAAGAACTACTTGAAAAATAATGTTATGTTTACTGATAGATGCACTGTATTAGAATATGAATTTAATGGTGCCCTGTTGTACCGTCTCACTGCTCTTCGATACCATTTTACATTACTACCACAAACTGAAATGAATATTGTGGAGCGAAATATGTTATTAATGCCAAAAGGTAAAATATATTGTTGCTGTCTAAATTATTAAAGATAAATATATGAACGAGTAAATAGAGAACGAGATAAAACCCAATAAAATAAAATGCCAGTTCTCAAACTTGAAAAGTTTGGAGAGGTTGAAATCTTTAGGAAGCCCCATGAATACATTGGGGTGCTGACAACAACTGAGCTGATATCAAATGTCACACTGACACTAGTGTATAGACAACATGGAAGGAAACTCAAGTTAGGGGTGTCGTGGTTAAGGAATTTCCTCTGCGGTGTTCCACGTTGTCTCAACAGCGCGGTATGCGCTATTACCGCAATTAAAAAAAAGAGAGATAGAGAGATGGATCTATTCATCTACATTACACAATCCTAATTTTACCAAAGTCAAAAATCTACGCGGATTTCAATAAAAAATACTCACATTTAGTAGTTGCTGTGTAAATAAAAAAATAAAAAAATTATATACTTTTGTTTATGTTTGCAGCCGCAGGTTGTGATGCCGCTTGCGCTGTTCCTGTTTTAGTTTCAGGATGTTTTCAGATCAGGTGGAGGGTCGCGCTGATGCAGCAGCAGCAGGAAACAACATGCGCCACGGCTTCTATTGTTAAACTGCATGCTAATAATGCAGATGGCCATCATGACAGTAGAACTATTCTGGCCCTTACGTCACTTATGCCATGCTTCTGCGTGTTCTCTCCCCATCCTTCACACTGATCAACTCGGTCCGTTTTTTTTTTTTTTAGTTTAGAAACAAATGTGCAGGCTGCGCAAATGAAGGTTCTGATTTAGTTTGTTTCAGTGGCGAACAAGGCTACATATGCTGTTTAAGGCTTTTTAAAGCAATATTTGATTATAACCAATTAACTAAACATTTAAGCTCATAAGCTCTAGCGGGTAGCAGGGATGTAAATAGAAGTTTAAGGACACTAGCAACGCCCTGTGATTAGGCTTGTCAATAGCGCAATATTGTAATATTGCGATATTGCGGTTTTTGCGACACCCCTAACTCTAGGGCAGAACTTTAGTGTTTTGGGGTCCAGAAACACTCCTAAGTAACATGTCCAGGGTTCAACTGTCTGTTTTTAACAAGTACTACAATCCCTCCACCTTTTCCCTTCCCACTTTGTCTGCAGTCGCTGTAAAAGCAATGTGTATTATAATATAAAACCTGTAAATCTGTTTTATTCCACAAGAAGTAAGTTATACTGGAGAACCATATAGGGCAGAAAGAGCAGTCGTCTCTTCAACAGGAAGTCAGCAGTTCAATTCCCCTGACTAAATGTCGAAGTCCCTTGGGCAAGACACTGAACCCGATGTTGCCTTTTGATGTACCTATTTGGGGAAGAAGCAATAATAGAAGTGCTGTATAAGAAGGAGAATGTGACATGTAGCGTCAAAGCCCTTTCAGGGGTCATGAATCAGTAAGGTACACTGAAGCAGTTTCCCACATCAACCAATTTGCAAATTATGTATACTCTATAAATTATGGATACGTATGTCTGTGTTGTTTCAGAAATATATCCACCATAGGGAGATTTTCGAGTTCACTTCCAAGGTTTGACATCACTTTCAGAAAATAGCAAAGATGGTGACAGCGGAGCAGTTGTACATGTTATGTACACTTTGTTTGGTCCATAATGTTGATAAAATCATGTAAAGTGAAACAAATAATTATCAGATTCTATAAAGGTGAAGTTGTGCTGGAGGAAAGAATATCAAACATCGGGGGCGGTAAACTGTTTTTGGTGCTATATAAGGACAAAATTGAAGGTATTCAAATCAAATTAGTTGCAGAACCCAAAGGGTTTCAATATTTGGTTAGAAGCTACCTTTAAGTTGTGTGACAAAGTTTAAATGTCAGCTCTGGTGATAAACCCCTTAATTATTGCTGCCACCACTCAAAAATAAACCACACTTTCATTTAGAAGTAACCCACCTGTCTCAAGTGAAAAGGGTTGGTCGCCTCTACTGTATTTAATGTCAGTCATGGAAGTGGTTCTTATCTTCTCAGATACATGAGGGAAAAGGTTTGAACATATGAATACTCTACAGTAGTGATTCTCAGCACTTTTGACCGTTCAGCTAGTGGGGCATAATGTGGAATTCCTGTGTGGCGCTACAGCTGATCCATTTAAAAACATAACAACAGATGACTTTTTAAAACTATAACTTAGACACAGCTTGGCAGGATGGATAAAATACAGAATAAAGCATCTAACATTTAAATATAGTTATAGAAACCTATCCCAGCAATTAGCAGGCGAGAGGCAGGGTACACCCTGGACAGGTTGCCAGTCCATCGTAGACAAGTTACATTTATATTGAATAAATAGTAATTACTGCATCATACTGGATTCAATTGTTACAAACCAAATAGGCCCATTCAAAAAATAACTTCATATCTTCCCTTATACATCTGAATGTGCATAAAATAGTCTTTGGATGAGATACACTAAAAAGAGAGTCTCCTTGCTTTGTTTTGCTCTCCTACAGTAGATGTCTCATCTTCTGCTCCTCTGGATTTGGCATTTTAATCTAGACATTGTTTGACTTTGGAAAGATCAGTAAATTAATAAAAAAAAAAGATCAATACGCAGCTCCAGCGCCTATATAACTGGTTCAGCCATGCTGCTTTTGAGAATCAAATACAAACATGTACTGGCCTCGCAGAACCTCTTTCAGCTATCCAGCAAGTTAAACACCTCCATACAAAGACTCTGGGACGCCAAGCTGAAGTTTCAGTCTTCATAGAACGGTGTGAAACTGAAATACAGATTTGCACATCAGTACAAAGTTATATAAATATTCCCAAATGCAGTGACACAAAATGCACAAATTCCAGGTACACAATGCAGAACTAATACATGTACAAATATCATGTATCTAGAGCTTTATATTGCTCCAACTAGAAATTAAAGAAGCTTAAATGTATTTTTACACAATCTGACTTAATGTTAGCAATGAATGGGCTTTATGCACAACTCCACTACTTCCCGAATTTAAGCCAGCTGCTTTGTGTCCTGTCTTTCATTATTGGAT
>JBBDHI010000005.1:3816499-3829566 GCA_037177115.1 Craterocephalus stercusmuscarum | reverse complement strand
AGTGTGCAAGCGGATAATTCCACATTAAATATATATCTATATTGAGCAGCTCTAATTAGGCCTTCTGGTAAAGCCCAAGCACCTGCTTTTACACATTACCCTGACAGCATTTTTACAGTGTTGTTTAAAATATAGACAATATATACACCCACAATTAAAATGATTACATTTAATAAACTCGAATTAAAAATAATTGTCGCACTATTCTGCAAAAACTGTTTGTTTCTTTCCTCTTCCACATCAGCCCATCAGCCTCAAGTTGTCCAAAAACTGCATTCACTAATAGTCTGAAGACTATCGCACATTTTCCCTCTGTAAACACCAGCTTGTGTGTAGGAGAAGACATATGCGTGGCATTTGTGTCTTAACATCATTTATGCATCTTGGCCCCAGGTCTTTAGAACTGTGTCAAATTGGAAGTGGAGAAGTGTTTACTTTGGCAGTGGACCATTTTCATATGAGCGGGAAGTTTTCATCAAGAGACGAGGCCATAAAATGCTTTTCTTTGTGTCACTGTAAAACACACTTAAGGCAAAGTTAACAGATCTGACAAGAGAAATATGCTGCCATAACTACGTCCCTTAAGAAACTTCAAACCTTATATCTATTATATAAAAGACGGTAATTCTCTTTTCTGAAGAAAGTATTTGAAACTCCGCTGCACAGAGCAAAATGAGTCTTTTGACATTTAGGTTTTATGAAATCTGAATTGACTCAGGATATAAAAGAGGAAAAAATCTCTCTGGAGAAGCAGACATAAAAAAGTAAAATTGTTTGTCTTCTCTTTACTGTGACTATTTTCAGAAAACCACTTTCCCCGCCTAACTATTTGGATAATTGGGTTGTATATTCCCTTACAGACTTCTGCAGGGGTTGTGCTGGACGTTGTCAGCTCCGTGATAATGCGGGAGGTCAGCAGGAAACCAAACAAGACAAAGAGAAGTTACTGTATTTAATTCAAATGGACAAAAATCCCCCAAACTGAAAATGTGACTTAACAAATGCATTAAAAGCAACATTACCTACGGCTCTACTGGAAAAACATTAACTTCAGCTGCAGTAATTAATGCGCTAAGTTCAAAGGACATTAGTAGTGGAGCAAACTGAGGAGGAGGAGAAGAGATCCTGGATGGGGGATGATTTTTGTTAAGAGCAAAATTAGCATGACAACTCTGCGGGTCGTAGTATATATAATTAACCCTCAGCTCTCTGCAACTGTCTGTGTCATCTGATTTGGAAAATACTTAAGGTAAGCTCACATTCACTCTGACTTTACACCAACTGATTCAGCCTTTTCTGTACAAAGAGAAGTCTCCATTGACCAGCTGCTGTTCCTCTTTTGAAATTCATACACACTAAAAAGATGTAGCTCCGCATCACATCAGTGTGTGCTTAGACATAGTATAACATCACCATTGTCAAGTCAGCAGACTGACAATCACACAATCATAAGTTACCAGCTCCCTCGTCAGCTCAGTGGAATATCAACCTCGACCACCAACTGCACCATCCCACTTTCAAACACAACATCGATGCACAACGAAGCCTCGCCAGTCGTGGCTTGTAAATCATACGGGAAAAGGCCTTGAGGCCAGTCAAGATAAAAACTGTCAGGGCTGAACCTTGTTCGATCCTATCTAGAGACGAACGGCAGAATAAGTTACAGATTGTTACCCCCTCACCAGTCCTCATCAGGTCTGCAGGAACGAATACAACAGCAACGAAAACCCTGACAGGCTTGATTTAGCGTTGGTGTTTGGTTTGTCCCCTCCAGGCTACTGTTGTTTCCCAAACAAGTGAGGCAGGGTGGATGTACCGTATGAGGAGGGTGGAAATAAACTACAAAACTCAGATAATTAAAACACAATGGTCAGGCAATGGTACATGATACAGGAAAGATGGTTAGAAACAGCCCCCAGCTCAGGGGCTGTCACACTGTTTAGAGGGAAGCCTTGATGTGGCATTGTGGTACTTTGAGCCACAAACACTGCTGCACCACACAGCACAAAATCAAGACTCACAATAAATCTAATTTGAGAGAACATCTGAAACAATAAAAACAAGTTTTCGAAAATTACGGTAGGGCAAAGAAGTGGATATCTCACCAGCTAAATCTGGTTCTGCAGAACAAAACACTATCATTTTATACTTTCTTACACTATATTTGCATTTTAAATGGCAGTCAAGAAATTGTTTTCTTGCTATTTGGTGAAACTGATCTTTTTCTTTGTGGCAAATGTAACTAAAACTTAAAGGAGCTATACCCGATTTCACGTCTGGATAATTTAGTTAGCGATAGTGGCTAGTTTTTTAGCTTTGGCGTGACGCTCTCTCTTTGCCAATGGGGTTAACTTTCATAGCTTCCAGATCCCTAGAGGAATGCTCTCACTGGCTGATCAGAATCCAGATGTTCCCAAAGTTAACCCAATTGGCAGAGAAAGACCGTCATGCTAAAGCTAAAAGCCGGACGTGATATCGGGTATAGCTCCTTTAACATCTTGGCAATCGCAGAAATGTTCCATCACTAATTAGCTTCACTGTCCTGTTTTCCAAAAAAAATAAAGTCACAAAACACATAAAAAGTTCATCCAACACGTTACTGAACATGTGATAACATATTTAAAAGTGTTTCTCTGGGATATGTAGAGCCCAAGAGAAACTAATTTTGGAGACAGGCTGAGGGTTTTTTTAAGTTGAAAACCACAGTTACACTTTGCTAATTTTATACAAAATCTGTTCAAACACACTTAATATTCCCACACTCTAAGTTTAAACCATGACAGCTGAAGTTAAGAAGGGGAGGGGGGAGAGGGGGGTGCGACAAAGCAGCGAGGAAAATAAATAAAAACATGTCACCCCTGATCACCTCCTGCCTGATTCTCGCAAGCTGGTCATGCAATTTGAGTTTCTTTGAGTGGATTAACTACTTGTTTTGTTGAAAATCTGAATGTAAGAATCTGGTCAGGTCATGGTAAGACAACAAAACGGCATGTTAGGACTGACAGCTCTGCGTGTCACACTACAGGATGCTTTTTCAATCTTAAAGAAGCAGGCTGTGTCCTGAATGTGGTGTCAGATCAGATCGCTGAAGAACTTCCTGCACATACAGATGTGGTGTAAAAACGAACCAAACTGTATCTCTGGAGTCAGCACTTAGAAGCCTAAACAGTGTAGAATGAGAAATTACTACAGTATATGAGGAGGAGTCAAACTGTTACATGGGAGATAGAAACCCATGGCAGAACTGAAAGAGTGATTTTGAATAAGGGCCTGGGCCACACCTACTGGCCCCACAGGTGCCATCCCAAGTAGAGACAACTGAATTCCAACAAATATCCAGTGTAAACTGACCTTTACTTGAGAAAAGCTCAGATATTAAAGTGCAGGTGACTGTAGCAGCTAATGTACTCAGCGAACACACACCCCTCCCTCATTACAGAAGCATATTTGCACAGATACAAACTACTATTACCAGGTGAATAACACATTTGGGAGGTTGGGGAATAATTTTCTGTAATAATAATAAAAATTAATATCCAGGTAGGCAAAATGAAAACATTACATGACAGAGTTTACATGAATCCTAAGAAGCTGTAGTCATGGGGTCATAAGGATGATGCATGATTGGCTGCAGGAGACAAATCAAAAGCTGAAACCTTATAAGGAGATGTAAGCAAAATAAAAAAATGCAGAGGGGACAGTAGGAGCCCATGTTTCCTGTCTGGGCCCCACAAAGAAGCTCCAATGCCCTCACCTACAGTACAACCCCTCCTATGCTGCTCTTGCTGCTGCTGCTGCAAGCTGGCCTTTCCTGAACTGAGTGGGCTCCTAATGACAAACTAATAACCTGCAGTGGCTATTAGAGATGCTAATGTAATTTATATATGACTTGCCACTTTATCTTAATAACAGGGGCAGTGTGCAAGGGATAGAAAGAGAGGGAAAAGTGGCAAAGATGCAGGAAAAGAAGACGGGGTCAGACAGCAAGAGTTGGATGTGTGTGGATGTGTGTGCGGTGAAACAGTGAGGGACGGAGCTAATGATTAGAGAACATTTGATGAGACTGTATTTCTATTAAATTGCCAAAGAAGTCTCCCTTCTTCTGTTTGTCTGTCTGACCCAAATGACTGGCATATTACTGGGAGAAGGAGAGCAAGGGAGACTTCTGTTGAATATTGATGAAGCTCAGCACAAAGCTTCATCCTGGCCTCATTAACCTGCAGAAGACAGCCTTTGTTTTCCTTTGCAGAGCTCCAAACGGCGTCTACGTCCTGTCCGAAGGATTTATGAAGTCACACAGTGGATGGAGAGGAATGAAAATAGGACCGGGACCGGGGAATCGCTGGGGGACGCAAAAAAACGGGGGACGCTCGGTGATCTTCATATAAATGAGGTGATTTGTTTCTTCTCTCATAGCAATAAACTCACAACAAGAAAAGGAAGATGTAAAAAGAGGAAACAAGGACAAAAGTAAGAAATGATGAATGTGTGAAAAACTCATTTAAACAGGTTTTAAATGTATTGAAAAGTGCCACATGGAGGGAGATGGAAAAAGATGGGAAGTCAGGTCCCTTGATGAAGCAGAACATTACACAAAGACAAAACACAGATCTTTCTGGGTTTTTTTCACCTTTTTCTACATAAACTACAGAAGGAGGAGAGGCGGCGGCGGGAAACAGAGTGAGATGTGAAGCAAAAGGATGAGAAGGAGGTAAAGCAGAAGTAGGACGGGAGGTGTGTGCTCTTTCATACGCCGTGGCACAGCTCATCTGTGTTTTGTTTGTCGCCGAGTGTGTGCGCGGGCATGCGTCTGCGTTGGCACGGGAGATTTCAATTTCATCTTTAATGGAAACAGCAAATAGGGGAACAAATAAAATGTGAAAGAGAAGAGCAAATCCCCCCAACAGAGGCCCAGTCAGAATGGATGATGAGGCAGACATGAAGTAAACATTCAGCTACTACTGCTGCTAGGGAAGGCGCTGACAGAGGACGCAGCGAAACTGAGGTGAGCGGGGCGGGGGGCTGGGCGAGGTAAGGGACATAAGGTCGTATGATGAGGACGAACAGAAACAGACCATAAAAAAGAACAGCATAAGAGGGAGGGTGAGGAATGATGCTGGGACAAGGAATCCGTCATGATGTGTCCTCCAGTCAGAGTTGTCACTTACACTGTGGAAGGGAGCAGCCGTGTAGTCTGAAATCACCAGGAGCAGGAACAGATTAGATCCAGGCTATTGCTTCTGATGAGGCCTCTTATAGATCAGTGATGGCTCAGTACAGACGGGGGGACAGAGTCCTCAGAGCTGGAAGTGCTTAGTTTTCACTGCATACATGGTGCATGTTGAGGAAATAAAAATATATAGCAGGAAGACATCGTTTAACACCATAAAACTGATTTTAAAACGGTGCAGCAGCAACAACACATCAGAAAAGGAACCGGAAAGTATTTCACCGTGTGTGTAACACTTATTAATTCTGCCTTTCTCTGATAATCCACTTGACAGTTGGATTAAAACGTTGTAAAAGCGACTGACAGTGACAGAAGATAAGGAGAGAAGAGGGTGGATGGCTCGCGGTGGGAAGAGATGCCTGAGCCTGCTGTTCCGCCATGCTGGGACGTGACCACCTGCCAGGCCAGTCAAGGCTGAGCCCTTGCATCATGTCAGACATGCAGACCGACACCCAGCTGAGTCATCTGGTCTTTGGGGGATGGCACAGATGGACAGACACAGAGCATGCAAATGCACGCATAAACAAATGTGCAAGTATGCGGCACAGACAGACCCGCACCGTAAAGCCACGCTTCAGAAAAGATTAGAAACAGTTGTGTGATTACGTGTGTGCCAAAGCAAAGCCAGCAGACACACACACACTTACACAAAAAAGCCTGGGCGCTTTCAATAAAGGCTTTTTAGATTATTTGTCGGGTTTTCTCTTCTTGTGAATTCTGCTGTAAACATTTTTATATAAAGGCTGTCAAAATGTAATTAACTTGAGACATCTCTCTGCTGCTTGCAGGATTGATTTATGTCAACATTCAACTGCATTGCATGCTACATTGTGTCATTATTTGTGAACAACGCAATTAAATGAGGCATTTTACCAGGTTGTTGGTCTGGAACATTTGGGTGTTTTAACACAACGTTGCCAACGGATGGTGTAAATCGATCTGGAAAGGGTCACTAAGGTCATTTCCAAATGATTTGGAGACCCTCATGCCACAGTTACTGCAGAAAGGTTATTTACAAGTAGGTAAGAACAAGACTCTACAGGCTTCTGTTGGTAAATCAAATTCAAAGCACATGACAGCAGAGTCAGAAAATCTCATCAAGTGTTGCCCGTTGGGATTTTTGCCAGTAGAAAATATCTTTTCTCCAAAAAGCACAAGGCAGCACAGCTTATTTACAGCTGAGAAAACTTCAGGACTTTTGGAACCATGTCCTTCCAGACAGACAAAACCAAAGTACAGAAGTTTTTTTCTACCCCAAATTACACAGCACCATCTTTGATAAAACACAACACCTCATGCCAACTGTCAAGCATGGTGGTGGAGGGTTGTTTGTCTGGGCTTTGTTTTGTCGAGCAGTTATTGGGTGCACGCTATAACTCTTCTCTATGCCAAGATATTCTAGCTTCAGATTTGAGGCGTCTGTCCAACAGGAACTGCCATTAAATGGGACGATGAGCCAAACCATGGCCCTAAGGTTGTTAAAAAGAGAGATCAAAATGCTATGAAATGTCCAGATCTCACCTTGATTGACATGCTGTGGCTAAAATTGAAGAGGAGTGAACTCACAAATGCTCACCAAAGTTTATTTAAAAGATGATAAAAAAGTTACCTAAACTTGAAAAGTAGCCACTGAAATTTAAATTCAGACTGCCATGGTGTCAGGAATGTTGCAGACATAAGCAGTATCCGGATATCGGCCCGCATATTGGCCGCTACCGATACCAGAAAAAAACGCAAATATTGTCCGGCCCTTACTGTAGATGTTCCACAACAAGAGACTTATGATATGCAGAAAGTATTAGTTTAAGGTCTTGTTGCTACAGATGAACCAACAAGCTACAGAATCATGGGGAGTCCATTGTTTTCAGAAAGTGCTTCTGCTTTGTGGTCCGGTTTCTGTTAAATACTATTTTAAGAGCAAATAAAAAGCACACATTCCTATGCATACGTTATTTAACGTACTATTAATACACTTCCTAACCTGTACAAAGCTGTAAAAATGACACTAAAGCCGTGGTAAAAACGGATGCGTAGAGCTCTCATAGAGGCGTCAGAATGTCACCGATCAGGAGTGAAAATATGTTGCCCATTAAGGTACAAACAGATTTCATTATTTCACCTCCTCATTATCATGTGGGTGAAATAATATCATGTTTATATGAAACTCTGAGTTGTGGGTTTCTTCAGATCAAATAAGCAGTGTCTTTTATTGCCTCCCTACACAATCACTGCACAATTACTCTCATTACAATCAGTACACAGTATGACGGGCATTTAAATTAGCACTCTGCCAGCAGTATTAAAGTAATTCCTGTCGTCAAACTGTGAAAGTTTATAAGGTCTTTCATAGATGAAAATAAAGTCTATATTCAATACACTACTGTAGATCATTGTTGTGTTGTTATGTTTGTATCCATTTTGTTTTCTCTACAGTAAGCAATCTTTCCATGATTTGAAATTCAGGGATGAGGGGAATCTGAGCCTCAGTCTTGTCCAAATCTCCCTGCAGAGCCTCCAACAGCTTTGGGCTTGTACGATGCTCTGCCAGTGTCTGGAGGGTAGCTAACACTTGTGTGTGGCTTGCCTGTCTGAAGCAGAAAGAGCTTTCTGAGACGTGACATGACTGAGAGACAATAACACTCCCCATTTTAGGCTTCGCTTTGATCATTTTGATATGTCTGCAGGGGGTTAAAGCAAGTTTTATTTTATAGGAAAAATTGCTTATGCCTCAACGTCTTTATCTTCTGATGGTGTTTCATGAAGGCCCAATTTCTCGTATTTTAGCTTAATGTCTATTATCAGAAGAAAATAAATGTTTTTATATACTTTCTCCTTGCTTTTAGGAATCAATGACAGCAGGTTTTCTGATAGTATGTTGTGAAATACAACGTCAGACAGGAAAATATTAAGTGTAAATCTGAGTCTTTGTTCGATGTGAGAATCTACAACACAATTTCACTGCAGACTTTTGTAATATTTACTTCTTATCCTGAAAGCACGAGTTGGAAGAAAGATATTTACTGTGACATGTATTGAAGAACATGGAAAATCAAACAAATCAGTTCACATGGACTTCCCAGTAATATGATAGGTAACACAAACTGGCTTTTGAGCTGAAACATGGAGTCTTGATTGCCTGTTCTCAGACTCATATACTGTAAAAGTAGGTCATTTTCTTTTCTTTCCCCACCTGGTTCCATGTCTTGTAAGCTCTTAGAGGCTGACACTAGCAGAAGTATGAGATCAACATTTCTGACTGCAGCAAGAAGTGAGCGATGAGTGAACCGCCCTGCAAACGGGTCGACATCATGTTGAAGACTGTCAGCCTTTTTCTATAAGCATCTGTGGGGAGAAGAGAGGAAAGCAGCACATCAATGAGTTAAGATCTAAACTGCATTAAAATGGTGGCAGGGCCAGAGAGGCACTAGCCACTGCTATGTGACTGGTAATAATGATTGATAAAAACCCACCTGGGACCAGGTAAAAGGAAAACTAAAGTACTGAAATTTATGATGAGACATAAATGGGATAACGATGTGTTTAGATTTTAACTTGAAAGTGAGTATATATATACACACACACACATTCTCTCATTTTGTAATTCTGGAAACATTTCATTAAAAAATAGTACATAAACAAATATTTGTAACTAGTTTCAATAAAATCATAAGTTAAAAAAGGGATTAAAACGTATTTTTTTGTATCGAAAAAATATCGAACCGTTAAGTATCGAACCAACTGAATTGTGTGCACTGTTGCACCCATAATATGTATAAAACACAACAAATGAACAAAAACCCTAAAGCTGGTACATTCCTTGCCATGGATAATCATAACAAATAGTAGGAATTAAAAAAAAACCTGATTGTGACCCTACATCAGGGGTCTGCAACCTTTCCAATCCAAAGAGCCAATTCTCCCCTCAGTGTTTGGAGCCACAAATGTTACATAACCATTTGCTAAAGACAACTTAGAATTACAGAATTGTGTCTTTTTTAAAAAAAGAAAAAACTATTTAAATTTGTTCTATTTTTAGGATTTGAAATAAAGAAAGACACTTTAAAAAGTTTTCCTCTATTGAATGTAGATATTTTGTTTTTTTCTTCAAAAAAAAAAAGCTTATAGCTTCCAAATTAAATGGTAACACAGATAGCTCTAAAAGAATATCACTGGTGCGTTTAGTGTCATTATATTGTGGATTTAAATTGCAATTATTACGCTTTCAAGAGCCATTGTGGAAGGTCCAAAGAGCCACTCGTGGCCCTGGACACGGTTGCAGACTCCTGCTCTACATAAACAATCAGCCCAACCTTCAAGAGCACAATACTGCTTATATTTCTTATAACTGTACACCTATATACCCTTGCAGTCTGTCTTAGCAAAATGTACAATACATAAACATTTATTAAATTAACATAAAACACATTGTACATAGGCCAAAGTCAAAGAGGACAAATAGAACTGTCTGTAATAATCACATCAAGTACACTAATCACTGTTTCCGTTGCTCAAGCTTCATCTCAACAATTTTCATAAACTACATTTCGGTAGTTTTTCTAATAAACAGATAAGCTGTAAGATAAACAGCCTCAAAGACACAAGTCACTATGGCATAAAAGGACAACTTGACCTCCCCCCCCCTCTCAGACCTCAGTTCTGAAGTTGGAGGAATTCTGTGTCATTACAATTACACTGATACTAAAAACTCCTCATGTTATTTTGGTCCCTTTCATGTTTCACTCAGATACTGTGTGCTGTTTTTAAAGATCTCTCTTCTCTATTTGCAATCGGCTTTCATGTTTCCATGTTGCATATTCAGCACTTTGTCCCTCGTGATTTGAGCATCAACTCTTTTCTTTTGCTTTCTCCACTGACTTCACAATGTAAACCAGCTATTGATTTTGAATTACAGTGCATCAAGACACCTCAAGTAAAGGAAAACTATACATTTAATACTGTTCAATGTATGAGCCCATACCTATCACTGCCTTTTTTGGTTTAATTTTACACAGATCTTTTCATGAAAATCTACTTCTTTCCCACCTTTAGTCCTCTCTTTCCTTGGGCTTGTTGATCTGTGTGTAATTGAAGGTTAACAGAGAATTATACATATATTGTATTACAATGTGGGTTGAGGGAAATTTGTAGAGCAAAATTAAAAATGAAGCAAGCAATAAAATCAGCCAAAGGTAAAAACACCAGTACCACACAATACAACAAGGAGCAATATAATACAAACTGAATTTGTGCAACAGAAGGAATCAGATTAGTTGAAGTGATGGAAAAGTGTTATTGGCATTAGTCTGACACCCAAAGTGCTGAGACAGGCTAATGTGTGTGTACACTGAGCAGTGTTGACCCTCCAACTATTTGCATCTCCTTTGCAGATCCATATGGCAGTTGTGCGTACTTGCTCTGCATATGTACACTACTTGAATGTGTGTGCATGTGAACATGTGTATTTGTTCTGAGCCCTGATGTTTACAAGGATTGTGTGACCAGACATGAGTGTATAGATTTCACTGAGGTCACAAGGACAATGTTCTGTGCTTTAGCTGATCTGTCACCTCTCTGTGCATCTCATTTCTCCTCTGGCCTACTTTCCACCATCACTGTTGTCTCTTCTCTCTGAATCATTCAGCAACTATTGCATGATTGAATTCATTAAAATAACATACAATAGGGATGTGAGTCTTCAAGCAACTCGCGATTTAATTTGATTCTGAATTTTGGGATGATGATTCGATTCTGTATCAATTCTCGATTCAAACCGATCTTAATTCACATTCAGTCCTCTTTTAGTGACAAAAGGTGCTAATTAACTCTTTTCCCTCTATAAGCCACAAACAGCTCTGACAAATTGTTTCATTAGCTGAAAGAAAACTGATTATTTTCATCAAAAAATGGTTTAAACTTTGCTGACCTTGCAAAGTTTAACATTTCAACAAGCTTTGAAAGTAGTCAAGCAAAAATCTTTTCACTCTTTTAAAAAAATCGATTCTTGGAAATTTTTAAACAATTCAGAATCTTGATGAACAAGAATGGTGATTATGATGAAAAAGTTTTTTTGGGGGGCATTTCTAAGGTCTCCTTCGATGGCTGACCTACAGAGTCATACGCTGTATTTTCTAAGGCCCCTAATTATAAATCTGACTCAAGTATGTTATGAAAATTAACCACAGTGAAGTCTGACCATGATGGCTCACAAATCCTATTCCAGGTTTCCTTCGCACCGCTGCATCTTCATTTGCTGCAACTACTCCATAGCTTTTACAAAGAGTTCTTTATAGTAATGCTGCAACTGCAAACTATATAACTACAAACTACAATGTATTCTCTTTAAACCATCCAACCATGAAATGACCAGAATTCTGACAACTAGCTCACAATTTGTTGAGTATTCACAAAAATTTTGGAAGTGTTATGCATCAGCGCAGTTAGATTTATGTTTGGGGAATTAAAGGGCAAACAGCAGTAGTGGAGTTGCACACAGTAGATCAACTCTAAAGAGCTAACAGCACACTGCAGAGGTTAGAGGGCTGGGACTCCACTCAGAATCAAGGTTACAAGACACTGATAAGCTGCTGAGGATCGGCGCAGACACCTGGCTTATTTTCAGCTGGTATTTTAACAAACCTTTACTGAAGACAGCTGCCACTGCTGCAGACTGACTCCCTATAGCATGCTTACGTCGCATTGGCTGGACACGCCCAACACAAAACAGATCCCCAACGTTATAAACAAAGTAACTAAAATATCAAAGTTTGGTTTAGTTGGTACATTTGAGCTGCTATATGTCAGTCTTTAAGATCAGAAGGCACTACTGCTTGTATACATGACCATTACATTACTTGTGCTGAAATCTTAACCCCTTAAGTGCACCATCATACACAGATCTTTTAAATGGTAGACAAGGATAGACACAATCATATGAGCTGGATAAAACATTCATTAAAGCAAATCAGTGTGAGCTGATTGCCCCCGCAGTCTGTCAGACATGCACAGCACGCAGTGCACAGCTTGGTCAAAAACATATCCATTTTCTCACATGCAGACGTGTGCACCTCTGTCAAAATTATTTGGTTGGCATACAGTATCGTATACATGATAATTATCAAAGACAGGATGCTGAATGCATAAGCAAGAAAGGTTTTAAATGAATGGTGAATAAAGATGTAAAAGAGAGATGTTAAGATCACAGAGGTCACTGATTAAAACTTCAAAGGGAAATAAAATGGAAAATGACAAAGCAAGCAGATTTTTGTGTCTTGCATATTGCGTACTCTCTTAAAGTCTGAGTAAAGCAAAAATGCACCTATATTCTGAGTTCATCACACCATACTTGATATATTAACAACAACAAATAAACAACGGCGTCTGTAAATCACATGAAAATGAGAAGCGCTCCGATATGTGGGCAATATCCACACAGGCCCCTGACTGACAGATTTCAGATCAACTGAAATGAAACACACCGGGCAAACAGAGCAGAGTTCATTTCAGCCAAAGCAAACGGCTTCAATGTGAAATCCCAAAAGTAGATTGCAGATATGAAATATTTCATTCATCTGCTAGCTAAGGACAAAGTTAAAACATTGTCAGATTGTAAAACTTTCACTCTCATGGCAGGTGTTCTCTGCAAGGATTCAGACAACATACCTCCGCACTGCATGAGCATGCCAGCTAGACTTTATCTTTTACACAGCACACTGTTATTTACGAGAGTCATTCGTAAAACTTTAAAAGGGTGAGGAAACAGTGTCTTTATTGGGAGTAAAGGTTGGATAAAACTCCATGAAACTTGATTCATTGATTTTTTTTATCATGGGACAGATTT
>JBBDHI010000005.1:3777871-3790373 GCA_037177115.1 Craterocephalus stercusmuscarum | reverse complement strand
ATTAATTTAAGATCAACTTTACCACATTATTACAGATGTACTTTATTCACTACTAAATCATGTAAATACTTGATAATCTTGCATTCTCATCACATTTGTGACTTACAGGGAAATATACAGAGCTCCTCAGTAGCCATATCTCAGGTTTTTACGTTTTGTTTTTGCAGAGACCATTTACGGATAATTTTTAAAAAGCCCTAAATTAAATTCTAGTTTAAACTGGATGGCTGTATCATGTTCACAAGATAGGAATAATAGAACAATGACTCTATTTTGCCAGCTTGACGAAATAAGATAATGGGATTTTATGTGCTTGGTTGTTGGGACTAACGTAACAGGGCTGGGGCTGCCCCATGACATACCGGGTCTCAACAAGGTTTACATGTGATATTAAGTGAAAGTGTTGTAGAGAGGGAGGGAAAGAATGAATGGGAGAGTCCACATCTGTGACTGCGTTTCTAACAGCAGATGAAAGGAAGTCGTTAGAAGCTGATGTGCTGCTATTTCTCCTGTGACTCAGATTAAACACTGATGCCCGTTCGGAGCAGCACATTCATCACTTTAGTGATACTTTTAGTGGCCATTCCTCAGCTCAGGCGGAAATTAACAGCACTCTGGTGCCCTGCGTGAGCATTAAACCTACTCTCTCTCTCTCTGACACACACATACACACACATGTGCATGCAAAAACATCATTGTCCATCTTGGTCACATCGATAGGCATGAAGCGTTCTGGATAAAAAGTAGATGTCCATACTCTACCTACGTGGCACAGACTTCCTCAGCGCAACAGAGATGCCAGTCTTTATAAAAACAAGTAAAATCCATGACCGGAAAAAAGAAAACCAACAACCAGATAATGGAGGCGATGATTTCCTCAATTCCATCAAGCTGAGTTTCTTTACAGCACCACACCTGACAGTACTGAGCTCTGAATTTGCTCATATGCAGCACAGTAGGTCAGTTAAATACTCTGGTGTGACTGGATGTAAAGAAAATCCTGGCCCCTAGGAGTCTCTATTGAAATGCTGAGTCACTTTAAGCTGCAAGGGACAAAGAAATTCAGATTTTTTTACCAGATGACTGATTGGCTTGAGTTCAGTATAAATTTTAAGGGTGTAGGCAGTAAATTTCCTCATGCATACAGAACATACATGGCAGGGGAGTTAGCTGCACAGCTGAGCCTGAATCAGTGTAAAACGATCAGTGCGGTTCTAACCACATGGGATAAATACCCAATAAAAGACATTTTGGAGTCTGGATAAGCATAAATCCAACCAATTTGAGGCCTAATTAAGTAGGACTTACATAGCACCCGGGGACAGTCTGTTATAAGGGACAGAAAAATGACCGGAGGCATTAACGTCTGTGCTCTCTCAGGAGAGCACTAGATCCAATAAGGAAGGAAATAAGAGAGGGGTGACTGTGGCTTACTTTAGAATGACAGCACATCATCATAATAGACCGCCACACATTCAGCATGCACAGACTCCAGGACAAAGGAAGACACCGCCGCACACCACGGAAAAACACAAAATAAAAATGCAGATAAGCGGTGCAGGAATACAGCTGATTTACGTGAATTTTGACCACAGTGTGATCCATCCCTAGGGTACCATAAACAGTAGCTGACCTGATGGAGGGTGGAATGACCATTTCTTCCCATGAAACAATTCCACTACATTGTCTTTATATTAAGCTGATTTTAATGCTACTCTTTTTTTCTTTTTATGCACACATCACAGCTTGTTACTTAGACTATAAACAGTCTAAAGTTGGATTTATACTGGAGCAGCATGTGCATAGAGTTGGGCCAGCATAGCCGATGCTGGTGAAATGTGCTCTCGTACTCAAGCGTACGGTTACAAAGTTGTGATGTTTCTACTCCAGCACTGGTAACCAGCCAGTATTTCTGTTCCGGTTCATGTTTTGGACCAACAATGGTGGACTACACGTTGAATTTTTCTTGACCCTCTCAATCGACTTAGTCTATTGTTTTCAAAAATCCACTATTTCAGAAACACGTCATCACAAACTTACCAATAATAAGTTAGTACTTCCGCTACCACGTAACCATGCCGCGTAGCCGGGGTGGTCTGGAAGAGCTGCGTCTCAAGCCTACAGCGGTGACGCCATATCCGACCTTACGCAGACACCGCACCAGCATAAATCCAGCTTTAGCCTGCACATAAACATCATTGATAAGCTCTATCTAGTGATGATAAAAGGATTGGGTTGAAAATGCGGCTGCTTCTGTATGTATAAAGATATACACGAGTCACGTCATACCACAAAACAAATTAGTCTCTGTCAAAATCCCTTCAGATCCCCTCCTGTGCTTTTCCAGATTTCACAGGCAGAGCAGGAAAAAAATGAAAGCTTCTTGTGATAGAGGGATAGAGAGCCATATCAGGAGGTCATCTGTGCTTCAAAAGGGAGATATATTAAATTCATTCATCTCAGTCAGTGGGAGTGCCAGTATGGTGGCTTCTATGTGATGAGGGATAGAGAGATCTCCCTCTCTCATTCGGCCGGCTTGGCTCACCACCTTCAGAGGCATTGTCTGGGAAAATATTCCCGGTAATAGAGCCAATGATTAAATGAAGATAGAGAGGTGAGGGTGTGTGCATGACTTCATTTGCTTGCATGTCTTGCATAGAAGCACATGCAAAGAATGCAGAAAACAGCCTGTACTTGAACGTGGTCAAGAGGAAAACAGGAACAGAGAGGAAGAGGGTTGGAGGAGAAAAGGTTGGAATGAGGAGGACAGTGATAAAGAGAAAGCAGGTAGAGGAAGAAGGCAGAGGCCACCAGAGGGACGGAGAGGAAGCATGACAGACTGCGGCTAAACTCACATTTATCACGCCACGC
Source organism: Craterocephalus stercusmuscarum (assembly GCA_037177115.1). Taxonomy (NCBI): domain Eukaryota; kingdom Metazoa; phylum Chordata; class Actinopteri; order Atheriniformes; family Atherinidae; genus Craterocephalus; species Craterocephalus stercusmuscarum. The sequence continues at coordinate 3,787,502 of JBBDHI010000005.1, read as the reverse complement.
CACGCCGCCCGCATACTGTACATGTACATTCACATACACGGAGGATCTTGTATCTCCCACACATGCTGCCATACACTCAAGGGCAGAATTGGGATTTATGAGGAGAGCAAGTTGTTGTCAATGTGGGTAAGGGTCACAGAGCAAACTGCAGAGTTTTTATGTACTTCAGTAAGTAGTTCAAGAGAAAACTGCATATAATTACCCAATTATTGTCATTTTTCATTAATTCATGGCCAATGAGACTATTATGCTCCTGCAGGGTAAATCTTTCTGCTGGCCCAACGGATTACATCATGTTTTATTTATTAGGCTGACTATCTTTTGCCAATTTTTTATTTACTTCAGTGGTCAGATAGGCCCCATCCTGGAGGCAACACTAACGCAGCAAATGATACTGCATTTTAGAGGTGGCTGAAAAGTTTACGTAATAATATTTCTTATAAGCATCTGGCCCAGAACTTCTGTGGTTAAATCCCATTTTAAAAAAGCATCAAATTATCTGATGAAACTGTTCAACCTCTACTACTGCCATGATTTTATGAGCTAATTTGACGCATTCTGATGAGTATGCAGGGGATCTTGATAAAAAAAAATCCCCACTCTTGCCTAAAAATGGTCACTTCCAGCTCCAAAAGATCCAATATTCACTTTAAAAAGCCAAACTTGAAGCTTCAAAACAGCAGTTGCCAGAGCTATGACTGTGTCCATAGAAATAAGCAAACCTGATGCTGTTGTTGTTCAGTCAAAACAGAGGTTGAGAGGCTTCAGGGCTGAATGACTCTGCTACAGTATAAGACCCAGCCTTAGTGTACTCAGGCCCAGGGTCTAACTATATCACTTACTGTAAATGGTCAAGACTGTGTTTAAATACTTTTCTTCAAGCTGCAACCATATATTTGCACACATTCATAGTGCATCATCAGACAATGTGGGGTTTAATGTCTAGCCCAAAGGCACTTCAACATGGGAATCAGTAAGTGTCTGACTGGACGATGACCGGTCTATCTCCTGAGCCATAACCTAAATAAGACCCCTGAGCTTTATTTAAACTAAACAAACTGTGTGTGGTGGGCCACACACAGATGCAGAGCAATCAATCACAACATGAAAACAATTAGGCAGGAGAAATGAATAACATTTATTCTGTTTCCACAGTGACACCTGTCCAAGGGTGGAATATATCATGCAGCAAGTGAACGGGCAGTTTTAGGAATTGAAATGTTGGAAGCAAAATAAACCAAGACTAACAAAAAAAACAACTAGAGGATTGTAACGGAGAATTTTCACTGCAGCATCTATTGTGGGCTGTTTTTAAGAGTGCTGTAATCACACGTTGAGAAAAGTAGCCCAGGGGATGACATTGAGTGGTGCTGAGACACAGTCATGGCAGACCAATGCTCACTTGGGTATACAGAGTATGGAAATGTAGCCTCTGTACTCCAGACAACAATAACTAAACTTCACCTAATATCTAAGGGAAACAGTTATGAACACTGACGTGTCTCAGCTCTAGTCAACGGGACTCATGCTCTGAGTGGATAAGCAGGGAGAATGTGAGATGGGCGAGTCAAGCTAACTGCTATTCATAGCACAAACAGGAAAGGATTATTTTCTGGATTGATAGCTGGTTAAACATTACAGCTTAGAAGTATAAAGTTTTACCCTAATTAACTCTTACAGCAGGTGTTTTTATTGTTTCTCCCCCTTTGGTTCTACAAAGATAATCAGTGTTGCATCAGTAGGATGCAACCATTACATAAGCCAGCAAGGACTCGTAATACAGGGATCACTCAAACCACTTCTGAGGTTTAAATTGGTTTCAGTGGCAGAATTTCACTCCTCTCCTGTCCACATTTTGAGCTTGCCTCATCACTTGCTGCTTTTCCAAACCGACAGCCTTCTGACAACCGGGAAAAAACCTTTTTCAGATCGACATCTCAGCACACTGTGCTGTTCAGGCTGACATCTGTGTTGCTCATGTTGACACTTTTCAACAGAGAAATGACAAAATTGGCCAAACGAATCAATAAACAAATAGCCTGATCACATGAACCGTTTTTCTTATATATTTTACATAAATTCATTGTGCATGAGATGGCACCAAGATGTCATATAGGAAGAAGGCAAGCCAGTGGAGGCAGCGTGATGGGTAGTGCTCTGAAGCCGTGGAAATGCTCCACCCAACGCAACATTGTTAGGGATCACATGCATGTCTTCATGGCAACAAAAGGTCAACACTCCAATTACTGCTGCTTGATGCGTACATAAATTATTTGGAAAGTCAAATGCTTCCGAGTGTTTTTTGGCTTACAGATTCCGTGAAACTTCATCTGATCCCCCTTCTGGATGTGCTAAAAAAACATGTTCAATCCATGGAGACCCGCCCTATAATTTAGAAAACCTAATGGATCCATTCCTGAATTTATGGTGATACCACAAGACAATTTCAGAAGTCTTTAGTCCATGCAAGGAATGCAAGTGAAGAAGATGAGGAAAACAAAAGAAAGAGAAAAAAGGTTGATTACTTGCAGACAGTAACATGGACAGAGTGGAAATTATCTACAGAACTCTTGATTATCTAAATCTTTTTATCCTTCTAATTTGGAGAGAAACACATCAGTTCTCATTTCATCAAAGTTATTTAATATTGTAGCAACAATTCCAAAGCAGGCTTCCTGACCGCCTTCTCAAACCTAAAGATAATGGGCTTTGAGCCAGTTAAAATGTCAGTTCTTTCTAAATGGCCATTCATACATCAGGAAGCTTTACTTGACTGCAATTACAGCCTGTACTGTAGAGTTAACGTGTCCCAGAATCCCTACATTGCACTAAATACTGTGTGGGAGTAAGCACTTTATCACCACAGAAACATGAAAAATGATGTGTATGAGTTCGAGATGTGATTTAAAAGCAGGGAGGTGAGAAGGACGCACATGCTCCAGCCTGGATAAGATGGAGCTGGTGACAGTTTGTTTGTAGACTTCTAATGTATTTCTATTCTGAAGCTCGGTTTGCCAGAGAAAAGGCTGCATTTCCTGGATTACACCTGATTCTGTGACTAATTCAGAAAAGGTGGAATCCATAGGGGTCTAATAATTTGCTTTTCGTGACCGTCTATGTTGTGCTGACATTGCACCCCGCAGTATTTGACCAATTCCTCTGGACTGTGCTTTTCACAAGCAGCAAATCTGTACGGGTTCATCAGTGTCAGACTAAGAAAGATGTATTCTCATAGAAAAGTCCACTATGGCTTAGTCATGCTGCAATCTGTGATGGCATCTTCTATCGACTCCCACCCCTCCGTCCTCCAGCCTTTCACTTTATTTCCCTCGCCTCTATGTCATTTCATTATTCCCCCTTTTCTTTTTGCCCGGAGCTTGTTGTGCTGTGTTGATTTATTCACTTTAGCATGTACCTACAACGCAACACAAAAAGGTAAAAAGGTGAAAGATGTAAGGAGGCCTGAAACAATGCAATGCAAGCACCCGTGCCCTACTGCTCTGAGCCACGGGGATCTGCCACACTTGCACATTTTTACCCTTGGTGGCTTCCTCCTTCTCCTCATTTCATCCTCCCTCCCTTCTGTTTTCTCTTCTTGCCCTGTGACTGAACCCGGTGTGTGGACTGACTGTGATATTGGCTGTGTGGGTGACAGGCTCGCTGGTGTGATATCTGAAGGGGAGAAAAACAGATCAGCGTCTCTTTACTTAACACCCTCCCTCCATCCCCAGCTGCTGATGAAGGAAGGACTGACTGGAGATAGCAGGGAATGTTATTCATTTATTTTTCAAAAGGTGGCTATCTTTCACAGAGAGGCTCTGAGTTCAAGGTCTCTTCAAAATCTTGTAAAGGAAAAAAAAAACGGATGCTAAAGGAAATAAATCTGATTTTAAATGTTTGGAAGTTATGACTTTTTCCCCTCTTTTAAACTCGTATATCTTTCCTATATATCTTTACACCGAATTTCTACAAAATAGCTCCGTTAGGCTCCAGCCCCCCCACGACCCAGCATCGGTTTAAGCTGAATATCTAATATATCAAAGAATATCTACAGAACTGTGAGCCAATGACAGTGATGGATCAGAAATGTTTATACTATCTGCAGGCTTCAACAACTTTAATGAATATTCGTTACTTACATTAAAGGTCAGCAGCCTGACACAGTGACACCAAATAAACCTTTTTTTTTTTTTTGTTAATGGAAAACAAAATCTGATTATGGAGTAGATCCACTCAAAATGCCCCCCTACCATTGTCCTCATCCTCCCCAGCCCAGCCCCAGCTATCTATCAGGAACTAAGCGCCGTCTTTAATTGGTTGGATGAGGTCGATTGCCCGTGCAGACAGCGAATGGCCCGAAGGAGTATTGGAGAGTCTGGAATGTGTGTGTGTGTGTGTGTGTGTGTGCCAGTGTGTGCGTTAGCCAATGAAAACACCAGGAACCCTTCAGACTCTCTCTTAAGGCAATCATTGTAATGAAGTGAAAATCTGCAGTTCACAAAACCTCTGACCTGCTGATTAACTGAGAAGTGATGAACAAAAAACTAGAAGTTACGTTTCTTGGTTGCCCTCTGCTTCTTAAAGATGCTCAGTTTCTTTCACATCTGCATGTTGGCTCTTCAGTTGTGTACCAGCTTTCGGAGAACTGTAAGACTCTCTAAAAGAAAGCAACTGCAGTGGTAGGTAAACCATCTGAAAGACATTCAATAAGCTATATGCACACAGCAGAAATGGCATGTTTCCTACTGAATGTTAGCCCAGCAGGTCACTTCCACTTTCCTACAATTGTGATTTACGGTTAATGAATTTAAGAGAGCATCTCAAAAACATATCCAACATTCAAATAAGCACATCAGCAAATCTTTGATGTGGGGAGCTTAGTCAATGCTTCAATATGAACAGCAAAAAGCATACATTTCCTCAGGAACAGCAGCCAGTAGAATGAGTAGTAAAACCACAAACAACCACTCTTTTCACCTTTCTTTAAACTATTAAATTGACCTGCTGTGTTATGCAATCCTTCGAAATGAGACCTCATACAACATACAAGCCAGTATTTGGCTGTTGAGTAGGCAACATTTAAAAAGCCAAGTGTCACCACTGTCAAATACTGTCTTTTTATCATCGCAAAGACTGACTGTCCATAGGAGAGGAAACTGTGTTGAAAGAAGGCTAACAGCTAACTAACAAAGGTGATGACTTAAGTGAAACCATCTCTGTTTGACATGACAGAAAAACACACTTTCTATGGCCTCCTTCTTCACTGGAAAACTATGTCTTCTATGCACAGCTGCACAGATTGTAAGTCCTGGATGTATTTATAGCCAGCAGCAGGGGCTCTTTCATCTGTTCTTGTTCCTCACATCAGCTTGGCATATGAGAGGTCATAGAACAACAACAACATGCAGATAATTGTGACAAATCTGAGCACAAACAGCAGGCTTAATCTGCAGCTATGAAGCTGTAGTTGTGGATGTAGTTTAAAGCATAGGGGAGAGCGGGGTAATTAGTGCCAATTTTTACTTAAAGTGCATTTTAGGCAAGGGCATTACAGCTATGTTACTTATATATGTACATATAATTCAGGGTGTTGTGTATTAGTGGGAAGAGCCGTTTTGGATCTTAAATAAATTGTTTGAGAAATATAGCTGTAGAAAAAAAAAGTAGTTTTGTGGTACAACTTGCCCCAGGCAAGGGGTAAATTGTGCCATTGGTAATTTAGGTAGAAAAGCCCATTTTAATCTTACAAATGAGAATGCAATATATAAGCAAGACAAATCCAAAAAACAATACTTATTTTGTGTTTATTTGAAGTTTCAAAATCATAGAAATTCTCTTTTTTTGGGCTCAAACAAGCCAGAGCACTCCATGGACACATGCTTAGAAGTAAACAAAGTAAGTCAACATTACGGTGCAACATTTCAATCCAGCACCAATTCCAACTGTGGTTCCACTAACAGCTGATTCTAACTTGATGTCTCTGCAGTGAAAAAAAGGATGAAAATGAACCACAAGATGTCTCAGTGTCGTATTAACGCTGGCTATCATGCGGCTAAACTATATGAGCATGGACGGCCTTCACTGTATCCAGATATTTTCAGATTTGCTGTACTATTGCATTGCACTATTGTGTGATTAATTGTATCAGAAATGATTGTGATAAACGATAATATCGCAATAAGGACTGTTTTATTATTTTCGAATAATGTAATGATAATGCCATGATAATAATAATGCAGGTACACCCTTTCAAAGATCAATAAGTTTTCATTTATAAACAGTATTTTAACTGGAACTGGAAGAAATTTGTTCCTGCTCCTAACTTTTTTTTATCCATGTATCTTTTTATGGTCATCCTGCAGATCTCCATCTCTTTTCCAACCAGATGAATGGTCTTCTCCTGTTGCACCTCTTTCATACTCCTCAAGTGGAGGTTTAACCCTATCTGTCTTCTTTTTGTATTTGCTAGATGAATGAATGAATCAAAGAGGAATTTTAGTTTGAAACTAAGAATAGCACATAGTTTTAATTATTAAATGTAAGAAAAAAAAGTATAACAACAAATCAAATAAAAAGGCAAACAATATATTAAAAACAAGTTAAATTGTGCCACTGGCACAACTTAACCCAGGCTTTTGGCACAACTTGCCATGAACCCACCATTTTGAATTAAATGCATCCCCTGGCTGTTTTTAGCCAGCATTGTGTTAACAGAAATAAACCCATGGTATAGCTTACTAAAGCACTAAAACGTGTGTGAAATGTTTTCAGAGTTTTCTACAACTGTTCAAAAAGCCCAGTCAAAAAACTCTGATCATTGAAAGTTAACTTTGAAAGCCAAAAAAGTATTTTTTTTTTTTACCTTTTAAGCCACGTTCCTGCACTATGGTCAGCATGAGTAAAATGGATGCCTCTTTAAAATTCTATGGTCACATGATCAATTCCTTCTACGGTTTTCTAGAAAACAGCGGTGGCACAACTTGCCCCTGGCACTAATTACCCCTCCCTCCACTACAGCCCGAAGCCTTTCCTCTTTTTTACCACGGACATATGACATAATATGTCCATTATTCCAATAGATTAAGTCTTGAAGTTACCAAGTGAAAAGACCGGAGAGGTCTGCAGACATCAGAGAACACCACAAGTGATTAAAGTGGCTGATCTTGAACAGAAAACGGCAATTTAAATAGTTACAAAACATTGGCATCTGAATGACAGTACTGCTCCAAAACCCATATTAATCAGTCGCGCTTGCTAGCCTTGCCATGAGCACTTACAACAAGCAGGAAGGTCCTTCTCCTTGTTAGTCATCCTTTTGGCATCCATGGTTTCCAAAAAGAATTTCAGATTTTCATTCATCAGGCCACAGGACAGAGTTTCATTTATCTTCAGTCCAACTTGAATGAGGTCAGGTCCTGAGAATGTGCCTGCATGTCTGGGATTTGTTCATTTTAATTTTATTTTTTTTCTTCCCATTTTCTCAATCACTGAATGAAGACAAAACTGTGTTTACTGACAGTGGACTTTAGAAACTTATCTAAGCACATGTAGTGATTTCACAGCTTTACCTCTGACAGACTTCAACAAAAACGCTACCAAATACACTGCCACTTCAACTAATTAGTTGTGAAACGTGTCACTTTGTGTAGCTTTTAGCACTGCACAACTTTTTCAGTCTTTTCATGTCCCTGTCACAGCTTATTAAATTGTGCTTTTTGCTCCCAGAAAGAAAAGGGAAATTAGCCCAACCTATTTTTTTCACAATGATTGTAGTGCTCTTTATTTTACAAAGCTCAAACTTTTGGAAAAAAAAGACTGTTGCTTGATTAAAAGAAGTTTTAATCTTTTATAGACGTGTTTGTAGGGATCTAGGGAAGCAAATTTATTAGGAGGCACTTACTTGCCATGTCACTTTTCACAGCGGTTCTTTTAGATAATCATTTCATGAAGAGACAGTGTCATTGTGATCAGTGGCATCAGTATCACAGGTTCGAGTGGTTTAGTCAACACACTGCGTTACAGCCGAGGGAAGATTAATTTGCTGAAAGGCTGATTGACATCGTACAGGTGTCTGTACAAATGCAACATCTGAGCAAGCTTGTTCTTGCTGTAACCTTCCACTCAGAGCTTTTCTTTCCCACTTGTATCATGATAAAGATTCTTTTTTATCTAAAGCAAGCTCCTAATCCCGACTCCCACTCAACACAATGTCAACATTTCCTACTGACAGGAAAGTATTCTGTATGGCATTAAGGAAAACATGTCTCTTAAGCAGCAAATAAACTGAAGTCCAAGGGAATGAGTGAAGGTTTGCAGAAGGTTTGACACATGTTTACTACAAAGATGATATCATGGATGATCTGATTGCTTCAAACTTAGAAGGCAGAAAAATAAATAAAAACAAACAAAACTTGAATTAGAGACGTATAAACACAGCTGATTAAAGCACCGAAAGCAGAAAACAACAGAAGAAAGCTTCTGCAGATGGTGCTCTCTGTCTGAACTGGACTGAAGGAGGACTGGACTTGTGGACAAAATATAATGAACCTCACATCTACCTGAAAATGAAGTCCTCCTATAAACGCGAAATGTAATTTAAAATCCCATTAGAAGGTAAGGGTGATGATTAATTATTCCCAACATCATTACGTCTGTGCTTATTAGTACATATTAACTTCTGCCATAAATGTGGATAAAAATCTGAAATCAAAGCAGACTTTGCTCACTTTGAAGTTTGAATCTCATTCAACTTTGTTTAATTTGAGACTATTTGTTTACACTTCATAACATATTTGACTGTGAAACTGTAGTGCAATGTTTCCATGACAAACTTGTGATGACTGCGTGTGCAGTGGAAAGATGGTGATTTCTGAGAGAGAGGAAGTCAGGGACTTGGAAACTCCAGTCCTCGAGGATCAAAGCCCTGCAGGTTTCCCTGCTCCAACACACCTGATTAAAATCACATTTATCAAACAGCTTGATGTCAAGTTCTGCACAATTAACCGGGGATTTTGTGTTTTTGTGTGTTGAATCAGAGAAACATCTATACGGAGACAAAAGCAATTTAGGTTTTAAAGACGGAATAATTTCAGTAAAATGCATCCACACTAATCTACTAAAAACGCTGTGGTTTATATGCCAGGCCTGTACATGGTGCTGTAACACTATCACAGAAATGAACCCTCACAGAGAAGAAGATAATTAATGCAGAGATTTGCAAACTTTTTGGGGTAGGTAGAGTTTGGGAAATGGTGTCATTAATTCAGCAAAGTGTTTAATTTGAAAACACAGAAATTAAATGGTTGTGTTTTCAGATTTATTTCCTTTTGGGAAGTTTAAGAAATGGCTTTTTTAGAAAAATAATGCCCAGGAATGTAGGGGAGACCGGGGTTAGTTGTCACACGGATAAGTTGTCACATTGCAATTATCTTCTCCACCAGGGGGCACCACAAAAAAGTGGAATACTAGATTTCATCCTTTACATGTTTTGTGCTGTTTGACAACACAATAGCACATTGTGAGGAGATGTGAGCACTATTTAACCATTTTGCACAATCCAAAGTAAAAAATATCAACTTGATATTTCTTGAAATGTGCGTCTTTCAGGTAAAAATCCTAACAGGGATGAATG
>JBBDHI010000005.1:3763052-3777771 GCA_037177115.1 Craterocephalus stercusmuscarum | reverse complement strand
GAGCAAGCCACTCCTTTCCTGGAAGGGCAAGTAAAAACATAAATGTTATAAATTACTTTGTTAGTAGCAATGTAACGCTTCACTCAAGCCACGATTCGATTCGATTTTTAGTACTCCATTTCAATTTTTTATGAATTTTACACTAAAATTTATTTTAGTATTTCTCCCTTGCTTAAAACTGTGACCTTCTATTGCCTGTTGTACGAACTAAACTTAACACTGAACAAATAATTACTAAATATATGGAAATGATCACAAATCTTTTTATGAACAAAGTTTTGTTTTGAATATCATCTGCATTCATTGCATTGATGCAAATCGATTTTCCTTTTTTCGACATCAATTTCTAAGATGATTGCCATCTTCCAGAAATTTTATTTGATGTCTGGATTTTTTCACTGGATTTGCATTTTCCTCTTGCAGCCTCCATTCTATCAGCGCTACTATTCTGTGTTATTTATTGGTCCTGTATGGAGTGGTATTTCCAACCAGTCTGTTTCACAGCAAACCCACACACTCCAACGTGTCGCACAGCTGTAGAAATATATCTGTGGCTCCTCGGTTACCTTGAGCTGCTCATCAGTACCTGGAATAAAATTGGCCAGCCGAGCACTGTGATGTCCAAGCTCTTGTCAAGTGCCACCAAATAATCAGTTAAAGTTTGTTCACGTGATAAGCCACTAATGCGCTTCAATAATGTACAAACTATAAACTATTTATACACTGTACATTTAACTGAACAGTTGTGGAAAAGATTTTATTCAGTTATAAAGAAATTAATATTTAATGCTTTGATGATCTACACTTTCATACAATTTAAATTCACAGATTCAGTGTTTAGTTGCTTGTTTGGAAGCTTTTTCTTGTTTGTGGTGAAGCTCTGAGGCACGCAATAAAATTTCCCACCAGGACTGGAAATTACATATACAGGATTTGGAGATCACATAGCCCTAAAAAATAAAGAAAAAAAACTAAATCTTGTCCAGGGAGGTTTCTGAGAAGCACAGGCGAATGATCTTCTTACTCATCTGCAATACAGCAGAAAATGAACAGCATCTCGTACACTTGTCGCAATTAATAAGCTTTAGGGAACACTGAGATTTACATTTATTACATGCTTAAAGGCTAAATTATAAAAAACTTTAATACAAAAATCCTGGATATTAAGAAGTCTTATGGTATGAAATAATTGGCAACACAAAAACAGGACAAATAGAAAGAAAAACCAAGTATTAACTTATTCATTACTCGCTCCGTAGCATGTATTTTGTTGACGAGACAGTTGTATTATCCTGGTCGGGCTAGAATGACTCATTTTGAATTCAGGGTCATGGTCAAGTACAATCTACTCTGCCTAGTAAGTTAGCACAGTTTCTAAGGACAGAAATTAAGAGCAACTATTAAAATATTGGAATAAAACAACGAGAAAAAAGAATTCCAGCAACGTTTCTCAGTTCATTCAAGCCAAAACTGACATTTTAATATCAAGTTATGAAAAGTAAAAGGGATCATGCTATGACAGCTTGAATCTGGTACCTCTTGACTTCCCCACCAGAGGTCACATATGGCATTGCCTGAAATTGACAGGCCTTAAACTTACTTCACACTTGAGGCCTCGCCATGCAACACTTACATGAGCTGAATATTGGATCGCATTCATATGCTTGCAGCCACAGACTGAAGTGGTTAGTCGCCTTCATCCCCTGCAGGTTGAGTCGCGCAACCAGATGTGGGCTTTGCACATCTGTATCAACTCAAACAGGGACACTCACAGATGCACTCACATGCTTATCAGACCTATGCACAACACACACAAACGCACACAGGTGTGGCTTTAAGATGAAGCCATAAGTGTATTTCAAGCAGGCACACATTTCATAAAAGCCCTTATTTGATGTGCTGGGTGTCAGTCAAGCATGCTGCCGGTGACACACACATGCATCCAGGTAGGAGGTTATAAGACAGGAGGAAGCGAAGCAAAGGAAGGAGAGGGTGTAATTACTGAGGATGATGTGTATAGGGGGCTATGTGGAATGACAGCTTCCCTTTCATTTCTCTGATCACTGGTTTAATCCTGACGGAGCTACAGCAGGCCACGGAGCTGCTCTGCCTGCATGCCTGCCTGGCTTCTGCTTGTGTGTGTGTGCGAGTCTGCACATTTGTGAATGTGCATGTGATGCAGGGTTTATGCAGGCGAGCACATGTCCGTGTTTGCCTGTGTCACGCCGTGTCTGGTTTTTCGTGTGTACCTGTGATTTGCACGTGCAGCATGCGCAGCAGTGTCCGCCGGGGAAAACGTGTTGCACAGACTGATTGCAGCAGCAAGCAAATGCTGCTTTTAATGAAGGAGGGAGGAAGAGGGACGGGGGAAACACAGGAAATTAAATTGATATGTAAATGACGGAAATTCTCATTTGAGCTGAAGGTTGAGAGTGCTACAGCATTAACCAGCTTATGAGTTAATAATGATTTTTTCCCCCCCTTCCCTCCCTTCTTTTTCACTGTGACTCACTCCCACAGGAAAAAAAAAAGGTGGGCAGTCGAAAGTGGAGGGCAATGATGAAGACAACATATGTCCCTGAATCCTGGTTCTAGAAAGCTTTGCAGCAACGCTCTTGTATAATCAGTTTCCACAGAAACAGAATCTCTGACAACAGGAAAATCCCTCCATTTGAAAGTACTCTTCCTTTGGTCCTTTGCCTGTCCCCTTTTTGTTTCATCACTCTTTAAGAACAACCAGATGGCAGCGAATATACTTTAGACAGTCAAGTAGGACACTAAAGGGTGCTGGACAGCTTGTATAAGTAGTGTACCAGGGAGTAGGAAAATAGACAACATCAGCTGCTGCGACAGAGTGAACCAGAGGAAAATGACTGCAGAATGATCACTGCTGCCATTACGAACCACAAGGTTTATTATTTTCTCCTTTCTCTCTTTGGTATCAGCTGGAATGAAACAGGCCGGTCAAAAGTCCTTGCCCTGCAGCTTTCTGTGATTGGAAAATGATATTAAACCAGACATTGTGTTCCCTGGTGCAAAAGAGAAGAGAATGGGTGGTGGTGGGGGGGGGCAAATAGTTGAGGCCCTGTCTGTATCACACACTGCAGGCAAACACAGCAACAGACATGCAAAACACACACCTCTACCCAGATAACCAGACATGCCACCATCATATAAATGGCCTGTGATTAGAAAGTATTAGCCAAAAAGGAGAAAAAAAATCAAACACGGATGAAAATGATCTGGTTTTGCTCCAGAGGAGAAAAAGAAAAAAGCCTGCTGGACCCCAATGGTATTTTTTTTTTTCAGAAAACAAACATTTCCCATTTCTATTATTTCAAACAACTGAAGGGGAAAAAATGTTCCCATCCATGAGTGGAAATGGAAAACAGAGTGAGCAGTGCAGCATGAGAGGTTTGAGCTATCTGAGCTGCAGGAAGCACAGCGAGCCCCAGGGTTCCAAGATCCTCCACCACCACATGGACCTAGCCACAGGGAGCTGGTTCGTACAATATACACAACCCCTCATAAATGTACACATACATGCTTCTTTGGTCTTAACGTGTACTTCATGTGCAAACATACATGTATTGGTTTCAGTCAGTCGTCGCTGCATGGGACCCACGTGGCTGGAAAAAAGCTTTCCAAAACCTCGTGGCTAAGAAATAATAAATAAGTGTGTAATGGGACATAGAGGGCACACAAAAGCCTTTTGTAACTTAAAAGCATTAAAAAATATCATATAATCAGGACAGAGAATGGAGATGTTCGCAGATGTAACCCTGCAGGCAAAAACACTGATATTCTAAAAGTTAGGGAGTCTGGGACTCATATAAATATTTCCCTCAGCATTTATAAGATCTTATTTTACTGTGCAAGTATTTCCTGTGCTTATCCAACTATGCCAGCACCTGTAGCATAGTGGAAACGGTATGTTATGGTTGAAAATGTTAACAGCACAGACTGTAAAAGATGGACACCGCCTGTGGGTGAGAAAAATTAAGCAGGGCAAAAGAGATAAGAGTCCAGAATCCAACACTTAAAGCTGAAACATGTGCTTCCAAAGTCTTTATCCCATAAAATGTTTTAAAGACACCTTGACCAGTGTTATTTCCCACTGCATCCACTCTCACATTTCACCAACAGTGGCAACCATCCACAGAGCACCACTCACACTCAGATGTGATGGTCAGGATGCAAGGATGTAATAGTCAGAGCTCACATTCAAACATTCAAATAGCTCCCCACTTCACATGGTGTGGCATCCATCTAAAACTGAATCAACAGTTTGGTTAATGGCCCCTAACTTTTATGGTGGTCCAGTCATTAATTTCCATTAGTAAGTTTAATATTATCAAAAAGTGTCCTGGTCACTTATCAATGACTTCCTAATAACCGAACTATCCAACCAGAACTTTGGACTTTTATTCTGAAACAAGGTATTGCTTGTGTCGTCAGATTGTTCCAACCCCATCTACACTGAAAAAATAATTAGCTAAATGTTTAGTTTGAGCTAATACCACTTTATGGATCATCAGAGGAATGAGGCAGGAAGACAGGGCAGCAATGAGAGTGATGAAGGTGAAGCCAAAATGAAGGCACACATGAAAGATTAAAAGAAAAACGAAAAGTCATGCACCAGGGCAGCAAATGATTGTAACAATGAGGGTTCAGAACATAATTATTTGAGGTTAAACATTTTTCCCGTGGTCTGTGGAGCTGTCAGTTGAAATGAATAGAGCTCGGGTAATGAAAACAGTGATGGGGCCCTTTGTTCGGTGCACTCAGTCTCTGGGTATTGTACCTCTGATGTCTGAACACCCAGGATGAGCGGGAGAGCGCGTCCGTAGTGGTGATGACTTATCAGAACAAGACAAAAACCTAATCCAGCTGGAGAGGTGGCCAGCTAGTGAAATGACATTTTGATAGCAAAAGGTTATCTGTTAATATTGCACTACTTGCATATCTGTGGAATATAGGACTGCTTGAGTAAAAAAGCTCATCTTTTAATTGACTAAAACAAAAATCTCAGAAAGAGTAGATGAACCAAAGAAACATGCTAAGTATACAAAATGTGTAGTCACAAGTGTCTGTCTGCTATGAAACAAGATGAAAATCAAAAATGGGTTGAAATGCTGGTATTTTGCAGAAGAGACCAATTATCCTCTCTGTTTTGTTGTTCTCTTTTACACACATACACAAAGAGAAGGATCAAAATTTGACTACAGAAAGTGTTGACCCATCCAGGAGCTCCACTAACAAATGAAAATCACGAGTAATTAGCAATTATTCTTTTCATTCCATTTCAATGCGCCTCTTTTCTCTATACAGTTCCAGGCTGCACACAAATCTACAGGTATTCTGTGCTGTGGCTCTATTGATGGACAGCAAATGTCAAGCTCCAATTCACAAATCCTATTTGAAAAATAAATATACACAAGTATATTAATAGGTTGTATTGTCTTTCTGCTCCACAGGCTGTTTTGATTCCTGTATGTGCACATATTGAAAAAGTTATCCATGATGGTTTACTGATACCCATCTAAATACATTCAAAAACTGTAAAACAATTGCATGACTGTCCTTTAATATGATGATGATGTAAACCTTGGGTGATTTGAGCATTAGCCAATGTAATCAGTCATGCAGAGCCCAAGTTCCTTATCCAAGCAGGTACTGTTAGGCAGAGTTGGCCCTGCAGTGTTATATGGATTGTTTAGTTAGCTAAGCCAACTCAAAGCCATAAAGCACTGTGGATAAAGCCCCAGTATTTTGTTTAGCTATTAGTCATTATAGTGTGATCTGCGGTGGCGTTATACCAAACAATATGCAGTGCAGACTTGAGCTGTGTCTCATTCCTGCATGGTGCATACCACACTCGTCATCAGTTTAAGCAAAGATTTACTGATTAGAACAATCCAGCATTACATTTTCAATTCACAAAATCCGATGAAAAATTGTATATATGCTTGTGGTCTAATGGTCTTAATGATTTTAAGATTGACAATTCTGCAATCCTTAAATCAGTGTTTTGTGTTTCCACATTACAAATCTTTGAGATTTATGAGGTTTATGATGTTTCATAAGGTCTGTCCAATCATAGTGATGTTCTTCCCTCTTTTTCTCTGATCTTAGAAATCTTAGATATTAGAGAGGCGGAAACCCTAATCCAGGAGCAAGTTAGAGTGAGCTAAGCGGTTGCAAATTATTGTTTTTAACACTTTGTTTAGCTGATTTTGACCTTGCACTGTAAATTAATCTGCACCATATTCAGGCTGTATTAAAAGTGTCATACAAATGAAGTCTGACTAATAAGAAAAAAAAAACTTTCACAACAGAGTTCGTGCACTTGTCTCTCTACATTTTGATTAATGCTCTAAAGTGGGGCTTCCCAAACTTTTTAAAATACACAATAAACAAAATAAATTTGCCAAGGTGAAAGAAATAGCCCCGGGGTAGCGCTGGGTATTGAGCGCTGATGAGATTCCTAGTTTTATTGCCTAGTCCGACAAACACCAACAAAGAAGAATCCGCTGGAAGTGTTTGTGCTAGTAAATATAATAAAAAATTGGCTCAGTGCAACACTTGTAAAAAATCTGCCATACGTGTGAGGGTGTGCAACAATGATTAATCCTCCCCGAGTTCATGGTGTACAAATAAAAGTGCAGTTTTTGACATGCTGTGTCAGCCTTCCTCTGCTGCCTTCGACCCTAAGCCTCACAAAACAATCCGGTTAAAATCCAGTCGAGCAAAACTATAAAATAGGTTTTATGTCACTAAGGCAGTTAATGAGTTATATTCAACCTGAAACAGTGGCTCAATTCAAACGCAAATACCGAGCAAATGCAGGCAATTGATCTGATATATTTATATTCATAAATTTGATATTTATATACTGGTGAAAAACAGCCCTGTGAGAAAAATCACTCAAAATTTTAATTTATGGAAAAGTTCAGAATTCTTCATCAAGAAAGACCTCTGGTTAGCTTGCTATTAAAAGAACTGGAAGTGAGAATCATTAGGAGCTGGAATAAAAACCTAGAATCAGAATTGGACCCAGAATTGTTCAAATTGAAATTTTGCCCAACGCAAGTCCTGAGTAGTTTGCGTCTACCTCTCAAAAAGAGAGAAAGAGAGGCGGGGCCAGGCAGCTTGGATGCCCTCTGCCAGCCGGCTGATTGCTGCTGGGTAGAAACTCTTCTGGATGCTTTCCTTTCTGCTTTCATGCTCTCATGCCAGTGGTGTCACAACTCATGACCAGCGTTTCTCCACCACAGCAGAAAGAGACTGGGGAGATGTGGATCATGCAGGATTGATCAGAGTTTTTTTGAGCAGCAGTCAGTGTACAAGATGTCCATGGAGGGGAGCTCAGTGCTGGTGGTCCTCTCTGCTCTTCTTATGATCCTCTGGGGGGCTGGTGTCTCCTTGACTGTGGTGCATCCAAACCACACTGGACACTCTCCACCGGCTCTCTCTTGGCCTGAGTAAGAAGCAGGCCTTTTTTTCAGGAACCTGACTACGGTCTCTGCTGAATCTTTTTCAGTGTGGCCACAGCATTTTCTGACCAGCTAAGGGTGTTAGTGACACAGTATGTAGCTCAAGGAACCTGATACTGTCCAAATGCTCCACCACAGTACCTTTCATTTTCATAGCTTACAGAGGGGAGATTTTTTTCCCAGAAACTGGAAAACTATTAAGGACAAAATCATTTTCCTCTCCACATGATGAATCTTAAGTTTTATTGTGGGGGCAATTTGAAGGAATTTTTTGATAAAGTTGAAAAAGAACATCCACTTAAGAGTTGGCTTGATCTGAATAAATAAACCTCAAATCTAAATAAAGCAAAGTATTTCATAATTGGGAGTGTATTAGCCAACACTAATAAGAATATTGTGATAAATAAAATGGAAAATAAGAGTGTGAAATTAAATTCCTGTGAGCAATAATAGACAGAAAATTGTACAGGAAGTTTTTTATAAAGTGTATTTATTTCAAAATAAACTAAAATCAAATCAAATATGTTTTAAAACAATTTTAAACTTTATATTGACACCTATTGTGTCCAATTTTGGGGAACAAATAGAGACTTTTTCTTTAAAAACCAAACAAAAGAAACCAACCTCATTATAATGAGAATTATTAATGTTTTATTAAAAAGGAGATACAGAAACTTGAAATTGTAAAATTTAAAGTCTTCAAATCATGTACTGCCAAATGGTATCCACCAGTTTTTCTAATTAAGGGAGAATAAATGTATGTGTTAGGGAAACAAACAGCTATGAGAGCAACCCTGAACTTCAGGGCAACGGCGCTATCACCTGATCTCTTTCCCCTATAAAGAAACTGAATTACGATTTATTTTGGGTGCCAATTTTATTTTATTTTTATGTGATCATTCGATGTTGTCCATTTTTGTGATTCTTAGTTTTTTTTAAACACCAGACCACGTTAAACAGTTAAACCCCGTTAAACACGCAGAAGGACAGCAGCTTTAACCAATGAGGAAAATGTTAGTGTACACGTCAGACAGACTCCTCCAGGGCCTCCGGTGGTAATACTGGCATGATATTCGGCTAATGGATGTCAAGCCAAGCATAAAACGTGTTGAGTTAGTCTGGCACTGTGGTATCTAATGAGCTGGTATCTGTGTTCTCTGTTTGTTGCCTTTGTTGCTTGTCATAACCTGGATACCCTGCCACATCCTGCAGAAATCAGTGTAACAGTTTCCAGTTTCTCTGTCACTTTTAGCCGCTCTGATCAATTTTAGGACAGCGCATTGGGCCAGCTTAAACTGGTGTTCATTCCCTGTTGGTGAAGCCATCTTTTGTTAGCTGATCTTAGCTCGAACATCCTGGTTGAACCATGGTTTCTGATTTTAAAAGATCCAATTAGTCCTGGTGGGTGCATAGATATATATTCATGGATGTTGTCTGTGCCTCCCTGAACACGTCCATATTGATTACTTGTGGACATAATCTAGCAGTTTAGACCGTGCACTGTCTGAGCACTTTTGTATTGTCGTAACTGAGACAGGCTCTGCTTTGAGCTTCTGTGTATATGATGGCTGCAGCCAAATGGTAATATTGTTAGATTTACAAAAGTCGGGCTCAAGCACAGCAGTGTATGTCTTTCTTAGATTACTGTAACATTTGTCCAATATATATTGTCCCTCTGGTAGGCCAAATAATCTGCTGTTCACTTTTTTGGTTGGACTAACTTCAAGTTGCATCGATTGAGGTCAGCAAACACAATGTAAGCAGCATCAGGGCGTGTATTTTCATATTTTCTTTTTTTTTGGTTCATTTATTTAACCTTTATCTATTGGGACAGCCCAAATGAGGCAGGAAGTTTCATCTACAAGAGAAACAAGTTTTGGAAAGAAAAATATATTTACTGACCATACAGTAGGACACACTCTAGCACCTTTGAAATGGTATTCATTGAATGCTTGATAAAGGCTTTTAATACCTCCACGTCCATTCTCCGTGGGTTTTTCCAGTCTACCCCAAGCTGCGGACACACCAGTAGAGACTGGCAGCAGCCTGTCAGTATCTCAGTGTTGGTTGAAATTTGCTGCATGTGTCTTCTTTCATGTGCTTACTGTCAGTGTCTCACTGTCATAAATGTGACTAGCAGTATTGCACCCACAAAAAAGATTTGTACACACTATGTAAACAATGACTGAAAGGGTACTGCAGTGTCACACCACAAGGAGCGCCGTTCTTCTCCCATTTTCTGTAGAGGCATGCCACCATTATTTAACTAAGAATATAATTAAAGCAATTTTGGAAATCAAAAGTTTCAATAAAGGATGATTAGGGATGGATCAAATAAATATAGAAAATAAATAAATAAATAAATAGTTATGACCACTGACTATTACAGATTTTGCAAAACACTATGAATCCACATTCTTTCATCATAAAATGAAATGGAAAAAATATTTATAATAATTAAATATGTTGGAGAAGGATTGTTCAAACTAATCGTCAGTACAAAAATTTCAATTTACTGTAAGTTCTTCCACTGGGAGATGACCTAAAGAAGCCTCTCACTGAACACGCCGTGTATTTGTGTAACTTGTGTATTTGTTTTCAACATCTCTATCGATTTTCCCAACATGCATGTGGTGCTTTGATTACTTTTGTTCTTGCTAAATTCACAATTACCTCTTTGTTTGTGTTCAAGATTAAGATATTTCCAAACCATCACACATATTGGCTGAACAGTCTTCTTTACTGAGTTTCTTGTCCAGATGAGAAGGTTTGCTGAAGGTGTTTTCAACAGTAAGCCCATTGTGGAAAGCAAAACTGTCACGGGTCCTGAAAGATGTTGAACCCCTTTTGGAGGTGTGCCAATGAACTTTCACAATGTGGGATGTTTGGACAAATGATCTGTGGTGATCTGTTCGGCCTCTACAGCGTTTTTTTCACCTGAACAAGGAATGGCATAACAACATTGTGATGTTATTCTTTGCAAAGGTGACAGCAGGCAGGAGAAAGAGGGATTTATTTTCTTGTATTTCTTTAAAAAAAGAAAAACTCTTCAGCAATAATCTCTGATTCTGCTTGACCTATGGTTATTACGCTACTGGTGGAAGAACTTAAGAGGTTGATAAAGCAGCCCCCCCCCCAAAAGGCCTGTCCTTTAGGGAGCAGCTGTACCCATCATCCACATCATTTTTGAGGCAATCAGCTGCTCTTTGTCGGGGACAACATCATGGAGGTAAGGAAAGATAAAGAGGTGAAACAAATCAAAAAAAATCAAGACAGGGCTGAAGCAGGTGAGAGAGGACTGAAAGAAGATGTTAGAAGCATGACACAGTGAAAGGTTAAAGCAGCATGGACTGAAAGACAAAAATGGACAGGAAGAAATGATAGAGGTACAAAGAGGAAGAGACAAAAAACGATAAAGAATGTGGATAGTTGAAGGTGAGGGGTGGCAAGCTTGGTGCCTCATTAAATAAAAACTCTTAAGAGTCAGAGTCAGGAAGCAGATGCCAAGGCTTCAATGGCGTTTTGAACAGAGAATGACACATCAAACGATAAAGACTGTGTGACCTTTTAGACAGCATCCCCAGAGAGATGAATGGAAAGACAAAGGCATCCACACACACACTCTCTGTACTGCTTTCTTATCCTTGCTGTCCTCCTCAGGGCTGTGCTGTAGGCCCTCCACTGGGAGACACAGCGCTGTGTTGGCCACCTTTATGCACACATTATATGTTGCATAATAGCATTATATACCACAGCCATGCAAGGTTTTCAATGGAGTATGCTTAGATGTGATATGATGCAGAAGATCATGCAGAAGGAATGATCCCTAGTGCTGTGAGAAGAGAGCTGCTCTCTGAGGTTATTATATCCTACAAAAAGCCAGAAAGGCTGCTGTATGAAAGAAAAAAAGTGAAAACTCCACTATTTCAGGTTTCTAGCTCTACAAAGCTCAAGGAAAACAGCTGTTAGGATCAAATGCAGCTCAATCATGCAAACGTCCGTAGGAGAACTCCGAGGTGTAAACAACTTTACCAGCAACGAACACAGGGAAGGCAAGAGGGAACTTTCCTCTGCTGTAATGTTCTGCGTAAGTAGTCTGAATCTCCTGAGATCTGAGAAAAAGAAAAAAAGCTTCACACTAATACCATGTAGTAACAGGCATTAAATAAAATATGATATGAAAATCTATATGTATGCATGAAAACGGAGAGGAAGAGTGCCGCTTGTAATGGATAATGAGGGACATTAAAGGCGCCGTACCAGTGAGGCTGATACTTCACAGTTCACTTCAAATGTATCTGTTCAAACTGAGGGAAAGTCTGGATCAGAATAAAGAGGAAGCTGGACATCATCAAAATGCCCTTTTAGAAATAGCGGGAGCACCATGCAGCCCGGCATTAGCCTTTTAACAAAAGAGATAAACAAGAGAAGGAAAGAAAACAATGCTGGGAAGCAGAGAAATAATGAGAGAGAAGGCGAGTACAGAGTAGAGTGCTGCACGTGAACGTACATGTGCTTCCCTCTTCAACCGCTGGGTATTGTATTCCTCTCACACCTGTTTGTGCTTTAAGTGAACATATTTTAATGCGACAGTTTGTGTGGGTCAGTTGACCTGTGGGAACTTGAAGTGAATGGATGAAGACGGAGTGATTGAGGCGCAGCTCTGCTCCAAGCAAAATAAATGTTTTGCATGATTGCTACCACTCAGTCTGACATGGGAGAGAAATCTGTTTACCCACCAGCTATAATATAACTTCTGTTCTCCATTTACATACATATTTATGCGGCAACTCTCCGTCTCCAGTCACAGGGGGGAGATCACAGGGACTTTATTGTAAGTGAATCTAGAAAGTTTTGAAAAAAATGGTATCTTAAAATGAAGGGAAAAAAAAAAGTTTACCCCAAAGACCTGACCTGAAAGACTAGGAATTTTACATCTTGAAAATGCATTTGATTGTTGAAGTATTGACTGAAAATGATATTGCAAAGTGAGAATTTGCAAGGGGGCTGAGGGAATGAAAAGGATTTCTGTCAGGATTATCCAATCTTGGTCTGATTATCCAGGAAACATGAGGCTGTGTCAGGTAGAGGAGGCTGTAATTGTAGCAAAGGAGTCTATGTTTACGACCAGTTGTGAGCGCGAGACTGCGCTGCTCCTGTGAAAAGCAGTGGCATTTTGTACACTGATTGAGATAATTAGCATGAGAATTGAACCATCACAACGCACCAGTACACACTATGATTACTCCTGTGTGTCGCTCAGTTCAACCAGTCCGTTTGCGCTCCGAGCTTTACAAACAACAACAACAACCTCGTCTTTTCCTGCGACTTTAAAGAACAAGTCTAAATTGTAGACGCATTTGTTGTTCCACAAGAAGGAGATTAACGGTTGGCTGTCAAAATTATATTTAGTCAAAAAGGATAGCTCCATAACCTCTACTGTGATTCATATTCTTCATTTAGAGCAAACATTTTGCACAAAGGACAATTTTCAGGTAGCTTTGGTGAAACTGATTAGAAGTTCTGTTGAGGAAGATCGTTGCTAAGACGTACGTTTGCTAAAGGATTGACAGAAAGAAAAGAAAGTATGTGGATGGTTGAACCACAAAAGCATAACAAAGGATGGGAATCAAAAAGGAAAATGATTTGAAGTTCTGCTTTCAAAACTAATTTTGAATCCAAAATACACATAATCTAAGCTAGGAAATAAAAATGAACAATTAAGCGATCTAGCTATCCCAAATAGCCACTCTCAGATCAGTCAGGTTTCACAATAAACCAGTAGCTGACCAAGAGAACTGTACATGTAGCGATTCAACAACATGATGTATAATGCTTCAATATCTTGGTCCATGCATCCACTACACATCTTCTGTGTGAAAAATCTGTGGATACCTCTCGAGAGTGCGCTTCAAACAGGCATGAAAAAAGCACAAATCTTCATACAGCGAGGAAGGAATGACCCCTGCTGTGATTCTTTGTTGGGTCAACCAGAAGAATCCCTTTTATTTCATCTCAGTGTGAGACTACAGCATTTTCCTGTTGTTTATGATTATGCTTGTTTGCTTGTCTTCCTTCACCTCTATAGGGGATTGGAGAATTGGAATAGAGGAAAGACAAAGGAAATGAACACAAACTATGTATGTTTTGTGTGTGTATTTTATAACATGCAAATCTAAACATGAACATTAATGGTAACCCTAAACTTTTAAGGTTTAACTCAGGCAAGTTTGGACCTCGAGAGCTGACGTCCTGCCAGTTTTAGATGCTTCCCCCTTTTCATCACACCTGATTTATTTGAACTGCTGAACTTGAGAAGCTGCTCAGTCCATCTAATTTGCAGGCATGCTAGAGCAGGGAAACAACCTAAACCTTCCGGACTAGTGCACCCCTAATAGCAATTGTAGTTTTATAATACAAATGTACAATGTTTCATGATAAGGACTAGGGCTGTCGATGAATCAACATAATCGATTCAGTAAATACTGCAATTTATAAAAACGTGCAACGAGGCAACTGAAAAATAACAACAAAAAATTTTATGCTCTTATTTCAAAGGGAAACCGGTAACAGCGTTGTTGCGAATGCGATTGGCGGTCAGAGCAGCCAGAAACAACAAGCAAAGATGGCAACATGCAGAGAGAGTGAAACTGAGCGGGTAATTCAGAATCCGGTAGCGAAGCATCAACAAATAGGCTACAATTCATGGTCCACCACGACGTCCACGAGCACTTGCTTCAAAGGTGCGGCGATCACTTTACCAAAGAACTGAATAGCATCGTATTCTGCCAGCTCTGCAAAGCGAACATGACGTTTCACAGCAGTAGGACTGCAATGAACGCACATTTGAACCGTAAACACCCAGGAGCACTTTTACAGGACAGCAAAGCTCCGTAAGTCAAATCGAGTTTATTTTTGTAATCATGACACATTCAAACATTAACACGGATCATATTTACGATGCTGTAGTCTTTTACCAGTTACCAACATCTCAATCAGCGGCAGCTTCACTGCCAGATTGAAAGTAATTTAAGTACCGCGACTCACGTTAACAGCATGAATCATTAACAGTGATTCGGCTCTTCACCTTCTTGTTTGCTTAATATTGTGTAGAAAGTCGACTAAACTAACGCTACATGCTATTGTTATTATGTTGCTTCTCATGTGAAGTTACTATATGCTAATGTGTGGTATTTATGCTTATTATTGCAGCTACTCAAATT
>JBBDHI010000005.1:3720512-3732900 GCA_037177115.1 Craterocephalus stercusmuscarum | reverse complement strand
GAGGTGCTTCTGTACAGTCAATGAGAGCAGCTCGATTTGGTGCTGTCTCTTTAAATCTGAACAGACATTTCACGCCCCGCCCCCTTCCAGGTCACGATGCGTTCTACTCGGTTCAACTTGGCCCCCTTCAGCCATCTTGTAGCTTCTTAGCAGCTAACAATCGGCTGAGAACGTTTTTAAAAAATGTTATGACCATATTAAGCGGAACCGCAACAAATACAGCGACGTAATAGACAAGAAAACGTAATAGCAAATGGAGAAAACTAAACAGCCTAAAAAATATGACCCAAAAAGAAGAATAAGATATATACGCAGCACCGGGAGTGAACGAATTACATTTTTCTGCACTCCTGAACTCCCCTCAAAAAAGACAAAAACAGGTATTTTGCATACTGTATGTCCCCTTTAAAAAAACACCAGCTCCTCCCGAAGCTGCTTTACAGAGTTAGTTATAAAGTCCTGCAGGCTGCCATGTACCATTCACTGTTCAACATGTCCCACTTGGCCCCGCTAACCCCCTGACAGCTGTCAATTTAAAGCGGTGTGAAAGCGGTGGAATTACTGTTGTAATAACCTCACAACACATTCTCAAAGCCGCCGGTCCATTCAGTATCGCAGGGGGGCACTGGGTAGAGGTTGGCAGATTGCGGCTCGTACCCATTTGGCTCCCAGTGAGTGACATCTAAGGTCGGCTCGGGCTGTAACTAATGATGATCGCCATCATTGATTAATCACTTGGAAAAACGATGGCACTCACCAAACAATACGTAAGAGCAGTGAGGCTGTGAAATGATTAAATACCTCGATTACCAACATGAAAGTTTGAGGATTTCTTATCACCTAGGCCTCATCTTTTCTCCTGACTGCTGATTATTGATCTGATCTGGAGGGAAAAAAGCGCCCACCAGACTCCCTGAGCGCACTGTGACGTCTACAAATTGAGGTACATTCGTGGGACAGATAAGACAAAATTCGGCACCACTTAGAATCGGCTGTCTATGAAGAGAAAAAGAAATGTCTCTCGCATCAGAAGTCATGACAGCAGATGTCTCAGCGTGATAAAAAAAAAAAAAAAAAAAGAAGAAGAAAAGAAAGAAAAGAAGCAGAAAGTGTCCACGCTGCTGGCATCTTCAGCATCTGCGTTTTATTTTTGAAAACAACAAAGGTGTGTGTGCTGTAGGTAAACCAAACAAAGGAGCAGAGAGGATGACGGTACGATGCGCAAGTCGTCAGCCGCCCCTTGTTTCTCTCCGCATGGCCAGGAAAAGTGGCTCCAGAGTGATATATCTCAATAAAAGTGCATTATAAAAAGCAATTTGTCCAGTTTTAACTAACTTGACAGATAATATTTGGTATGACCAAGCTCATCGGTTTTTTTATCTTTCTAAAGAAGCTCTCTTTGGCTTCCTGAAGGACAGAAAATGTCATCTCTCATCTGCTGTGGATATTTTTTTTAGGCCTGAAACTTTCACTTCTGTCTTCCAGTTGCTCAGTTTGCCCTTTTTTTTAAAAAAATAATGATAACCTGGACATGTTAAACAATATACCCAACGGCTGGGAATCACCTTATAAGTGCAAAAATACTATAACTGTCAGACTGTGCTACTTTCAGTTTTAATAGATACAACAAATAAATGCCAATTCAGTGAATCGTCATGAAAGGCGTCTGTTAATAAACTGTCTAAAGACACCATTTTTCGCAACGCTGCTTCGTCGCATGAGATGCCTTTTTTTCCAAAGGTTTTGATCATTCATTGGTCAGTAATAAGTGGCATAAACAAATAGTGTTCTGCTGCCCTGCATTTGCCCTACAATTTGGAAGTGGAGGCTGGGAGTGATGTCAGGCTGTACATCCAAAAACCAGCACAACATTCCCCCAAGCAGACTGGCTGTTGTGTGTTTGCTGGGTTTACACACTGCTGTATCGGTGATGTAATGTGCTAAACAGATTACTTAGAAGGGGAAACATTTCAGCTGAATCCATGGGCCCTTCAAGTCCGTAAATCTGCTATTATATTTAAAGCAGCACTAAAGAAAAATATCATTTTGGCCGCGGTTGGTGTTGAAGGAGAAGCAGCAGAGTCATCAGGACATTGCACACGTGCACATCGTTTTATGGAAAACCACACAGTGGGTAGATAAATCAGTCAGGACGTAAACACTCGGCCAACTATGTGAGCTAAAAAAAAAAAAAATGGTGGGACATTACAATTACATAACCTTTTTGAAAAATGATCCATCTGCAGTGTCTTTAATTCACAAAAACAGCTTTACTGTTGATGGATTAATTAACTGACTGTCAATCAATCAATGCAAAGAAGAAAAAAAACAACCCCGTTTCAGTCCTTTTCTGGAGCCCAGCCAATCACAAATCCCATGTTAGCACACGTCGCAGACATCCACACTGCTTCCTCTGATCCTGGCAAAAACACCGTCCAACAGGAGCGGCTACCTGCAGAGGCCGTTAAACGATCAGGATCCGAGTCTTTTGTGAATCAGGGTTCTCCTCTGTGGAGTCTATTAATCATCTGCTTTGGGTTTGCACGCAGCTGCCTTGTACGGGCCGAGGCTGCATCTGGAGAGCCCTCATCAGAAAAGCAAACCTCACACACTTCCCGGTCATAGGGAAGAACTCAGAGCAGTGTGGAGCGGGATCGATGGGGCTGACCGGCTCCTTCTCGCCCTCCTCATCGGCTTTTAATCCCAAGCTGCACGCGTATTATTGGAGGTTAAATATGCAGGGACTAGTTCCCCGTGTTGCTGCAGTAGCCTGTAAAAGTTTGTCCCTGCTGCTGCTGCTGATCTTCTCACCATAATATTTTCTTTCTCTGTCGCCACTGTTTCCCTAAAACAAAACAAAGCCTGAATTAATTAGCCGGCGCGGACTGGAAATCCCAAAGCAGGCCTTCTCACCCACCCACCCCCCCTCCCTCCCTTTCCACTAAGTCTGTCAATCTCTTCCTCTCTCTCAGCAGGCCACTCTCTCTTTCTTTACTTTTCTCAGTTCTCGCTCTTTACTTCCCCTCCCCCCCCCCATCTCCTTTTATTTGTCCCCTTCCCATCCAGACATCACTCCTTTTTCAACTCTCTCTCTCCACCTTTTTTCCATCTTCTTTGCTTTTAGCGCCTCTTCACTACAAACATGCTCCACTACTAATTGGCCCTGACCTTTCCTTTCTTCTAAAGTTGTGTACAGCCCAAGGAAGGAGGGATGGCAAGCTTTTTTTTTTGCCCTTTTCTCTCCCCTTAAATCGTCCCTTTCAATACCAAACTAAAGAGTACAAGACTGAAACAAACAAAAACAGACAGTCTGATCTGTTTTGTGCCAAAGAAACTGGCACTGTCTCAGAAAACAATCCGCAATCGCACTTCTAAATTACGTTAGGAGCTCGGAGTCAAAGGCAAATAAAAAAGTTACCACAAAACCCAAAGAAGAAGCAAATTATCGACCACTTCGAAACTGTGTATCAAAACTAAAGAAATCCAATTTTCCATAACCTCATTTGCCAACTGCAATCTTTTTGAATAATCTAATTTGTATATTTCCTCCGCAAAATTAATGAATGAACCAATGAGGGTCGCTTCGCGGGAAAACTAATTTCATAATAGAGTCAAAAACATCAAACAAGGAAAATTAATTAAGTTGCTTATCGCTGCATTGTCTGTCAGAGAATGTTATTTTTGGAGAGCCGTCTTTCTCTTTTCAGCCGGTTTTCGCTTCACCTCCATTGCCTTTTTTTCCCTTTTTTTCCGTGCCTAATAAAACAAATACCTGCAGGGGGAAACAGGAGGAACAGAGGCAGATCGACGGCGATAAGGATGTGAATGGGAGACATGTGGGAGGAGGAGACAAGGGGGGGAGATAAGACGTGTGATAAACAATGACAAAAGCAAAAAATAAAAAATAAAGAGACAAAAGGCACGAAAAGAACAAGCGAAACCGAAGGATAATTTTAACGCAGACTAAGCCTTTGTTGAGCCTGCAAACAGAAACACCATTCTACGTGTTGCATTCTGGGACAAGAAACATGGCAGATTATGTTCCTGAAAAGTTATTTTTTTTGGCATTAACTTTAACCTAACAACCACCAAAAACGAACCTCTTATCTTTATGAAGTATTTATGCTTCTACAATAAACTCCTGCTAAGGACTAGATAGATATGTTCCAGGGATGCAAGCACTGAATCACAGATGGAGCTTCTGACTGCATTTGCAGCAAAATACTGACAACTTTCCCCGACTGCAGCTTGCCACAAAGAGCGGGAGCGAGCCAAGCTGTGCCACGGCAGCCTTGGAGCGCTCCGAGCACAGATGTTAGGCATGACACCGAGGGAGGAAGTCTGGACACTTGTTACTCAATTATTTAAGATGACACATCACCCCCCAATGGAAGATGAATAAGCTCTCAGTGATAGACCCCAGAATCATCCTTTATCCGCTGCGTCCACCAGCTGGAGTCCGACACATTCGCGCGCACGTACGTGCACTCTGCTCACAGGTGGCCGCGCTGGCATGCAACCTCAAGTGGGTATATGAACAGTAAAAATGGTGCATGTGCATGCCAGATTCATATTCTAGTGTCTCTCGTCCAAAGGAGCAAACAAGTCCAATATGGACAGATTGGATAATTCCATCTGACTGCACTCGTGTGTGGACGCTCAGCATAATGACGTACACGTTACCGAGCTGCTTTTTGGATTTATGTGGCATTTCTTACTACAAACCTTTGAAGCTGAGGGCATTTCCCAGGATCAGGGCTCCAGCCTTAGCCTTGATTCCTGCCTCCAGCGGAGCACCTTCCAGCCCACGCCGGCCAGCCTGAGCCCACTCCCGGAGCTGCTTCAGGTCAGCCTTTGGGTCTCCTTTCCCCAGCGTCTGGTGCAGCAGCCCGAACCTACTTTCACTTTTCTTCTTAAAGGCCTGGCTGACTGCAGGAGCCTGCTTCGTGAACGCCGCTGAGGATGCGTGCAGCTGGAAGCTAGTCCCGTTAGCTGCTGTAAAACTCTTCAGCGACACGGACAGAAAATCTCTGACGTCACCGGACGCCTTGGAGGGGGCTGTGAGGAGGTCTTGGATCTGGGCGGCTGTTTTACCCGCGGAGCCTTCGCTCAGTGCTGCGAGGGAGGAGGCCAGGAGGAGAGGGGAGAAGAGGGTGTTCACCGAGCTTGAACCGGAGCGGACGGCCTTGTACAGGCGCAGACCCAGAGCCCAGCTCGGGTCACCTGATGGAGGAGGCGGGCCAGGTGAGGGGCTGGCCTTCTTGGATGAATCACCCTTGCTGCCTTGTAGCAGGAGAACTTGGAGGGAAAATAGAAGACAGAAAAAGAATCTGGGCAGCATGTTGGACCTGGAGGAGAGAGAAGAGGATGAGCAGGGAGATCTCCTTGCACTAGATTGAGTGTGCATGACAAGAGGAATGAAGAGAATGCACTTTTCTCCTTTATAATGCAAACACAGTCTAAAGCTCCATTTTTCCCACACATACTGACTTCATTTTGTTTATCAGCTTCTCATATACGCCTAAACTTCGTATTTGAAAGAAAACAGAATAAAAAGCTGCAGTTTTTTTAACTACTTGCACTAACTACAGTGCCTCAGCAGGATCAAGTTCCTCCCTTCTTTTATAGCTACCTCATCTCCCTCGGTAAAAAAATCAGCGACAAATAACTTTGATGAAGTTACATGACTGAAGTGGCTGAAAGAGAAACTAACACGTTCAGAGACGGAAAAAAGATGGTTGTGAGCAGACGGCGGGAGGAGAGAGGAGATACATGCTCTGTTATGGTTTCAAAAAAGATTTCTGACGAACAAAGAAAGGGGAAAAAAACTAAAACGACAATGGTGGGGTTTGTTTTAATTTACCGTTAATTTATTGAGGCGCGCGCGTGTCTCCTTCGTGGCGTTTCAGGCAGCGGAGCTTCAGGGGGAGTGGAGCCGGGGAACCGGGAGCGAGACGTGGCAGCCTACAGAGGAAGTTCGCTGTCTCCCCCTCAAACTTTACCCAGCACTCGCTCCTGCTGCTTTTCTAGAAGTTTCCAGCCTCACAGCCGTGAAATAATTGCCACTTTCGTTTCGAAATAAAAAAAAAAAAGAAACTTCTAGGAAGTCATGAAAAAATGAGGCCGTTTGTGGTCAACGGATATGTCATCATGTTTTACAGTTTATCTAATTTAAACGTCAAGTGAAAGAAAAGTAGATTTAAAATCCATTACAAATAGAAAAACGTATGGGGTCGCTGTAACTTAGCTACTGTATCTGTATCCTACTGCTTTATATAAGCTTAATGGCTACATTTATGCTTTACAAAGCCATAATTACATATCACTAAATCCCTATAGCCGTTTCCAAGGAGTTTGACAGGGATTATGTGGATGCAGTGTTAGTCTTGGTACGTTTTTTAAAACGAACAAAAAACCCACCAGTTGTAGTAAATGAGCCGTTTCTGCATACATTGAATAGGAAGCTTTGTGGGTATGCCGGGATAATAAAGCCTCTTGTTCATGGCTTGGTGGGGGTTGCAGTTCTTGAAGCAGCTCAAACGGGGTCGCTAATGGCCTTCTCATGGCTCCAGCTCAATAACCCCGAGAGAGGCGGCTCCATGTTGCCCGAGGGCCTCCTAAACTTGACACCCAGCCCTCCCTTTGGGTGGGATGTAGACCACAGGGCAGAGCACCCTGATTGGCTTGGTCAATCTGAGGATGTTTTTCGTTTTACTTATGATTTGGTGTTAAACCTGATTACATTTTGGCATGTTAATCAGGAAGGGCAGAGGCACACGTGGCGAGAACAGTCCTTTTAGATTTAGTCTCCGAGATACAGAGGGCCTCCACACACACGCACACCAAAAAATCACACTGCTCCTCATTTTGCAGAAACTGTAGCCTACTGTCGAGGAAAACTAGGGCAGACCATACAAGCCGGCATTACGTCTGGTCTGACCCCTTCAAATGTCCTCATTCTGTATACTCCTCCCTAAGTTGCATCTGCCCGATCCCTAAAACAAAACTAGGAATGGAAAGCAGATAAGTTGTAACAGTGCTTTAGAAAAGGGATTATGGACCCATATTTAAGGATGGAGAATGAACATATAGGGTCCTAATCAATACATGTAGAGGTAGACTAAGGACGCTTGAGATGGATCAGAGAGGGATATGGAGAAAGATAAGTGCTGGAGACCACCGATGTTCAACAATCAGGCCGAACATGACAGCTTGTAGACCCAACCAATTATTTACCCCAGCCAAATCAATACAACTCTCTCCGATAGATAGCCATCAGCTGCACTATCTGCAACACATTCCCAGCAGAAAGTACAGACACACACTGAGCACTGCGCTCGCTGCCACTATCGCTCGTTGTCTATTTGCAAACACACACCTCCCTCGCAGACACTTAGTTTATCAGACTTCCTTACACACAATGCACGAGTCATCTAATTATTGAACAGCTACGCTGAAAAAAGAGACCCTGGATGCCAAACAGTCTACGGCATCACAAACAGAAACGTGCGTTCATTAAAGACAGGCAGAAGATACATGATGGTGGTAGTGAGTCGATGTGTGCAACCACAAGGTTGTAACCCCCACCAGGGGAGTCACCGACCCCCTCCTGAGGCCTCCTGGGACCGAATCACAGCGTGCCTCGTCGGTAATGAGCAGCGACACGCATTACGGTGCAGGTGATTCACAAAAAGCAGGGCTTACTCCACAGTTAAACGAGTCTCCAGGGAAGTGGTTAGGAATGTGAGAAGCTCCTCTGTCAGTGAATTGTCAGGTTGCACTTTCACCGCAGCACACCGGCGTATCTAACCTCTTACTCCGCCTCAAAGGGCTCACCTGCACCCTCTGCTGCTCACCCTCTCCTTTCAACACCTAGCTCACGTCCTGAGTCCTGCTTTGGTTTTCTAACTCCAGATGTCATCATCTGGAGCGGTAAAGATTGTAATTTGCCTCTCATGTTGTGACTTTATCTGTCAGCCATTGTTCTTGGTTAAATGCCCCGGGCTCAAGGGCTCAGCAATACAATCATTACCTTGCAATGAAGGCTGTTATGGTCACTGCCAGCTAACCCAAAGCTAGCCACTCTCCTCATGCCGACTTCTGTTTCTCAACCTTTCACTCCTGCGTTAACATTAGCTTTGTTCTATTCGTGTTTGCTCTTCCAAGGATAAAAAAAATCATGTCACACTACTGTACATTAATTAATAATTTCCCCCTTTTCCTCCATCTCTCCATGCCCATTTAAGTAAGCACTATAGTCCACCTGCCTCGGGGCTCTCCATGTTTAGACACATGATTTCTTTTTCTTTATGTTACTGGAAGACAAATCACATTAATGAGTGAAGATACACGCCTGCTCAAAAACAAATGTCACCACCCGGGTTTAAGAAAGCAAACAGGTAGAGCCGCATGTTGGGGAAATGTCTTGCTGAGACAAATATGTTTCAGATGGCAGCAAATTGTTTTAACCCTAGCAGATGCAGTGAGTAGCCTCTTGTTCCTTCAGCAGTCTCTTGACCGCCAGGACATAATTGGTGAAACCAAGTGTGGGGCTAACTGAAACATAAAAAGAGTGATAGGGTGGGAAGAGTGAGCAGACAAAATGCTGAAACCCTCATGCAATGTGCCACCTGTGAGTACCCTTACCAAAATCTACCATGGATTACCATGGTTTTTTATGTAGAAACCATGGTTATGCTATGATTTTGAGGTAAAACTATGGTTTTATCATGGTAAATACCCAAATAATCATGGTTAAAACCCATAAAACATGGTTAATAACCAAAAA
The DNA here is from genome assembly GCA_037177115.1 of Craterocephalus stercusmuscarum. NCBI lineage: Eukaryota > Metazoa > Chordata > Actinopteri > Atheriniformes > Atherinidae > Craterocephalus > Craterocephalus stercusmuscarum. The sequence goes on along the minus strand of JBBDHI010000005.1, from coordinate 3,724,112 downwards.
ACCATGTAACCATGGCAGATTTTGGTAAGGGTATGGTAGGCGATACTGAAAATGTTGGTATTGATACGATACCAGTAATTTATGGTGCTTTTTCTTCTATATCGTACCGATACTTTTGCCCTTTTAATGAAAAGCAGACAATTTAACACTGTACATTAAGACAAAGAGCAATATGAATAAAAAGCCATGACATAATTACTTGAAAGAAATGCTTTTTGATCGATAATAAAATAGATTAAACAGAAAGAGTAAAAAAATATATATACATAATAAAATAAAAACTAAATAGGTACAATTTAAAATAACACTAATTACAATTCCTTAACTGCAAACTCAATCCTGAGTCATGTGACAGAAGATCCAGAAAAGTAATATGCGAGGGCTGGTTTCACACATAGATACATTGATAAATATAGAATAGCAATATTCACAGTGGAACAAATATAGCTCTGTTTTTTACTTTTATTGTACAACTGTTTGAGAAAGATAAAGTCTACACTGCAAATGAGCTGAACAGAAGCAAATTCTGTTGGTTTTCATTCACCTTCTTTGGCTTTTTTTTTAACAACCAAAGTGCTCTGGAATCAATCAATATTGATCCTGATCATGGAATTGATGTTATCAATACTGGTATAAATCTGCCCACCCCTAACTGTAAGCTTGCGTGGGCCAGTCAGGTCTATGTTCATGAATCATGGCTGAAGAAAAGGGTTGGCTGACTACCTGAATTCATTCCTCCTGATGGCACGGGCATTTTCCAGGGGATTCATTAGGCTTAATTTATGAAAGAATGACTCTGGGTGCATTAGACTTCATTTTCACACATGGATTGACAACCAGCGAGCCCACAGCTTAACCCCACTGAGAATCTTCTGGAAGAAGACTTTACACGGTGGTCTGAATTTCCAATCATCGCTGCAAGATCTAGCAGGAGTGAAATGAATGTTTGTGAAGTTGCATAAGCTTGTGGAAAAGCTACCATGGCGCATGCATGTTAATCAAAGCTAAAGAGGGTCTAGGGAAAATACCGGACTCGCTTTCAAACACGCGAACATGTCTTCACACCTTCACCTTCTTCTGGAACATCTCCCACCTCCTCTCACTCACAGTCAACTCATTTCCTCGGCGCTCGCCACCTCCACTCCTTCCCTCGCTCCCACTCCTACACATTTCTCATCGGCACCTTCTTCCGTTACAACTGCGTCTGAATCTCGGCCTGCGCTTCAGTATCTCACATATTTTGGAGGCTGCACAAAGCAAACCGCCTGTAACATGTGACGCCCCAATTCTCTTCACTTCTGGTGCGCCTGCCTGTCATCAGCTCTGGCTTGTTTCAGTGAATGTAGAGCTGGTTTAGAGCCAGTCCAGTCAAACCCATGGGACTATGATGGTTTCCATCATGCTACATTGTGGCCCTTTAAAATTTAAGGCTCTTACTTAATGTCTGTCTGAGCTGCTAAGCTGCAGCCATGATTTTGATGGTTTTTGGGTGTTTTTTTTTACCTAAATTGAAGAGAAACACATAACAGGATTTTTCACCAGAACTTTGTAGTTTTATTATCAGTGGTATCTAATTTTGAGGGTTTAGGAATTAAATTTGAAGTCAAATGCAGAAAGTGGCTAAATGGACAGAGTAATGGAAATAAATGGAGCGCCACAATAAAAGCAAGTAATTTTGAAAAATTGCAAGCTGAATGCAGACACTTTAATAAATGTTTCAGTTCATTTCTTTGTGGAAAATGCATGCTTTGGACATGATTTGAAGAGTGGGTGATGTGTGCTGCCCAACTGGGACAGTGTGTTATCTTTCCCATTTTTAGATCTAGTAGAAATCTCTGAAAGGCAACAGGAGGTACGCGTTGGACAGATGGAAAGAGAGGGTATAAGTATGCGTACTTAATCGATAGAGGGAGGGGAGAGGAGGCAGCGGAGGAAAGGTGAGTAGGGGCAGCAGCATTCGGGGGTCGGGGTGAACGTGTTGAACAGCGCCAAAATCACACACACATCTGCTGTTCATCTCGAATGTTTCCAATAAGCCTTAAATGTTTCCTGAAGTCCTGTGAATGTGCACCGAGCTGCCAAGACATAAGGGGGGCTGGCGTTTGATTTTTCTTTGTGTGTGTGCGTGTCGAAGGAAAATGTGGTCTTTCGCCCCCTTTTTTCTCATTAGACACTTCTATAAATTACCCAAACTTGAGTGAAATGTGTAGAAGCACAAAAGCAAGGGCGCACAGCTCTGCAGAAACACATCGAGGCGGGAAGAAAGGCAAATAAGTGGCTTTTAATGTGCTCAGTGAGTCAGACGGAGAAGCAAATGCCAAGCACCCAAAAGAGTACACAGCTGCTTCAAGCAAGTGTTGACAGCTATCTTTATAGGAATTAAATATTGCGTTGAACCCCACCCCAAGTAACCGCCACACACCTGTGACTCAGATCACTCAGGCTCAGACTCCACGACATTAAATCAACATGTCCGCGTTTTGCCGCATCACACAAACGTGCATAATGTGTCACACTCACACACACACACACACACAACACGGGTGCACCGTCGGAAAAACGGACACACACCTTCTGAAGACGGATACTGTATGTTGACATCCCCACCCACACACACGCACACATTCTATGCACAAACTCACACAACAGCTTATATCCTCTTTCTGTGAGTTTGCCAGCAGCCAGCTGGTACTGTCATGTCTGATAGGCTGGAACAGAGACAGAGACAGGGAGAGGAATGAGGGAAGGAGGGGAGGCAAGCTGGGAAAATGTCTACAGCAGAATGTATTAGTAAGACCCTGTCTGTCTGGATGTGTGTGTTACTGATTTGGGAAAACTGTATCAAAGCCTGGCAACTCATTACACTGTCTCATGTGGGTCTGTGGGGAGAAGGCTCGATCCTTCATCCCAGTCCCTCTTCACTACAAAATGTCTTTCTATTTTTCAAATGACCTGCAGATTCTGTTTTCAATCTCATCAGGATTTTAATTAACTTCGCAATTTCCATGCAAGCTAAATATGCTCAGAAAAGCAATGAACAGTGTTAATGAGAGATCAGAGGTTTTCTATAAGGTCCCGTGGTCGTGTCTATGTTTTATGTCATGGATCAGGCCGAACCACTCAGTTATTCTGGCTTCAAAAACATGCACTTTTAATCTGCGATAAATCAAAAGAAAACAAGCCATGATGAAAAGATCCAGCTTTGTAATGTTTGTCAGCTTTTAGCTGAGACCGTCTTTGTTTGGCGACGTGAAAATTCAGGGGGTTTAAATGGAAACAAGGATGGAAGCTGATAAAGACACTGACTTCTTAATGCAGAACAAAATGGCCATTAGAGGCAAATAGCCATTGAGATTCAGCGGGAAGTCTAATTGTTGCGTTTCAGAATCCCAATTTAAAGTGTTTTTGTCTTCAGGAATACTTTGGTGTTGTTAACAGTCTGCAGAGGACAATGTAATCCAACTTTTGTGTCTTAAAAGTTTTCTTATTCTCAAGCTGATTCTTTTCCTACAGTATATGTCGTGCAAAAAAGTTTTAATTAAAAAAAAAAAAAAACCTTTTTATTTTTTTCCAGCAAAAGAAAACCTGAAAAGGTTTTGA
>JBBDHI010000005.1:3679558-3691092 GCA_037177115.1 Craterocephalus stercusmuscarum | reverse complement strand
TTTTGTACTTAGGCACATTCTAAATTTTAGTCCTACGCACAGATTTGGAACCTTTTCTACGCATGGTTGATAAATAATACCCATGGTGTGTAGACGCAAGGAAACGTCAAAGATCAATGCATTGAACCTGAGGAACAGGACTGGGAAACTTTGATTTAGCCACTTGTTTTTTGGGTCTGCGTCACCACGGAGTAATTGCAATGTTTGGCAGGTCTCCTTTGGTTTCATGTTTCTCTGTCTGATTTCACAGGATTATTACAGCATTGCTACAGTAAAATAAGTGTGAAGTCACACTGGAGCTGTTTGGTCTGTTTTGAAGGGACCTTAGTCCAATTTCACTGATAGCATGATTAGTGTGGTGTGCCATGCAGTTTGAGCACAAACCAAATTAAAGGAAGTTGTAAAATTGTCCAAAATCTCTACCTCGACCCATTATGAATGCCCCCTAACTGCCTTGTTACCCACTCTTGCTTGCTTTTGGTTATAAGGACTTCAAACATGATGGCAGGGCTGCACAGTAAGAGGCATGGTATGTAAAAAGGTGCACAACAGGCGAATCCTGAGTGGCATGATAAGCCATGAAGGCTCTGATTCATTCCTGCAAATACTTCTACTACCAGGAACAATGGCTTGACCAGGCTGATTAGGTTTTAACTCAGTTTTTATTCCCAGACAGTAAAAAAGTAGGAACTCAATTTCAGACTTGTAAGTGTGCCATGTGCAAAGAGAAAAGAATTACATCAATCCCACCAAGCTACCTCACTAAAACTAAAAGAGGGCTTTGTTACGAGGGTGTAATTCCCAAAAAGCAAACTTTAATTTACCTTTGTTTATCCTATAGTTCACAACATCCAACATGCAGTGCAGAACGGGGTCTCATTCTTGGTGCTCAGCATATAAATTAAAACCAACATCATTTTCTTTAGCCAATGCAATTTGTAGGTGAGGGACAGCCTGTGGCTCAGTAGCAGTAACTGCTCACACTGATGATACAGCCTGTAGTCAGTGAGATGGAGGAGCAGAGGCCCCGAGCAATGATGTGACTCATTGTTTGTGTTCGTAAGACTTGCTATGGGAAATGTCCACTCTCTGCTTCTTCTCATTCTGTGGCCTTAATACCGCTGTTTGTTAGTATAAGTCATCCTCTCACCCTCTTTCCCCTCGCACTCATACCTTTTCCTTAGTCGCCTTGTTCACTATCTCGCCATGTCTGCTTATTCCTAGGCGACCTCTAAAGTCCCCATGATCCCAAACAAAGGTAGAGCTCTTGAATTGGCTTAAGGGAAAAAGGACTAAAAGCATGTAATGTATCTGTTTCTACCCAGGCAGCCAGTGGAAACAAATATTGACATGCATTTCTTTCTTCACCCCCCTCTCCGTCTGTTGCTGAACCTTCACTTCCATTACAGCTGTGAGAGAGTAGGAGGCAGAACCGGTGTCGCCGGGGAGACAGACACCGGTGATATATTTTTATTTCTTTGCTCCTGCACCGTCTCCTCATTCTGTCCTCCTTTTTCTGAAGCTGCCCTGCTTTTCCTCACGCCCTGTTGTCGATCCCTCCGGTGAGAAAGCGAAGCCCTTTCCAGCAAGGTAAATAACTATTAGTGGGGCGAGTGAGTGGACTGAGGGAGATGGCAAAGCAAAGGCAGAGGATGAGAAAGACAGGGGCGAAGAGATGAAACTTGGAGGTAATTTGTTGCCTTTACAATGCCCTCTTGCTATGTTTTCCTACCTTTTATTTTATCCAAGTGTCCATTTGTCCTTGTTCAAACTGTCTCTTGACTGCAGAGAGACACAGTGAGGGCCCTTTGCTATTCACAACTTTAGTACAAGCACACAAAGCCTGCTATTCACAATACAAGATTTCTCATTACATCTTTTTATTTACCTTGGCAGCACAGAGACTTTGAGAGTGGAATGAAGAAACAAGGAGACCTGTGAAAGTTAGTGATTTCTTTTATTACTTAAGCTCAATCTCCAGCTCTACGAAGTGTAGTTTTTTCCTGTGGGTTTCCATAATGCAACCCATCCGAGGCCCGCTGACGGCTGATGCTCTGCTCTACTCATCAAACACTGGGAGCATATTATCGATCACAGATGCCACCGGTTGCCTTGCTTACTTTAACTCAGCTTGCCCTCTGTCTTGCCGTCTGTCTCTCGTCCTTTCCGTGTCTGACTCTCCCTCCCTTTCCATTTCTTCTCCCCTCCTTCTTTCTGCCTTTCCCAAGCGCCTCTTTTCTGATCATCTTCCATCTGCCACCCCTCTCCGTGTCCCCTTCTGCCACCATCCCTTTTGGTGTCTCTTTGTCTGTAGCAGCCCTCTCCCCCCCCCCACCCCCCCCTTCTTCTCCTTCATCTGAGTGTCCTTAGGAGACACTTGTGGATGAGGTAGGGGCTTGTGTACTTTGAGGTTATGAAGGAGAAACTGTGTTCAGGACTGCCCAAGTGTTTGCGCGGCATCCGAGCACCCTTGCTCGTTTGTGCATGTCATGAATAGTTGATTAGATAATGGAAAATTAAATGGGAGGGAGATGTTTTAAAATTCAAATTCAAATCAAACACGTAGTTATAACATTCGCCCGCTCTTCAATAAGTAGATATCTTCAGTGATTGGCTTGAGTATGGGGTTGCATGACAGTTCTGTTCATTGGAGCATGGAGGGAGATTAATTTGGAGGTTATTTTGAGGAGTGGCAAACACAGGTGACAAAACTTGGCCGAACTGAAGAAAGGAAGCCTCAACTTTTTCACCTATAGTATACTGCTCCATCTTCAAGAGTAATTTTAAGTGACACAGCTGCCTCGTCTAATAGGTTTTCCATGATCATGATGCATGCTTTTATAGTCGCTGTTTGATGGGTGTTTGCATGTAAGGCGGCAAATCTGCCCGCACTCCGTCTAAAAAATGTATTTTCATGTCAGTCCATGGAGCGCCTCAGTGGTTATGACTGGACGTATGACTGAGTGTATGTCTGAATTTCCCTCTTATTCGTCTGTGCGTACCATGCATGTCCATTTGGGTCATGCTCCAGTGGCGGGGAGTGCAAAATGACAGATTTAATGCCTACGAAAAGAAGCCACATTAGGAGGTTGCACGTATGGAAATCGCATTTTACATGGATGCTCACGGAGTTAAGCGGTTTTGCCATTGGTCACTGATCGTCATTCTTTTTCCACCTAGTTTTCTACCACTTCCTTTTACACCTCCTTTTCTTCCCCTTTCTGTCTTACTCCGTTTCTTTTCCACTCCATCACTCACTCCATAATTCCACCTCTTCTCAGCTTCACTCCCCAGCTCAGACATTTTGGTGCCTCTCTACCATGGCACAATTCAGGGACCATTAGTGACTTAATGGAGGAAGCCATTTTCTTCAGGGGGGAATAACAATGGCAGTGAGCAGTATACACTCCTCTGCCTCCCTCTCTCTTGATTTTCCTACCACCTCTTTCGATCTTGTTGACTTTGCTTCCTTATCCTCTCTCCCTCGGCAGTGACAGTAACACACAGTCTTATGTGCATGCAGAGTAAGAGTGGTCCTCATCTCATTTACACCGATATAGGACTGGGTATCAGGTGTACGCGTGTGTGTGTTTTGACACTGGAGCGACCATCACTGCCAAATAGCTGCATAAGCGTACTGCGCTGTGACACACCAGGAAGAGAAAACACAGGTGGAATGCTTACACAATCTCAAACACACACACGCACACTATATAATTTTAGTATAATTTCAATTCATTGTCCTTCATCTTCACAACTTTCTGACAGTTTATTTTTGTTGCATAGAGAGTTGGAGAAAATGGTGATTCAGTGACACATAGCTGAGACCTTAAGGCAAAGGAAAAAGAAAATGCACGAAAATTCCACATATACTGAAACTTTGCACACACACACAAACAGATGCACAACCTTTACATAAATAGAGCTGGAAATAGACCATGGACAAGAATAACTTAAGGTTTTTTGTTTTATCAAAATGACCCACAAAACCAAGAGCTAGAAAAAAAAAGTTCACACCAAGTTTGGCACTAACTTGCAAACTATAGGTAAAAGTATCTGTCTGGCAACTGCAGCCTCCATACTAACAAGGTATTATGCCCAGTTGCAAGCCACGGCTAACTGTCATGTTATCCTCAGTCTTTTCTGCCAGCAATTTATTCATCCTTATTTCAACATTATTCAGGGACTTCACTTCTTCTTTTTTTTTTTTTAGCAGTTTTGGAGGTCTAAACACTAGTTAACAATGTAAATGTCAAAAGCGATTCTGCTGTTACCGTAGCTCCCAGCATTACAAATGCCAATAGTACTAGTCACCTAAGTTACTAAGTTTGTACAAATATTCTTATAATCTTTTTTTATTTTTGTTTGAAAACAAAGTACAAGAAATCCTGCAACTGAAATAACGATATCGGTAATTTCTTCATATCCTTCGTTAAGACCCAAAGCAGCTTTCTGAATGGCGGTGTTCAGAGGCTATTATGGCAGTCACTAGTTTGACTAAAATTATCTCCAATTCCACATGTGAATCATCCTGTTCCGATGCCCGGCTGGGATTCGTCCTCCACCGCCACACCTTCTCAATCTGCTTCCTGATTCACTGCCTCCTGGGCCAATCACAGTTCCACGTATCTGTCTCATTTTGGGGTCTACACACTTTGAACACTTCACACTTCAAAGTTGTTTATTTATTCATGAAATGAGACAGCCTACCGAGTTTGAGAGAATCTACCATAATGGCTGCTAATTCCTTTAGATAACTGCAAATGGAGACAGAAACGTCCGCTAAAAGTCTCGTTTTAAAATTTATGTTAGTTGCTGGCTGTATTTACAAAAAAAAAAAGAGACATAACCGGTAACACTTCATTAACACCTTACATATCCACAAATATCAAAGGCATACTGGGTAACTTCGGGTCCAAACATCAGCCTAATATTAGTAATGATGGATGATTTCTAGGGTCGATATACAAGGTTTGAGGAGTGTTACCGCTCTTCAAAAACCAGACATTGTAACTTCGTGGTAGCGGATCCGGCACACACAGGAGCATGTGACCGGCATGATTTACTTTTCTACATCTTCCAGCTGCATTTATTCAAAAAAAAAAAACAACAGAAATTGCCTGATGAGCTGCAGAACATTACAGGATACATGTCCAAATGCGGCTAGTTGAAGCTAATCGGCTACAGACCAAAGCTAACATGACTCCCTAAACCTTTTTGCGCCAGTAATCCAGGTTTTCATACAATAAATGATTTTACTATCATTCATGTAAATATCAAAGTAGCAACAGTAGAATTAGGAACTGACTTGGTTTAGTTTTATGGTTTTCATACGCTGTAATGTCCCATAAGCTACAGGCTAAAGCTGACATTTCCATAACAACCAGGAGATAATAATAAAGGGTACCTCCACAAGTAGGGCCCGAACCTTAAATAGTGAAAAATTCCTAGTTGCAAATTACTTCACCATCAGCTGGTCAAAGTGGCTTACACTACACTAACCCAAAACAGGATGGAAACTGTTTATTTTTCTGACAGCACCGTGTGGCCTGTGGGAAGTTAAAGGTTCAGCTTCCTCTAGTGGCCAAAAGTTACACAGTATCACTTTAAATATGACATTAGTTTGTTGCTACAGATTAACAAACTCTATATTCTGACACATCTGCATGGTAAAATAGATGCTTTCAGTTAAAAACGTTCTCCTCATTACCTTGCATCTGCCTGTCATTAGAGCTTTGGCTCTGCCTGTCATCTTGTTCGCAATGAATTATGGGAGAAAAGAGGCCACGAAGGATACATCGGCAGTAGCCTCCGTTTCAAGCTAAACGAAGTGCGGGTTTGGAGGGTGGATTTGGAGGCTCCGTTTTATCGGGGTAGTTAATGGCTGTGACGTATGCAACCAATGAATCCACACTTTGTTGTGCGCAGACCCTTAAATGGGAAACAGTCCACTTCCTCCCTGCCTAGCATAAAAAGTCAAGGAGTCCTTCATTCAGTGGCAGCTGTGTTTTGGTCGATGTTTGTAAGCAGCTTACCCTCTTGATAGAAACATTTTAAAACTTTGTTACTTGGCTAATTTTGGTGGAAACTGTGTTTTTAGTCTGGCTTGTTGGTCTAGTATTGAGCCTGTTAGGCTTTTGCTTCATTATGTTTTGTTAATGGTCAGGGGACTGGGCTAGACACACTTACTATTTTTGGTTTTCTGTGGTGTGTTATTATTTCAGTCCTGCTTCTTGTGTTTTGCCTGTGGTAGTGAGTGCAGTCAGTTAGGTTTTGTTTCTTTGATTCCTTCTTTGTTAGTTAACAGGTCTAGCTGTTTGTTTTCATTTAGTTACATGTAGTCTGTGTTGTTTATTTTCTTTGCTTTGAGCATCTCCATCCGCCCATCCCATCTTGTGTACTTGTTTTTGTAGCCTACTGTATATTGTTATATTGTCTCAAAGGACAATAAATCCCACATAACTCCACAGAACATCTGGACCCATTTCTTTATGTTGCATCTCCTTTTTCCTAGCCGACCCATGGCCATAACTGAGACTGTCACTCCAAACGTCACCGTCCCTGATGCCATTTCTGAATTCATATGCTGCTGCTCTCCAGTAATTATGACATCAGAGATATGAAAAAAAGAAGAAATATCTTTTCAATGATGTCATAAATCATACAAACAAGTCTGCTGACACAGAAAAAACAAAAAAGTTAATTGTTTAATGTAATTTTAACTGCTTTACATGCACAGAAATGCTTAAATAAAACAGACTTTTTACACTGCTTGTAAAACATGGACAAACTTTGTGCAAGTATGAATAGGCAAACAATGACCCAACTACAAAGATTTCAACTAACAATAAATAAAAAAAATTTAAAAAGACGAGAAAATATGAAAAGGCATATCTTGCCCTGGGCTGGACCAGGTCATAGTCATGGTCAGTTGTGGGTGATGAAGAGAGACCACAGTGTGTTATATGTGTCATTATATCAGCATCTCACAGTATGAAGCAAAACAAATTACGTCACTTGGGGACTTCTTATCCAAAACACAAAGAAAAACATTTTACTTACTTTAGAAATAAGCTACTCAACAGTCGTATTAAGTAGAATTGTTTTACTAAACAGCATCCTTTCCATGAAAGCTCACGTCACCTGACGTCTGCAAGAGTTTCCTGGTTTAAAATGCAAATAGCAGTGGAATTCATAAGTCTTTGTGCCACTGACATGGTTTTCACTATAGTTAATAAAGATTTTGTGTCACATTTCTGTGTTAGCATCAGGGTGCATGTGGGATGGGCAGTGGGGAAGGGGGGTGAGTTGACATCATTGTTGTTGATGAAAAGGGGGCCTTGCAGAAAAGGGGATATGAATGTCAGCAATCACAGTTTCTCTGTGAATGTGGCTGAAATATTATTATCATGCTGATAATCCACTCTTGACGATATTGTGATTTGAGAATAGCTCGTTAAATCAAAACATTTGTAAAAGGAGATGTTTTCTTTCAACAGTCTTAAAGTTTCTTTGAGTGTCATTCAACTGCACAAGAAAGACAAAAATACTGAAAGAAAAACAAAGATAAATGAACATTTAAAGTTTATAAAATATTTCTTCCACAACTTGTTTTCATCTTCAAAACTTGCTTTACCAAATTGTACATCAAAGACACACTGGAGACTGAAAAAAGATCTTTTTTTGGTGGGATTAATAGTGATTCTTTATTTAAGCTTGGATCTAACTGGCAGTCAAACATGCCAGACTAATTGTCTTAGATCGTTCCCTCCAAAACTGCATTCATGGTTTCTGCTCTCGCCAGATATTGGTCATACACTGTCTGTGTGGCACTACATACTTATACATTTTTTTCCCCAAAATATGACTATATGTTCTTCCAGCCCCTTTACTGTACATATATGTTTTCTTAATCTTTTTCTTATCATGTGAAAATTAACGTTAAACAAAATATTAATGTGTTTCCAAACAAGCCAGGGATACTAAAGGTAAACAGAAACATGTTTTTATCACTTGATTTAATACATTAGGAATATTTTAATGGCACATCTAGCTCATGAGCAGCAAAGTTCAACTGCTTTATGCTGAATTATGCAACCAAATAACACGTTTTATTAAATAAATTGATCATTGTAACACATGAAATGATACTTTTTCCTTGAATTATATAGTCTGTGAGTAAGCAAGATAATCTCAGTAGGGTGACACAGTCACAGCATAGCCAACAGCATGCGGTTTGCAGAAGATATAGCAGCATTGTCTGCCACCATCAGTGTAAAAGCAAAATGTGCCCAATATCTGCTGGAAGAAAGGTCTTCATCCCCCCAGAGAGGCCTCACAGACAATATATGAAAGTGGAACTGTTGCCAAGGCTGCTAGCGAACCAACACCTGACCAAGACATTTCATGATGGATTTGCTTTTAATTCGTCACACATCTGTGTCTACCTCACACACTCCTCCAAAGCAATTCCTCCACTAATTGTGTCCTTTGATATACACTGGGCACCATGTCACAAATAGTTGGCATTAAATTTTCATTGTATAGATTTGGTTCATTAATATGAATGAGATCTGGTGTGTGTGTTTGCAACAGTCCATCTGTGAGAGGATTCACAGCAGAGCATGTGGGCTGTGTGTCACGCACAGGCACGCACACACACACCGTTCAAATTCACTGCAGATTTACTGACTTAGCACATGTTTGTGCACTGATACACAAACGCAGACATGCACACACTCATGCACACACACGCTGGCACAGTGTCTGGCCTGACAAACTGCCGCTCTCCAACTCACATCCTTTTATTTACCAAGCGATGTGCCCTGTGTCCCTCCCTGCCTCTCTTCCCATCCCTTCTTTTTCTTTCCCTCCTTTAATAGAAGTCTACCCTGGAGTTACCTCCTCCCCTATCACCGTCTGCCACCACAAATCACAGCAGCAGAAAGACTGAAAGGACCGAGGGAGACGGCAAAAAAAAAAACAAAAAAACCTCCCCCCCAAAAAAAACAAAAAGAGAGCGAAACAGAAAACCTTAGAGGGAGGGGAGGTATTAGTGCAAGTCTCTCTTTTTTTCTTCTCAACAAAAGACCAGTGGGCATCCATCTCAGGCCCTATCTGTTAACACAGGGGCACAGAGTGAGCCGCCAGCTGACTGGATCAACATGGATGAAAAATAGTCGCGTCACAGTAGCAACGATAGTCACCACTTTGGCAAAAGTTGCTCCAACAAAATCAAACACATACAAACATCTAGACATTTAGATAAAAGCGAAGGTTGCCAGGAAGCATCTAAGAAGAAGATCCGCCCTATCCATGGCAACAAGGACCTCTATTTGACATCACCAATAACAACCACCTACAAAGCAGCAATAAGAACAGCAAAAATGCCAAGAAAACACTGCGGAAATGATCACAGATGGAAACACATGGACAGTAGCCCGTCCAACCCGTAATAACATCTCCCAGTCATTAAATCACTCTGTGATCAGTTTCACAGTACTTTATTCCTCCTAGTTTTCGCACTCTGCTTCTCTCTCTCCAACATCTCTCTCTCATCTATTTGGCAGCTGCAGTGGTGTCTGAAAACCCTAAATCCAGAATTTGCACAAGAGGGCAAACAACACCCGGTCATTTCTCTGCCGCACCCGATCATCTGCCCTCTCCATTTTCCCTTCTTTCCTTCTCTCCTCACAGCCATCAACCACAGCAATCAACCAAGATCTTTTCTGAGGGCTGAGAGGGCTGGTGCAGACAGCATGAAGAGGAGGAGAGAGGAAGGAAGATTAAGGAAATAGATGTAAGAGTGCAGCTGCTTGACATTAGAGCCCAGCGCCGACTGGTCTTTCTGGGTACTGATGCCATTGATTTTAATCAGGCTTGTTTAAGATTTTCTGCTCACGCTCGTAAACACAACTGCACCGTTAATGTCACATACTCTGCAATAGTTTTAAAATATCAATGGTTACAGATCAGTTGGTGTGCGGTTTAGAAAGTACCTTGTTAATGGAGTTGTGGTTTGGTGCGATATCTGGGCAGCAGACCAAATAAGAAAAACAAACTTGATGTTAAGATTATCTAGCAATATCTATAGGGTTCTGTGAAAAAGAAAAGGCAAGTTTTTTTCTATTCTAAAGTTTTGTGTAAAAGAGCAAAATAAAATACAAGTCTTAAAGCAAAAGGAGTGTGTGAAAACTCACTGCGTCCTTTGTGATTATGAGGGAAAGTAGCAGCAGGCCATTGCTAAATAAACCCACTTACTTTAATTAATCGGTGGTCATTGTGTTAGCTCCTATATAAAAGCCCAAGTTGTGTCAGTTGTACTGCTCTGGAGCATTCAGGTGTGTTAACATAACACTATAGAAGAAAGACATCAGCCATGATGGTAGTATACTAGCATCATTCTACAGTGAGACAAAATATTCACTTGTCAGTCTTCTCAGGAGTGGACACCACAGCAAGTTCACCCCGTTTAGCATGTTAAATGTTAACGAGTTAAAGAGAGGCTGAAAAAGCTGGTTGCAACGGTAAAAACGAATTTCTTTCAATTGGAAAATGAAAGCACAACTTAGTTTAGGGTTGCATCTGAATAAACCACTTCTGCAGCATGTACATTGGACAGATCAGCCCTATAAGTTGGGATGTTTGGTGTGAAAACCAAACACAAACACCTCATGGAAGCAGTTAAACGTGTTGGTGGAGGGCTGATAGTTCAGGCTTTTTTGTAAAGTCATAGGCCTTTTTTTTTTTTTTTACACCTAAAAGATGCTTTGTCATTGGGCATGTTCTATAAACCATGCAAAGGTGTACTATGGAGAATCCACCTCACACCTGAGCTTGTTATACTACTGCAAGTAAAAAGTTCTGATGTATAAAAGGCCAAATGAATTCACTACAACCCCTCGGTGTAAAAAAGTAGAACCAGATCAAAGTTCAGGTAGTTTTTAGAATCCCAAGCACACCGTCCCACCTGTAGCACAACAGCTGAAAAAGAAAATATTAAAGTTGTTTCAATGGCCTGGTCAGGGAGCAGCGAACAAATCAATGCCTGAAAGATAAGCAGTCCAATGATTTCCACTACAATGTGAGAGAGACCGACATCATAATAGGACAATTTTGGTGAAATCTGTTAAAAGTGGTTCATCAACTTGTTGTACTTTGTCTCTCGTGCACTTCTGGTTTAGCTTTAATGACGTGTCTACCTCTGCCGGGTGATGTTTTCATTTAAGATCGTTTTCAATTCTTTTTAAAACTTGTTAGAGACCAGATGGGTTTTATTGTCTTTAACCATTAAAACCGTAGGAATAGAGGAAGCTGTACTTTCTTTTTCACCTTACCATAGATGTTCCTAAGACAAACAAGACTGACTGCGATGGACTGGCGACTTGTCCAGGGTGTACCCCGCCTCTCGTCTAATAAAGGCTGGGATAGGCACCAGCCCACCTGCTACCCAACTGGATTAAAGGAGAACTTCGCTTTTTTTTAACCTGGGGTCTGTTGTCATCTTTCCTCTCATACATGTGAGTGAGGAGGAA
>JBBDHI010000005.1:3649971-3668303 GCA_037177115.1 Craterocephalus stercusmuscarum | reverse complement strand
AAATTTAAAATCGATTCTGATTCGTAGCGAATGAGAATCGCGATTCTTATGTGAATCGATTTTTTGGCACACCCCTAGTGCCAATAGCCTTAATTTTAGCCTTTCTCCTGCATCATATCTGTTAAGGATTACATTTGCAGCTAAAACACAAGCATAAGCCTAACTGGTCACTTTAGATAAACTTTACTTTCACACAATACAGAATAACTTCCATCCATGCACCTGAGAAGTGTATTATCCAGGTTTTGTACCTATAAATTCTATAATTCAGGATAGCTTGATAGTTTAAGAGTAAATGATCTTTTTTTCCAGCCTAATGACATCCCAGTACTCGACAGGAGCAGGACAAAGATACTCTCAACTAAATTAGCCTCTGTATTGTCAACACTTTGGACCGCTGTTTGTTTTGCTCTTCTTGTTTTCTTATCTTTCTTTGTCACTGCCAGACACGAAACTTCTCTTCATTTTAATAAAGCTGCTCTCATTTGTTTGTTTATTTAAGCTGCACCGCTACAGGTGGCAAGACCAAGAAGGCCAGTAAGGCATGTTTAGAGTTCTGCACCGGTCAACCAACTGACCACCTACTCTCCACATTGTCACTGCTCTGTAGCTAAAAAGCTAGTCAGCCCTCTGGGGCCTCCTCCCCCTTCTAGCTCAGTACCCAAAGCATTTCTATGGTATTGCTGGTTAGGGGTGTCTCTGGTCATAACAGGTGCTTATTTGAGTTTGTGTTGATTCTCCTATCATTCTATTCTCCTCTGACCTCTGACCTTCAAATGTGTTTTCACCCAGACAGCTGCCACACACTGGATATTTTCTCATTTTCAGGTTATCTTCTGAAAACACTGAGATGACTATTGTTGAAGATAGTAGATCAGCTGTTTCTGAAATACTGGGACCAGCCTGTCCGGCATAAACAACCATCCCATGTTTAAGTTACTTTAATCCCCTTTCTACTCCATTCTGATGCTCCGTTTGAGCTTCAGCATGTCATCTCGACCATGTCCACACACCTAAATGCAGAGTTGCCATGCTGTGATTACCTGATACGCCATATGTGTTGACATGTAAATGACCTAATAAAATGGCTGGTGAATGTGGGTGTGACTACTGTTAACTCTAAAGCGGAACCAGTTGAGTTACACATCTGGGTCATCGTGTAACCTCAGGCTGATTCCATGATAATTACACCTGGGGCATTGTGGGGGCAGATAACTCCATGGTTACGCCTGTGTATGGTTCACTTATTGTTCATCAGGTCAAAATCTGAGTCAGTATTGATTTTGGAAACAATATTTCAATAACAATTCCAACTTTTCTCAGATATCAAAGAGAGGTCAAGGTTATTGTTGGTGAAATCATACATAGGTTATCTTTAGCAAATCAAATATTTATGTAAAGGCATTATTCTATAGTAATACTAAAGTTAAGTTTCATTAGAGAGTAGTGAGAATAGATGTCTGCCTGCATCAACAGACAGTGACCATACAGATTTCTGAAAACTGCACATGGAATTGAACTTAATGAGAAGAAAGGTAGTTTAGACTATCACCATTACTGTAAAATGCATACATGTACCATTTTTGATTGTGTTTGATTTTGTGTTTAAATTATATTTTGTTTATTTTTTTCTCACCTAATCGACTTAATATCATTTTGTACTTGATTTTGTGTTTCATTGTAATTCCTGTGTTGTATGAAAAGCACTTTGAATTGTCTTGGACCTGAAAAGCGCTATATAAATAAACTTGCCTTGCCTTGCCTTACAAACATAAAACCTACAGAGATTATTTTTTCACGATTGTCCTCTGTACTCACTAATTCTTCCATTTTTTGCAACTTGACCGAGGTTACAAAGGCATGCGTTCGGGCAAAGATCACAAAAACAACTGTCTCTGATTTTTAATGTTGAAACAAACTGTTTTAAAGTACTTAGGTTGTAACTTCTGTTACAGTTTCTTATGTTAGAAGTTTGCCCTTGTTGCAACAGATGTTTGGACTACAAGTGAAAAGTCGCAACCGTAGGAAGTCAATGGTCCTCCATCTTATTGAAAAATATCCGACCATTTCAAATAGTAGCAAAATAAAAAGATAGAAAATCACAAGATGTTTCGATACCTTACCAGTCAGAATTCAGTTAGATATTAATCATTTTATATGATGTATAGTTTCTAAGAAATCATTAAAAACTGTACTATATTTCATGCCACAGGAGGAACAGACAACATTCCACATCTCTCATTTTAGGAGCAATTTTTCTAGTGTTGATGTCTTTCCTGCATTCATGATAGAAAAGGACAGAAGCTGAGTGTTCCTTGACACATACAGTGCATCAGCTATAATGTCCCATGGCAGTGAATGTCAGACTACCCTACAGTTAGTTGCCGATAGACTTCATTAAATTCAAACCATATAATTAAGAATGTGTGGTACGTCTTCCAATCCTATTAACATTTTATTACCCTCACCTACACTTAAACATAAAACTGTGCAGACTGCAATTTTACAAGGGGGATTTTTTCCCCCTGTTTCTAAATCTATGATCGTTTTCCCCCTCTTTCGTTTCTATACAGGCTAATATCACCCTTCAGGGAGAGATAAGGTCAAATAATAACCAAACAAGTGCTCCTCTACCCACAAATGATCAAATGTGCTTAGAGGATGCATCCGGCATCATGTGCACCTACTACTAAATGAAAGTAGCCTGTCATTACTGGTAATAGTAAAAATTGTTTATATACTTCTCTTGAATAAACGATGCCTGTTCCTACATAGGGAATGCATCAGCTGACTGAGGTTTTGTGTTTGTTTAAAGCTTATACTTTGCACATTAGGAGATAGCATATAGTTCAATTAAAAAAAAAAAACAACTAGATGAACTAGATGAAAGGGTCCCACCAAATGGCATGGCACATATACTGGATATGCATGCAAGATAGAGGACACATAAGTAACCAACAAGGACAATGAAACAGTCACAGACACATGAGCACAGACAGTTACACAGAGGAACCTGAATGAATAAACCAGACATGCTGGGACTACCTCAAGGTCTCGCTCTCTCTATATTTTCCTTTGTCTATTTCACTCTCTGTTTTCTCCCTCTTCTCACAAAAAAAAGGAATAAAAAAAAAAGAAAATAAACCAGGTGTGCATCTGGCATTCCCTCCTTCTACCTGTCACCCTCGGGTAAGGAATGAGTGAGAGCCAAAGAGAGGAAGTAAAAAAAAAGGGGGGGATGAGAGAAGAGGAAATTCCCAGAAGAGGAGCGGGAGTGCAGACATTCCTGGGGTGTGAATTGTAACAACTGCTCCGATTTATCCCGCCCTACTAGAATCAAGTCCAAAAGGCCCGGGGGCTGATATGACCCTGAAACTTACACATATTCACTCCAAATCACACAGACACACACACACATCAACATTGCACAGTCTTCTGAAACAACTGGATAAAGACATCATCTGTCACAGTTGTCAGCTTATGTCTCCTGCTTCTCCACAACAACGCCAGAAGTCTTCATGTTTGCCAGCACGTGCACAAGCATCTGAAGAAACCGGCTATGTGAAAAAGTGTGAGTGTGGGTGTGTGTGTGTTGAAAACCACCCTCCCACCTACGGTAAAATCACACGGACAAACACAAATTTGTCCTTCACTCTCATCTCTTTATAATGGCAGGATAGAGACATGGTCTGTCACGCTCTGCTGTCAACTGTCCAAACACCACCGCCCACCTGTCCACACACACACACACACACGTATATATACATACACTCACACACACAAGCACAGTCTAAACAGATGCAGGCACAGCCCCGGCTACACACACACACACACACACCATAATATTTCTGTCTGTAAACACACCAATTACCTGAGAGCAGCATGGGGTCTGGGGGAAATTGCAGCTTCATTATCATAGCAGTTATTATGTTAACCCACATGTCAGAGGCATGGCCACACACTCATATGAAATGATGGGGTCACGCTTTATGGCTGACAGCACTTCCATACGGGGATAAAGGGGGTCATTTCAACAAAACACATACATTAAGCAGAAAAGAAGAACCTGCTTTTGTCGTGATATTTATTCTAGCTGCACACAGCACAACAAAACCAGAGAAAACATCCAGTTCAGGTGCAGCTGCAGCACACTTTCAGTACAACTCACGGCTGCTTGTATAAAGCAGTCCAGCTCTATAATACTTTTTTCAATATTCTGTAGTAACTATGTTAAAGACCAGTGCTGGAGCAGCTTACCTATTAGAGCAAAGTGGCTAAGAGCTTCCCAATACACTTTATCCCATGTCCTGGTTGTTAGCAGAGAGGAATCAAAGTATTTATAAAGAAGGAGCCTTTAGAAGAAAATGACAGCCGGGAAAGTGTTGCAGTAAAAAGGTTGCAGACTGTTCGGCTTTACGTCCTCTACGAGACCTTTTCTTCCCTTTCCTTTTCATTATGATTTTAAAGCTCTGTATGCTTCATTTTATACGTCTACATTCATATACTCGCAATTAAGTTCTGGCCACCTGAATCTGGGCAGTGCAGGTTCAACAAGGCATGGGTTCCCACAGACTAAGCTCATAAAACAGGCAATTTTGGACATCTCCCTGGACTGTCACTCACCACAAAAAATAGTCCTTCATTCCCTCTTGACAAAGACTTTTCACTTGTGCTGGCACAGGTTTAGAATGAAGTGAAATTGACTGTAGAGAGAGAGCTACGGCTCAGCAAAATCTACTTCTGAGCGGCCTTTATGACTGTGTGGGCTCTGTCATATTTGTAGGATTTAGCTGGCCGGACACACATTCACTAACATCCTGATCACCGTCCAACCCTAATATGGGCTCCATAAAATGCTCCACTGCCAGGCGAACTCATAATGTGCAGCATCCCCGCTGAGACGACCGAGTAACGTGGGGATCACGTGTTTTCATAGACTCCTGACCTTGATGATTGAAAGTTATTTGTTTCAGGATAATTCTCAAGTGTATTAACAGGCCCAGTGTTTCATGAGGCTGGTGGTATAAACACAAGCTGTGTTTAGGTTTGAAGGGCCCAGGCATTCCTGAATGACAGGGAAAGGCAAATAGCGTGGTCAAAGCTGTTGGCGAGCGAGACAGTAGGATGGAATATTGAATCTACCCAAATATGGAAACAGCCATAAAACAATCACATCAACAGCAGGACTCTTTCAGGACAAGCATTTCTGTGGGCGTCCAAGTGAGGGGGATTGAAATGGCATACATGCTCGCACTCGCACAGACACTTATTTACACAAGCACACACACGCACAAACACACACAATCAAAGTGTTGAACTGTATCTCCATTTAAACAGGGGAGTGGAGGGACAGAGCACATATGCACCAGAGAGACAATTAGCTCCAGCATAAAAAGTAACAGGGTGTGTGTGTTCTGCTCATTCAGATCTACACAAATGTGTGAGTGTGCATACGTGTGCCAAGTTGTGCATACACTGCAGCCGGCTGTATATACGCATGCCAGTTTGCTTGTTTGCTCACCAATCAAACACACGTCACTTGTGTGTGCATTGTAGCCGTCACTCTTCTCATGCCCGAAATACACTGACACACACACACACACACACATGCAAACACACACTCTAGTTGGCATCTGGGTTGGCATTTGCATTGGCAACATGGCACCCGTGTCCGGTATCCACACAAAGAGGCAGAGAGCTGTAATCCAGACAAACCCCGTGGTGAGTTTGTGGGTTTGTCTGGGACAGTGCTTGGTTTAGCAGGTTGCAAAACGTCACGTTTCAGCCTCGCTTTCCTTTTTCACTGGCATAACACGCCGCAGTAGCAGCCAGAGAGTAGTACTCAGGCCCTGGAGAGGTGTGCCTGGCCCGGACTCAGTGTGTGTTCTTGCGTGTGTTTGCGTTTGTGTGTGTGGGGCTGCATAGTTGCAGTGTGTGTCTGTTTTTACGTGATTAAGTGTGTAGCAATGTGGCATAAATGTATGAGTCGGAAATCTTCCTAGGTGCGTCTAATGTGTTCCCTTTCAGAGTGTGTGATATCGCACACAGATACACACAACAATCACTGTTACACAGGTGTTGCAGTGCTGATATGCTTTTGTGTTCTTACACAAGGACCGATTTTCACAAGTTACATATCTTTCGCACCTTAAACCACACACAATGTGATCTGTGTGTGTTTGATTGTGTATTATTGTGTCTGAGTGTGTATGTAGGAGACTCAGGTGTAGATTAGCAGACAGGGGCTCAGGGAACGAGCTCAGCACACAGCAACTCCTGAGAGGGTTGAGTTGGGTGAAGGGGTTAATTAACAATGGATACAGAACTCCACATGGGCAAACCCACACTTGTGCACACAGACAAGCATGCACACCTGATTGACTCGTAGCAAGAGACTTGTGTTTTAGTTCATCCCCAGCAGACAGGTATGCCAGGCATGTGTGAATGTGTGTGATTGGATGGCACAGATATAGAAAGTAAATTGGAATTGGATAGGCAGAAGGAGAGGCAAGAGGACGACATAGAAGACAGATGAGCAGACAGACAGAAAGCAAAGGTCAATAAACACCGAGTAAGAAAGCCTGAATGCAAACAGACAGAGACAAACAGGCAGAGGAACAAATACACCAAACTAGATTGAAACAAGAGGGAAAAGGATGAAACCTTGAGGGTGAAAACCCCCCATGCTGCAAATGGTCCAGATCCCAAAAACTAACAAGGTTGCTCAAGAATATCAAAGACAACTTCAATGGTCTATGAAGGTCAGACTTATTTATTCTAAAATGTTTCGTATAGTGACACATTTAAATCTTTTTCGTTTAAATCCACAACCAACATATTTGGAACCCAGGGCAGAAAACGACGTGGACCAGAAGATAAATTATTTTCACTCCATTGACTCCAATTCATATTTTTTCGATTTTAAGGACCCATGAGGCGGAAGTAGATGGGCATTACTTCGGCACCCCATTCTCCAGTTTTACACGTATCCCTCCGCCTCCTCACCAACAACAGCACAGTATAGTCCCAACTAACGTGAAAGTTTGGTTTGCCCAAAACAATAACGAATCTCATCATATAAAAGTAACGCACTGTCAGTAAACATCAGTAACGGTAACCACGTTGTAACGATGAGCAGAGTAATTAGTTAGATTACCTCGTTACTGAAAAAAGTAGCACCGTCAGTTAACGGCGTTTCTTTTAACGCCATTATTTCCATCACTGTAAATCACACGAGTAAAATATTCATTTTTCAATTTCTGGCATGTGCAAAGCTTTTCCAATTTAATGTCATACAAACTGGTCCAAATATACTACAATAATAACATATATATATATATGAATTTGTACAAACAAAACATTACTAAACATAAGCAGTTTTATTTCAACTGCCAACGCAGGTCAGATGGTGAAGAAAAGTTTTTGGGAAAAGAAAAAATGGGAAACATCTGGAGACACTTTTGGAAGAAAGGCCCACATTCTTTCAGCGGGAGCTCAGAGAACATGCTAATATTTTTTTAATAATATTATTAAATTAGTAAATATGATTTTATTTCTCTGTCTGTAGAATTGAAATACTAGCATTCAGTCAATCATGTCTAAGGCTGCTTCAGAGAAATTTCCTGTCCGACCCTTGCAAAGCTTGGAATAACGATTGGATTTAAAGAAGATTAAGTAATGATTTAGTCTATTTGTGTATTGCATTCATATATAGTCATTAAATAAGAACTATCGTGTTCTATTCAATCTTCTGATGCCAGACTAATAGTCTGAGTCTCTCAGTAAATATATGAATTGATTTTGGGTCATTTTCAATACAAGAAAGAAAGAGAGAGAAACGCAAGGGAGTCAGAGTTAGACTGGGTGTCAGGCTGAGAGATGGACTTGGTGTTTATACAGAATGATATAAAAAGTAGAAATATGGAGCCAGGACAAACTGTACATTAAGGTCAAGACAACAAAATGGAGGTGAGTCTGACATACCATCTCATGTAGGAAGAGCAGAGATAAAGGGAGAGCGCAGGGGAAGGTACAGGCAGGCTGATAGCAGACAGTCTGTGGGGAAATTACCAGGGGGGTGCAGAGCAAGAGATGGCAGCCAACACAGAGAGAATGGTAAAATGTCAACTCAACACTCACATTAAACACACCAATAGAGGGAAGGAGGGAGGAGGGAAAGGTGTGAAAAGTAAAAGTGCAAAGTAGTTGTATCTGAGTGGCTGCTGGTATATATGCAAATGTTGGGGAGTGTGCAGGTTGATGTGATTTTACTCACCGCTGTATGTCGGTGAGTCGCGGATAAAGCTGAGTAGTCATGAGGCACAGAGCCAAGGAAGGAAAAGATTTCACAGTGAGGATAAAGTTACCTAATGAGTGAACATTATTCTGATAAATGGGGTCACATTTAACACTACTATTCAAGTGCACGTTGTTTTTTTGGTGCTGGAACAAAACATTGAAACCCTATGAAGTGAAACCACATGGACGAGCTAGACGGCCGCCAGCGGACCAAATTAGAACTATTTGGCTTAAATGTGAAGCATTATGTTTGGAGAAATTAAAACACTGCAGTCTGGCAGTGTTATATGAAATCTGTGCCATCTGTTGAAGCATGGCGATGGCACTGTAATGGTTTGGGCCTTTTAATTGCATCTGGGTCACAATGGTTAGCCATGATTAATGGAATAAGAGTTAAGTTGCTTCACATCGAACATAGTGTGCGTTGTGCTGTATTTCTAAATGTATATAAATGGCATTTGTATTGCAACCTGGCTGCAAGCAAGGTTCAGCGTGATATCCCTGCACTCCCAACATAGGCATTGTGACATTCATGTATCTCAATGCAAGTCTGTCCTGCAGTTTGTCAGATTACCCGCCTTCTTGGCTTGATAAACTTCAAAGTGGTCACTTCTTATCAGCCCAGACTTTCCTAACTTCTGTCTCAACATAAGGATATTATGAACCCATTGGGTTCAACTGGAAAAAAACAGCTACTTCCTGGATATCTCTTACTTCCTCAAACACTTGAAACCGAATTGGTTTGAGATTTGCTCGTGTGTCTTTTTTCCTCTTCTCTGCACCATAATACTATGGCAAGCGCAGTGTGCCATATTGTATGTGAAAGCAGCCCTCTGCCCGCAAATTAAAAAATCAGTGCCTCAACTGGAATTCAGCTAAAATTAACTATTGCTAGGAAAAAAAAACATCCAAGTAAACAAGTTTTTCCCTTAAAAAAAATCTAATAGAGGTATCAAAATTTTAATTCAGAACGAGCAACATCCTTTCTGAGTCAGTGTTCGGATCTCAGTCAGACAAAAATGACGTGGATGGACATGCAGGACATTGTTCATGTCAGGAAACCCACCATCATTTTATACTTAAAGCTGCTTTGTTCAATTTTAAGTATAAAATAATTTATATGTAATATTTTTGTCTTATTTAGAGTGGGATCTCATGTCTTTGTAATACTTGAGTGAACGCACATTTGACATAATTCCTTTGCAAAAACATGGAAAAATCCAAAGGGGTTTGTTATCTTTCAAGCATAAGTATAAAATATTTTTACTGATGTATTTTATCTTAGAACAGCCCACTGTGACAAGGAACTAAAGCTGTTCCATCACTGTCTTCAAAGTTCCCAGTTTCCTTTGACAATAGCAGTATTTTTACCTTTAAGAGCTTCTGTTCTTGCACTGCCTCTGCAGCGGTCTTTCAAGTATTATTTCAGATTGAAAATAAGAAGTAACATGTTAAAGTTATTAAAGGCAGCATCATACCAGTGAGGCCTGTGGTCTGTGAAAGAGAATAACAGTTTTTTCAGACAGTGCAGGGGATTTAAAGAGGGAGGGTAGTGTTTAAGCAAATTAAAGTTGTGATAATATTAAAGGCGGTATAAATTCAGACAATGACTTAGTTGGTGGGCTTTCTTTTTACTGTCACTGGTGACGTTGTCTGCTTTTACAGTTGAACATTTACGTCCCCACTTCAAAAAACTACCCCTTTCATTCAACATGACCAACAAACCTAAAAGTATAAAATATATTCCTCTAGAAATATCTTCTTCTCAGTTGTGTAAGAAGATAGTAATTCATTTATTGCAAGAAACACACAAAAAAAAACCCTGAACCAACCCACAATCCAAAACAAGGGGAATAAAATGCTGTTTGTAATGAGTTTAGAGAGAAACATATTCATGTTAATTAGGAGAAAGTATTATCTGTGTGTGTGGTGTGTGTGCTACATATGGGACACACATAATCATTAAATATTCATATGTTGGATTTGTCTTGTTAACAAGCAAACAGATCAGCACAAATGTGTGCAAATGTGCGCACACATACACAACAACCATATTCACTGACGCTAGATGCAGGAGCCATACATTTACTGTAAGTTAGTGCAAGGTGCATGATGGGAAGCATATGCTAGCGTACACGTACAGAGACTGCATCCATATGCACGAAAATTCACTGTGGCAAACACAACGTGATAGCAGCTCCAGACGTCGCAAAATGACAACGTCAAGAGCGGCCAATTACCACTGCAACTGATCTCACTGCCATTTCGCCTGCCTCTGTCAAATGCACTCTGTCACACAGCCACTTCCCCCAATTTCACACAAACACACACACACACACACACACACACACACGCATACACAAAACGAGCCCATATGCCCAGAGATGCAGAATGCATAATGGAAACCCACCTATCTCCAGCAGATCATCCTCCTCTCCTGGCAGACACACCCTCTCATTCACACATGCACAGACAGAGAGGAGAGCCCTCTCCTCCTTTCCGCCCATCGCAGCAGTTTTGGCATGCCGGGGAGAGGCAGGAGGCCACATTTAGAAAACAGAAGGGGGCTGTTGCTCTGCTTCGATGGAGTGTTCACACCAGGAGATGCCTGAAGCTTCAGTGCAAAAGCCAGGATGAAAGGGGAGCAGAAACTCTCCCACACTTCTCAGTACACATTAGCCAGAATTCCCCCTCTCTCTTCTTCTCACTCCCATATCATGGTGAGCCTCTTTGAGGGGTTATGTTGTAAACAGAGGAAGTCATAAGATTTTGGCTGTCGGCTCCTGTTCAGATTAAATTGGTAACATGATACTTTTGTTTTCTTGTTTCCAAATTTTTCTCTCTGACTCTAAAATAAGCAGCAGTGTGTTCTTTAGGAATTGCATTTCCTACTTGTCAGTCACGCGGCGTCAGCCAGAGTATCTTTCTTGGAGTTTCTCTTGATGAAATCACAGCGGGGACTTTTAGTTTAGAACTTCACTTATTTCTGGCTTTTCCTGGTGTGCTGCACTGGATCGTTCCCAAGTAAATAATAAAGGGCTCTACTTGTGTTTTCACTGTTGTGATCAAATTTAACAACATTTTTGGTCATATCTAGCCAGAACATTGGAAAAATAAGTAATTTTCTCCGTGTTCAATAAATATTTTCTGTCACCTGTCACACTGATTTTCTAGGTTTTGTTACAGATCAGAGAAGAAAAAACAATCCAATGTACCCCAGAAACATTATTCATATACTGTACTGTAAAATCCACAGGGTTTGGGGTCAATACTTTTTTTGAAATAAGAGTCAAGCATAAAAAAAAAGGTAAATTAGTGTCTGCTGTAGTACTTTATTGTAACAATAGCTATTAGCAATACATTTTACACAGTGGGAAAGGTAGTTTCCCTTTTAAATGGAGCCCGGTTTGTAAGGGAATTGTAGTTGTGAGATGAGCAGCAGAGTTGTGGGTTCTGCCAAAGCCAAGCAGCCTTTCTGCTTTTTGCAATTCTGCATCTTGTATTGAGCTTCTGGTTGGGTCCTATACCCTTTAAACCACATTTCTTAAATCTTTTATTCCTCAGCTTGTGAGTTGTGTGACTGCAAGTGTGGCACCATTTAAAAGTAAAATATGTCATTGCCAAGAATCATTTTTACAACAAAGAAATAAAGAACCAATGACTATTTTTCTTACTATTTGTGCTGAGAGTAGAAAGTTTAATTGAAATGAAACCATTCACTTATAGTTATTCCGCTTTTTATTTTTTAAATGTCCCCAAAGTCTGATTAAAGAAAACAGAAAAAGATGACATTTGCATGGAAAACATGTCAGTTTTTTATTATTTTTTTCTTTTTGAAGAGTAATGTGCTCAAAGTGAGATGCAGGGACAAATAAACAGACATGGAGGCAGACATCTCAAAGTGGGGTATTTCAAATAAAACCAAGGAAACAAAACAAACAGAACCAACACTGCTTTGGGTGCACAATTACCGGTTCAGTTGTCTTCCTTAAGATTTATTTGACTGTTCAACAAAAAAGCTGAAGGATACAGAACAAGGGAAAGCCAGTTTCGCATCTCTCGGAAAAATAAAAAAATAATCAACTAAATATAATGAACATTTTCCAAAAAAACATAGATTGACAAGATAGTAATCCATGGTAAGTAACTCTTCTTGCACAATCTGCAATTAACCTTGTATCTGTTCAGCCTTTTTGGAAAGATGTGCTTGATTTGGTCTCCCGCTTGGTTGGCATGGAGATACCTCTTGAGGCAAGGCTCTGTATATTGGGTATATATCCTGAACATTTTATACCAGGTCACAAGGCAGCGCTGCTGGTTAATATGTGTCTGCTTCAAGCTAGGACAGTGATCGCTCTTAGATGGAAAAGTATGGAGGGCCCAACATCTGCAATGTGGCTACGGGAAATGGCGTCATGTCTTGCATTGGAGAGGTTGACCTATTTGGCCAGAGGGAAACTAAATACATTCAAGGAAATATGGAATACCTTTGTTCAATTCCTGGAAAGTGTTCATATGTAGATTAATGACTGAACGCATCAACATTAAGCTAATTTGCCCCTTTGTTTGATTGTTTGCATGTGTAAACCTTTCTTTTTTTTTCTGTTAGTCCTTAACCCTGAATGCGGTATGTTGAGGGTGGGGGGAGGGGATTGTTCACCAGTTTGGTGTATTTGTGTATGTGTATGTTTGATTCTATCTTGGAAAAAAACAATAAATATAGTGTTTAAAAAAACCTTGTATCTGTAAAGTCTATCAATTTCTTTCTGTTTGTGATCAGCTTTCATTGAAACAACATCTGCCCGTCTCCACAACAATATTCTGTCTTTCCTCATTTCATTTACATTTCATGTGATGAAGGCAGCCAGGTAATTCTCACGTCTTTTAGACCTTTTCTGGCTGGCCTTGCAGGGACAATCATACACTATTTCTATTTAACCAGGAAAATTGGACTTTTAAGATGTTAAATATTCGCTTCCAGCATTTTTGTAGCCAAGACATGCAGCAGCAAAATCAGCAGCTGTTGAACATGCACATGAACTCACCAAGAGAAATGTGCATTAATACAAGTAAATATATGCAGATTCTCTAACGAATGTAGGCTAGTACTGTATATAAATGTTGGGAATTAAACATAAAAACGAAAAGTTTTTTGTTTTTTTTAAAGAGTTGTTGAGTCATCACAAGTAAAACATAATATTCAGCCCTAACATCAGTAACCAAATGTTCATGCCTATCTAAGCAAGTTGTTTTATTGTACGTGTCAGAGTATTAAAATCATTACCTTCTTAAATGCTGAAGACCTAGTCTACCAACTGAAGAAATATATTTTCTTTAGAAATGGCACTAGGTTGGTAGAATCATTTTTATTCTCTACATAAAGTCTAAGAAGTGCTTCTTTAATGTTAGCAGCACATGCTAGTACCCTTCCTCCAGGCTGCTGAATCCTAGAAGTGGCTCCCTGTGTCCACTATTGATCGAGCTCTAGTCCAGCCATCTGCTCCATCAAGAGCTGGTCTCATTTATTATGTTCATAAAAGCTCATAAATCCCTGTCTTAAGGTATCATTTGACCACTTCTGTTCACCAGTGAGTAGCTACCTTTAGCTTGAGCACCCTTTCTTCTACCAGACAAACCACCTCATGTTTAACTTTAACAAGAGCTTTGCTGTAAATCCATGCCTTTTTCCTCTCTGTGCACTTTTTACTTTCAAGAATCTTCCTTTTTTCTCCTTTTTATCACCAAAGCTGTGTCACAATTGTAAAATGTGCATCATGATTCTCCACTGTGACGTTAATTAAAAAATATAAGGAGAAGATACTGTTGTTTAACAAACTGAGAACTTCTACAAAATGAGCAATACTTGAGGTTAACATTTGGCATTTCACTAACTGTAACTTTCCTAACACAGAAATCTTCTTGATGATGGATGGGGAAGTGGATGACAAAGTTATTGGCATTCCCCTGCTTCACTATTAACTGCAGATCAGCTTTCCCTGCAGGCTAACTCTCCACTGTTTCAGAGGATCAATAACACTGCTGTCCTGCAGAGGTAACCTCTTACAGGTGCAGAAGGAGCCCCCCCCCTCTTGTCTGTTATCTCCTCAAACATTACTTTTGCACAGCAGTCGTGGCACACACTGGCTCATCATGCCTGGCTAAGACAGTTTGGTAGCTATTTACAGTTTTTTTTCTCTTCTGACGCCCTGTGTTGTATTAAGGGAGCAGCAAAAATTGTCTCATATTATGACTCTTGCCAGAAGCGGTACATGCCCCTTGTTGACAGGGAGAAACAGGAAAATATGAACAGAAATAATGACAAGAACCTTCATTTCCCTTGCATCTGTTCAGTTTTTGTGACCTGTCAATTATCACCAACCATCAGCAGATACTGTGGTTTTATTAGTCGATATAATGGTCTGACCATGTTGTTTTGCGCTGGCTTTGAAGCTTACATGAGACAACTGTCAAAGTTGGACACCGTTTGATTTCTTGAATATTAATAAGATGTTGGTTAGCGTTGTTATGGACCTGAGTTCAGGAGAAAAATACGAACATATGGAGAGTGGAAAATATGCCAAAGGCTGGGTAATAAAGTGGACTTAATAATGGCCAGAGGTGTCACTCGGATAGTCCTCATATCCCTCCTCTGCATTGCACACACATTTCCACACACACACAGAGATGTGTGAGCTAATTCCCTCACAAACATTTAGGCTAGCCTCATTTCAGTTGCTCAAACCTCCCCACCCCCCACCCCCCCACACACACACAGCACATCTCTCTTCTCTGGCCAGGCAGTCGAAGCGGGGTCAGAGTTCAACTTGGTAATGGAGTCTCTCCCACCTGGCAGTGTCAGGTAATACACAAAGGGGGAGGTGTGTGATTGCATGCATGTGCATGTGTGTGTCTGTGTAGGGTGGCTGAAATGGGGCTGAGCTGAATGACCCAAATTGTGGCAGCAACCTTGAAGTGCTCAGGTGGTACGCGACGAGAGGGAAAGGAGGGAAAAGCAGAAAGAGAGGGTTGAGGAAGGGGGGGGGAGAATGGATGAGAGCCGTGGTGTAATGCGTGTCCTTAAACTGATTTCAGTTGTTTTCAGAGCGAGGTGTGGTCCTCTCGTCTCCGCATGGCACTGCTGCTGATTGAAGGCGGTTGGAGGTCTGCAGCAGCGTGTGCATGTGTTTGAGAGAAATGGACGGGGAAAAGGCAGAAAGGGTCCAACTGTTGCGTGCGCACAAATGCATACATCATGCATTTCACTCTCTCTCAAACCAAGACGCAATCACCATTTCTGAATGCATGCGTGAACTCGCTTCTCTATTGTGCGCCTGTTTCCAGAAAGTCGTGATGGGCCGAGCGGCTGCCTGTTTCTTAACGTCTCTGATTGGTAATCAGTCAGCATTGTGCCTGAATGCAGATTGTTAACAGGGCTGATGGACCTCATCAGAGGCACAATCCAGTCCTTATTTAGCCTCAGAAATTTCTGCCGCGGTACATTCAAATAAATTCTAACGGGAGGTCATTTTATTGGGCAATGGACATGAAAAATCAGCCATACATATCTGCGGTTATAGAGCCAATCATCAGTGCTATGATTTAAGATCGTAATTTGATGAGAAATTGTATTCATTGTGAAATATAAAACTTTGAAAATGTTATTCCTGAATGATTTTTTTCAGATCCAGTCGTAGATCCAGTTATGCAATGTACATAGAATACAGTATTAAATCATGACGATTTAATATTTCATGACAAAATATCCCAATAAGGTTTGGTCATACAGTACACATCTAGAATGACATTCAATACAAGTTGCATCTAATGCAAACTCTTGACTTTTAATCACACTTAAACTCATGATGACCTGGTTTTGTTGAAGAGGATTTTTTTGATTTACAACTAATGCTAGTTAGATACCAGATCATAGAGCTAGCTTCCAGACGCACAGTGACTGAGCTTCCAGATCCAGATTGAAACTGGTGATAGCTATCCAACCAGACATCATGGTGGTCGGCAGACTACAGGAGGCCGGGGTGATAGATGTAGAAATCCCAAGTGAAAGCAACATCAAGAAGCGGCTCAAGAAATACCAAGGGCTGAGAGAGGAAGTTGAAACGATGTGGGAAGTGAAGGCAGCTGTGGTGCCACTGGTAATCTGAGCACACCCACAAACTGGCAGAAAGGCTTTGACAGATCCCAAGAGCAACATCAGAGATCTCTGCCCAGATTAGTGCAGTCTTAAGAACAGTGATGATACATTGCAGAACCCTCGGGCCTTGGTCGAGTCCTCTGGTAGAGGACCTGAGCTTTAAAGGGCAACCACCCACACGGGGGCCGTTGTGAGGCTGTTCATTTTTTATATTTAAACAAGAAGTCCTGTGAAATATGTGAATGGTTGAATAATGCAGACTTAGCATGGAAAGAAAGAGAAACCACAAAGGGATAAATAGAAAAGTCAGTTCAGCTAATAACTACATTTACAAACAGTCAAACAGATTTTAACCTTTTTTCCCACAAAATCCAAGTTGCAGACACAGATGCAGGTTGGCAGTTGTTACAATGTTGAGAGGAACAGTGGAGACAGGTGAACACATTTTCAAAGCCGAGCTGTCGTCTCCTCTCAGACTTGCTGTAGCTCTTCGCTGAGAGCTTTCAATGCCCCTCTGTGCCCAGTTTTCTTTTTCTTGTCTGAGGGTCGGCATGTAGTTCTGATATTATGCGATCACCATCTTTCTCTTTCCCCCTCCTTTCCCTTACCCTTACAATAATGAATGACCAATAACAATGGTATTTGTAGAACCACATGCCAGGTGTAAACCGGTTCTTACGGTACTACAAAAATCTCAAACACCTAAGTTTCTGGATTTGTACTTCCTAAAATTGTCTGTGTCAGCTTGGCCTGCTATAAAGTTTTGGAAACATTACTCATGCTCATTTGTTTTGACTGCTTCTTGCTCCATTATTTCAACATTTTTCACTGTTGAAAATCATACAGCCACATTGATGAATAGGACCCACTGTTGGGGGTATTATTTGTCAGTCTGACGTGCTCAGAGTGATGGATGTGTAAGTGTGTGTGCGCGTGAGTGTGGATTTGATTTATAGCACTGCGGGTAGCATGTTGCTGTGTGAGCGACTGTGTGAGAAAGAAAAGTCTATTAAGATGACCTTGTGAGAAACCCTTTGAACTGCTTGTACATAAACTAACAATGAAAAGTGAAAGCGACTGAGTTGTGTGTTTATTCAGGAATTTGCATGTCTGTTACTTCTGGCAAGGTACACAGTACCATATATTGTATATATTATATGTGGTGGACGCGGCTCGCATTCATTGAGCTGTTTAATGGGTGGGAATGTTCAGTGGCTTTTCATGGTAAGATATACCGAAAAGAAAAAAAACCTTTAACTTTTATTTTCCTCAACTTTTCTGCCTTTCACTTAATTTACTCCATCCTCACCTTTGTCTTTGCTTCCAGTTCCTTACACTGACCACCTCCCCCTCACTGTAATGGTAATGTGATCACAGTCTTTGGGGGATTTCTGTCTTTTAACTTCTGATCATCCTTTAACAAGCAGAGTTCATTAAGCCACAGACTCATTTATCACTAACCTGCTTACATCCTGGATAGAACCCTGGTTTACCCTACACCAATCATTTACCAATAGATGTGTGTCTTCCCCCTGCTGAGATGTCTTGGTCCAAGCTAGATGATTTATTTTGAATTCTGACCATGCCCTTCTCTGGTAAATGCTCGA
Organism: Craterocephalus stercusmuscarum; assembly: GCA_037177115.1. NCBI lineage: Eukaryota > Metazoa > Chordata > Actinopteri > Atheriniformes > Atherinidae > Craterocephalus > Craterocephalus stercusmuscarum. The sequence goes on along the minus strand of JBBDHI010000005.1, from coordinate 3,650,246 downwards.
CTTTGAAGGGAAGGACTGCTTTCTGATGCAAGGGCATTAGGCTACAAACCAAAGAGTGGCTTTGCAAATGTTATAAGTCATTGTGTCATGAATAAGAAATGATGAAGACCTTGGAAATGTCAAATTCATCATACAATATGTTGTGAAACAACTTATTTGCATGGCCTCATTTTGTTATCTAAAATGCTGTATTAAAGTATTTATTTTGATCAACTCTACTTTTTTTTCTTTAATAAAAGATACAAGGATGAATGCTTTTCAGCAGAGCTGAAGGC
>JBBDHI010000005.1:3615258-3625713 GCA_037177115.1 Craterocephalus stercusmuscarum | reverse complement strand
AATGTGTGAAAATAAAACTTAAATCGCCTTAATATTCCTTTTATATTCTTTTCATTAACAGTTCAGAGGAACAGGTTGACTTTTAATCAGCCTGAACTTCAGCAGGTCTGACTTGAACACAAGTTTAAGATGTTACTTTTTAAAAATATCATTATTAAAAATTATTGGTTGACATTGGGTTTCAGATGGAATAAAATGCTACAGATGTTTTAAATGTTCAACTTCAGAAAATCCTTTATTTGTACAGATGGGTGCCAGTTATGTAGTTTCCTTGTCACTACTTTTAAAGTTGTGTACCTTACTGAGGAGTCTTTCATCCCACCACCTTTGTAATGGGATGGCGTCACCTCCATTAGCAATAAAATGTTTTTTTTACCCTGTTGTGGAATGACGTTGTGTACGAGTGTGAGTTTATTCAACCTAGTTCAATCTAATCTAATACAATCTAATTTAACCAAGTTGGTTCTAATCTTTTAACCTTGAATGGGTTTTCCTGCAGTTATCTATGCTTGCCCCCCCGACCCATAGTCAGGCAATCATACACCAATTCTCTCCACATCTGCAGCACACAAGCACCTGGAATGACACTGTTTTTAGTTAAGGCATAATTGGAGGACACTCTTCCCTCTGATAGGAGAGAAAAGTGACTGTAGCAGTAAATAACAATCATCCCAGCAATATCATAAGGTGGAATCTCGTAAAACTTCAAAACGACAGAGGTATGAATCAGTATTTGTGGTCTGGAAATTCCAAATAAAATCCGATGCAGGATGCAGATATTTGTAAGCGGCTTGGTATCCAGGCAACCACAAGCACTGTGCTGCGTGTAATACGAAGACCAGCGAGGTCCAAGTTTGTGATTTATAGCAATATTATGTAATCACCTGGTGAGTTTCCCCCTCAGCTTTCATCCTCTCTTTGCATGCCATTTTCTCGTCCTGGACCTTCCAGTCGACTCTTTCTTTCCTCCTTGATAAGTTACACAATGACCTTCTTTTCAGGCTTGTATCTATTGCGGGACTTGGCTCACCCCCCACCTCCCCCTCCGTCATATCTGAAGCAAGAGGAAGAAATGGGGCAGACGCTGCATACATTTACCGTGCTGGCACACACCCATAAATACACACAAAGTGACAGACAAGGGAAGCATGGCCACGAGGGATGGGTGAGGAAGGGGGAGGGTGGGAGTAAAAAAAAGGGGGGAGTAGATAGCTGACACCAATATGGTGCTCTATTTGTCTGTTCAAACTGGTAAACATCACCTCATCTGACTTTAACACTGTTTTCACTGTGACACCCACATCATAATTATGACACATTGTCCCACATCCTGCTATTTTCCTCCAGCAGCTACCACATGTTCGTCATGTTTCACGCACACACCTACACGCACACACACACAGAAGGTGTTGCAAATTCATACGCAGGCATACTCTGACGGAGAACAAAGTGCAAACATAGACACAAACGCGGACGCGCGCACACAGACACACCAGCATGTCGCACTTGTCTTGCATTGTGTTTGCTCACTGGCTTTGTTTCATCCATCACACCGTGACAGCCAGTCACTGCGGATTAAAGTCACATCAACCTCGGCGGCAAAAAAATCACCGGCGAAATGTATAAATGAGAGCACAATTAAACCGATGGAGTGGAGGCAACAAGTGGCCTGCTGAGGGGAAGCTTTGTGCCAGCAGAGAGTGCTGATGAGCCGCTCAGCCTCAGCGGAGGGAGGAGGCGCTCTGAGCTTTCCTTTGTTGGGTCTCCACCATCCTGCCCAGTCTTCCAGCACCGGCGTGCGTCTGATTGGAGAGAAATATGCTTGCTCATGCGTTGCCGGTGCACGATGACCTCACCCTCGCCAATGATTTTCATCTGAACTTGGAAAAATTCAGTCGTTTAGAATAAAAACAGGCCCTGTTTCTCACCATCGATCAATGTGCAGACCTCAAATGCACAGCTGGACCCATCGGGCCTCCAGCAACATCATTCAGAGGCCTGTCTGATCATGAATAAAAATGATTCATGTGTTTTTGGGGGTCGGCGAAAAGCGCAAGCACCCGGCCTTGGAAAGCAGGAGGTTTTTTTTTAGAATCTGGCAAAAAAAAAAAAAAAGACAAAAAAAAGGGGGATAAAAAAGTGAAGGATGAAGCTGAAGACAGGTAGACAGTAAGGATATAAACCAAGAAATGCACAAATGAGCACTGGAAGCTAAAAATAGAGGTAGAGATTGGTGAAGAGGCAACTAGAGTGGTCTGAAACGGAGAGAAGTGAAAGGCAGGAAGAAGAAAAAAAAAATGCCGCCAGCTGCTCCTGATTCCTCGGTGGAGGAGTTGAGTGGCATTTTTATGAAGAAAAGGCACGCAAGCCGGGGACGCCAAACTGCACCCACTTCACTACAGCCATTCGTGCACCAACACACACACACACACACACTCTCGGGTTAAAACAGCCTGCAAAGCGAGGTGCGGAAGTGTTGTGTGTTTGTGCAACTAAAAGCAGGAATGCACTCACAGATGCTAATGTGGAACACATCTCCATTGCCCGCACTTGTGTCTGCTCCACTCATTTTTCAAAGCTCCTTGTTCACAGCTCTTTACGAGTAACTTTCAAATAGTCTCAAACGGCCCAAACGTGCACACTCGCAGTGTAACACCCCGGCATATTGTTACTAATGGCACTAATTAATAGAGTAAATTCTACTAATTGAACTCGCTTATGCTGAACCTCTCTCACAGTCCTACTCCTCCACTCCTCTTTCATTCTCCCTGGACTTCGAGACCACGCTGTTAGCTTCAATTTAAATTTGCATGGTGATTACATTACTATTCCACACACTAATGCAATCTTGGCTCTTTCATCATTGCCAGAAATAATTCCTCAACACTAGTCCCCCATTCATCTACTTTCAGCCTTTTTTGTTTTTAGCATTTTAAATGTTCACTTTCCTTTTTCATAAAACGTCGGGATGTCAAACAACAATCCCAGATTAGCTCTCACACCTGCTTCTGTTTGAAGCCTCAAGGAGAGAGGACCAGAAGAAGAAGAAGAAGAAGTCCTGTTCAGCTGGATGAAGAGAGTGTGCTACAGAGGACAGGATCTGGGAGGGATGCGGGAGGGACCACCATTAGCCACGCCAGCTGTTTCTCTCTGTGTATTAATACACAAGACAGGCGCACACACAGTAACATGCACACACGCCGGCAAACATGCAGTCTCATGCTGCGTACACTAAACCTAGCAAGACAAGCGGGGAAATCAGACATACTGGCGTCAAAATCGTGCAGGAGATTTACAATAGAGACGCATGCAGCAGATGTGTGACAGTTGTGCGATAAGTCGACATGCACACACCTGCATGTGGGTGCCAGAAAGGTATAGACAGGAGAGGCATTAGCAAAAAGACATAAGGCAGAATGGTAACACATGTCCATGTTCTGGGACAGACACACACGCACACACACACACACAGATCATCTCTGTAATCTCACACAGAAAAACAGATGCTTGAAATTTATGAAGCTCAGATTCACAACAGGTATTCGCATGCTTGTACGCGCGCACACACGTGCACACAAATCTGGGGCTCGGACGACAGGCGTAAAAATCAGACATCTAAAATATACATGCATAAAACCTGAGGAACACACTCACACAAGACCCATGCTGGGCGGATACATAACAGATGTGGCAGCGCACACAGATACACACCAGATTCTGAGAAGAGGAAGAAAGCAAGCGGAGTGGGTGTGATGGGTAGAGAGAGAGGAGGGGAAACAAAAGGAGGGGAGAGAGGGAGGAGATGATTGTGGCTGCAGCTCAAAGAATTCCCCGAGCGAGCATTATGTATTGAAAGGGGGATAAAGTGCAGAATTGGCTCTTCCCTTTTCCTCGCTGTTGTGTTTCCGCCAGGATGGACAAACACTGTCGCATCCCTGAAAGCTGCTTATTAATGATCTGTACCACCATCTCAAGCTGTTTCCGATATGACATCGTGGGAGCTCAGACATCACCTAAACATCAGCATGGCAGCGTTTTTCACGAAGATTAAACTAAATATTATAGAGAATTCTTTAACAATGTCACTCCAACCCAAACTATATTCAAGTAAAAAGGGAAAACAGAAAGAATATGTACTTGTCCAAAGTATGAATCGGTGTATTAAATCAGTCCATCAGAAACAGAACGACCACTGATGGCTCTTAGTAATGATCTTTGCTCTGGGAAGCGCGACATCACTCATGTTGGCCTGAAGGAAATGTTTTCCACTAATGACGCTCCACACTCTTGACCAAATGTGGCTGCTTCTGACTCTGCACCCTGCCTCCTCATGCCTTTTAGCTCCACACAGCCTCACGTTCAAATCACGCTGCATCTGCGACACCTCAGAAGTGGAAAGTTTTTACTTTCATACTAAAGGCAAATTCAGTCCATTCCACCAAACAGCATTAGCTAATACCATTATGACCAGTGCTTTATTGAATATTTAGTATCTGACTCATACTTTGGTTAAAAGGAGCCCATGTAAGTAGCAGCTTATAGCAATAGTTATTAAAACCAAAAGAAAAGAAAGGACTGACAGCAAAGCCTTGCATAGAGCTGATATGTTGTGGAAGATTTTGTATTTTAGTCTGCTGACGTGCAGGAGCATCACTTCGATGGTTTACCAATCTGTGCCAGTTCATAGCATGATTCCCAAAAAGATCCTGACTGCAGAAAAGGTTAATACCAGCTGTCTTCGGCCAAACTGCAGATGATGGAAATGGAAGAATTACAGAGCAAAAATCCACTCAAGTTTTATTTCTTCAGTTTAGGGTGTTGAAGTTTGAGCAGCACACGCCTTGGACTAGGTACAGAGTGCTGTGTCACAAGGCAATAACCTACTTTAAGAGTCACTTAGTGTCATTTGTGCCCAGATGTACATTTCTGTGGTAGCCCCACCTTAACCAGCAGCTATGGAAAGAGTTGTAAATTTGTCCGTTAAGCGGTAGTTTCTGTTGCATTTTAACCAAAGAACGATCCACTGACATTTAATTAAACCCTCAGGAAATTGTGTCAACATTTGTAAAGTGTTGTTTCAATTTTCCTTTTGGTATTAAAAACAGTACTGAAAACTTCTGCAGATTCATTTTCAACCAGTGAGCTGAACCCTGCAGGACTGATGTAGCGTGCTGCAACACTACATCACTGCTGCAGGGAGACATCTTTTCCAGATTTACAATCCACATTTTGTAGACTGAAAATTGCTCCATCATCCTAAACCTTACAAGCTTTTAAGAGCTTGCTAAATCACGGGTTTTACAAATAAAGTGCATTAACACCCGCTAATCAGAGAGATGGTCCAACTCCCTCATCCCTGAGTTGACGAGAAGGTGAAACACTGTGCTCATTTTCAAGGATAACCTGAAGCATTGACATATTTTCTTTGTCTAGCTAGAAGTAATAAAACTTGAATTAAGGATTTTCTGATTTTACCTTTTTAGATGTTACAAGATAAATGTCAGTCAGGACGCATTTGCTAGATTGTTTGCACAATAATTCCACCACAAACGTGCTCTAACAACATCAGAAAAATATGTTAGCAGTAATAGAAATACAGTTTTATGCATCTCTGCTGAATGTATTATGAATCATATTGACAGAATTCACGGGCATGCAGGTAAATTGAAATGTCTGCAAGAATGGAAGCTTCTGACAGCCTTTCATCAGGCCTTTCCTTTAGACCTGTGACAACTGAAGAAAGTCCGCTTGTCAACACAATTGCTCATGGGAATGGTACCAAAGTATAGCATTAGTGCACAGCATTAGTCCTTTTGTCACAAAGCACATAATATCAAGTCCTCAGGGACTGTGTACCATAATGGCACCGGCAGCAAAACAAGAAAAACACCTAGATAAAGGACAAAAACTATGAAGACAAATATGAAAAAAGTCATCTTACTTCAGACACAAAGCAGACAGCCGCCTGAAACAAAAGGACAAATAGTGAGATGAAGAGTAATTCCACAAAACACATTTTCAAAAGTCTCAAAGTACATTTGGTGACAGATGCGCACATCACACACACACACACAGTACAGAATATAATAAGTGTTACCACACAGACACAGAAAGACTGACACAGAGAGAGAGGATGGCTATGTTAGTAGATACAGAAACACACACACACACACATAAACACACGTCTCCAGCGTTAGCTTGACTTATGAAATCCTAACTGTGGCTCAACACCGCAATATTGTCTGAAAATGTCAAGGCTTAGATGGAAGCCCCACTGGGACAAAATGTACTGTCAACACACACAGGGCTCAATCTGTTCTCGCAAAGACATATGGCTTTCATTTATCACATTCTACGCTGAGAACAATTGTTTTTCCAAACTCTTGATGTGCAACACAACAACAACGGTGAAGATAAAGAAATTAAATGTCACAACAAAGAAGGGAGAAAGCAGCAAAGTCTTACTGGAACGTCTTTAACTGCAAGGCTGAATATCCAAGATACAATCTTAATAAACTGTCTGGTTGAAATTGCTATAGATTGGATGTTTATGCAAGAAAAAGCTCAAAAAAAGTTTTATTTATTCATTTACTTTTCGGAGGTGCTGTTAACTCTAGAGAAAGCACTTATATGAAAGGGCAAAATGTGCAAGGAAAGGTGAGCCAGGGTAACCGACAAGAAAACAGATCAAATATACTATTTCTCTCTCTTTCCACTTTTGGGTTGTGTATATATCTCCTTGAGAAAAACAAGCTGATCTGATTCTAAACCTATAAACTCTATCTTAGCCTAATTACTTTCTGCTCTTATAATTAAGCCTCCGTGCTGTAAGAGGAAAGGGAAAAAAGTGAAAAAAATTACACACAAAAATAGTCTTAGCATCAGCCCAGACTGCAATCTGCCCTGGGTTATTTTTTTCTGTTATGCTTTCCAAGCATCAGTGACTTGGCTTTAAGACGTTATAATCTGTCTCTATATACCCATAAACCCTTGCGTTCCAAAGCAATTTCCTGTTCAGATTATGTTCTTGCTCCTGACACAACACACTGCAGTTGTCTGAGGCAGAGAGGGCTGCATTCGGGGGGGATTTCTGTAAAGTCAAACGTTTCGTTCTCACCTGGACACATGAATGAAAGATTAATGAGTTCAAGAGTTTAGATAATGTTTTTTTTTTTCTTCCCCTACACATTCCTGGATGTAAACACACCGCGAATCATCCCTGTGATCCAGCCTGTGCATGTGAAGTTCATGGTTTAAGCTCATTCACCCTGAGGAAAGCCTGACTCTTTTGGTTTATTTCAAAGACGTGAGGTGTGGAGAAAACACGTGTGAGACTCTGACAGCAGCAGTCGCTGATACCTGAAACACCACAGGGATGCAGACACGCCGTACATACTGCGAGCACAACGCACTAACACGCACCATATGCGCGACACACAAATCTCGATTCCGCGCTTTAATTACGCTCGCCTATATTTTTCTACTGTGCTTCACACTAATTAGACAGAAGTGGTCTGTCGCGAGATAAACGGTCCCATGTGGCAGCCTCATTTGGACTTTTATCACAGTGTCACACATACAAAAACACACAATCAAAAAAAAAGCAGCAGTTGGCGTGTGCGTCAGCGTTTGAACACGGCCAAGCCTGGACAGACAGCTGCACACACATTTTGTACGTAAGCATGCGCACACAAATATGCACCGAGTGGATGTAATTACGATGTGCTGGTTTTGATGTTTATAAAAAGTAAAAAAAGAAAGAAAAGAAAAAAAAATCCATCAGCAGACCTCAGTTTCCTGTAGAGAAGGGCTGGTGGACTTTAAAGCTTCTTTACAGGCACTTACAGCAGGGAGGTACGACACGCTGGGTGCATGACGCCAAGCTCATAAGCCTCACCGCGGCGCTGCCACTGTCGCCAGCCTCTAACCTGTACCTTCTCCCCTTCCTTCCCACCCCAGCACAAGCCACAGGGCCGCTCCCTCCTCCGGCCCCTGTTTATAGATGGGAAGTGAGCTTGAGTGTGTGAGTGTGTGCGTGTGTGTGTGTGTGTGTGGAAACGCTTTCGCTTTCTCCCCCCGGGCCACAGTCTTACATTGTGACTCCCGGCTTGTAAAGTCTGCGGTGTGGCAAGCAGGACACTGGAGACGCAGAAATGGCAATGGCACCGCGATTTTATTTGCCCTCAAATTGATCCAAGATGGCCGAGAATCTTCAGTAACAATGCAGATGTGGGCTGCTGCTGTTCATTAAGAGAGGCCATATTAGTTTAGCCCAGGGTTAAAGCGAAGGGGACGACAAAGCGTATTAACTTTGGTCTCCTTTTCAGTGGGGTCTTAACCCTATTCCACGCTCTTCTCCCTCCCCTGTATTCTCCCCTTTCCTCTCTTCCTAGCCTACCCGTCTACCAGCTCCACTTCACTTGACCTCTGACCTGCCAGGTTTACCAGACCAACCACAGGGTCCTTCGTGTCAAACACCGTCTGTGAAAACATCGCTGTTCAGATAAGCCGGAGAGAGCCCTGCTGAAGACGAAATTTAGATGTAGCAAAGTGCGGGAGGGCTGGCGGACCTGGCAGCCCTGCTCTAATGTGGACAACAAAAGTAGATAAGCCAAGTATTAACACTGCGGCAAGACTGATTTAATGTTGAAAAAACACCGTGCGGAGATAAGAGGAAGTACCACACATTATGACTGCGTTTATTTCCAAGTTGCAGATAACAGGACGCTGCCGGCGAGGAGATAAGATGATGCTGGTAGTCGGGAAAACATATAGCTATGAGCCTGTAAATGTAGAACAGAGTACAGCGCTGCAGGTTGAGCTCTGGGCCAATCACATGGCATGATACGCTCCAGAGATTATTACAGGTTTTCCTTTCAGGTAGCTCATTGTTCAAGAGGAATTTGACCAAACTGGCTAATTACAACTAGGATATATTTTCCTTTGTTTTACAACTCCAAGCATTTTTTTTTTTTTTTTTACTGATGTTCACTTTTTGAACATAAAATGGAGCCATTAACTAAGCTAATGTGTCTTAATGCTGTTATCATTGTTTCACATGAAGAACAATGAAGTTTGAATAAGATAACAATGACTAATCCGCCTAAAAAAAAACATTTTGGAAACCGCTTTTACCTTCAGTTGTTCGAGTGAAATCACCCACTTAAATCCACCACTTCTGGTCGGTCCAATTATTTCTATTCAAAGTGAACAAAATGAACTAATTTTGGGCTTTCCTGCAGGTTAAAAACATGTTATTTTTTCTTCATACCGGACGTTTGAAAAAGTCTCCCCGCTGTCAGTCTTCCTCCTCTCCTCAGGAATACAGCGCCTTGAGAGAAGCAATAGCAAAAGCTACATGTATGATTCACTCTTACCTGTAAGAGTCAAAGGCTGTTTTTTAAGGACATTAAATGCATCACTGTGCACCACTCTGTGTTCCTATGATTTAAAGGTATGCATGCAGTGTTTCTACTTATTTCTCTGACGAATGCTCACATGCTTGCTTAAATCAGATGTGATAGTTTAATTCAATGAGCACTCAAAGGGCTCATTTCTTTTTTAAGAGGCTGTCTTTCAATAATTTACTCCTTAGAATATTGCAAAAACTTAAAATGCTCAGCACATTTTCGAAGAAACCAAAGTGATTATCTCTAGCTGCTTGAGGTCAAAGCAAGAAGACTCATTTTGTGGAACAATAACTCTGACACTCCTGTCGCATCAGCCAATAAGTGGATGGTGAAATGCTATTTTAGATCCTGAACCAAGAGGGGATGAGTCACATTTAGTTTTGAGAGTTTAAAAAAATACTCGGAAATCTTAACTTAAGAAAAGTATGCATTTGACTTGGAATTAAACTCTTTTAAAGCACTTTTCTGGCAGAAAGTTTGCAACTCAAAGTGCTTTAAATTTGAAAATAAAAACAGAAACAGCAAAGGATGAGAACTACAGAGAGGAAAAATAAAACCACATCACCTCTAAAGTGCAATAAAGGATGGATCCGCTTGCTCTGTACCATCATTTACTACATCATCTGCCTCCTCTCCATTCCCTGCAGGCTTCTGTCCCTCTTTCTGAATTTGAAATTATTTCTTCATCCCTCACACTGACATCTATTCCCTCATCTTCTCTTCTTTATATTGCTCTCTCTGTGGCCTTCTTCAACTCCGACCCTTCCAGTCTTGCAACCATTCTTAATTTCTCTCCTTCACATTTTCTTGCTAAATCCTTCCTTTTTCTCCAAAAAGCTGGAATTGTACCAGCTTTTAAATGTTCTTCTTTTTCTGAAAATGACTACAGAAAACCATAAGAAACCTGTTAGTATCTGAAACCAGAAAGGATTCATCACTTGTACAAAAGTAACACAATCAGTTATATTCAGACTCATTCTTATTGCATTGGTCATTTTCTCAGTCTGACAGTCAGGATATAGCATGGTTTAATTTATCCTATTTA
>JBBDHI010000005.1:3561631-3573461 GCA_037177115.1 Craterocephalus stercusmuscarum | reverse complement strand
GGGAAAAAATCATTAAATATTTTATTAAATTGAAAGTAATAAATATATATTAAAGAATAATAATGTATATATTTCATGACAACACTCCCTTATTTTACTATTTAATGGCCATATATATATGTACCTTTTATTTATCAAAATTATATGTATGTATTTCAAAGTCTTTAGTAGCATTTATTCTATTTTGAATATTTTGGGCCTCTATACACTGGTCTCTTCCACGTGCTGAACCTGAACCAGTTGCTAGCTATGAGCAGGATTTTTACTAATGTGTGACATCACTTTAGACCATCATATTACATTTCCTACAAAGCTTAAAAGAATACTTCACCCTCAGAATGATGTGCTTTCATTTTCTACTCACCCTCATGCTGATTAACACTCTGAAAAACTTTCTTGGGAAAATTTTCGTTTTGCCTCAGTTCGGCTACAATTATGTTGAATGGCGTCCGGTGAAAAAAGGTCCATAAAAGTCCACAAAAACTTGCAAATATTCCTCCATACTGCTCGTCCAACGTAATCCAAGTGTCCTGAGTGACTAGCGTCCATAATTTACACGCGACGACCTCATTTAGTATACTTTTAGAGCCCAAACCGTTAGCATGTTGTAATTCCTGAATGCGCATGCGTGCGCGATGCACGGCGGCGGCCACCCTTGTATCCAGCTTCACGCGGCACACGCGCGCGTGCATCGCGCACACACACGCATCAAGGAAGTACAACATGCTAACGGTTTGGGCTCTAACAGTTTGGGCTCTGGAGGAACATTATCTTACAGATTCCTTTTTTATTCCATAAAAATCACTGCAGTGTATGGGGGGAGATAGTGGTCATTTAAAAACGGCACGTTAACCTTTGTAAAAGTGTCACAAACTGTCACAAAATGATTGATGACTTTAATACAAAAAAAAAAAAAAAAAAAAAAAAAAAGGGCAGGATGTTGCTGATGGTAAAATGTGTTTGATTCAATATCCTGTTAACACCTTTTTCTGGGTTACAGGAACCAAAGGCAGGAAGTTCGAAGATCCGGGTAAGAGACAGGCAGCTGCAGCGAGGGAGTAAGAAAATTCAACTCCCACTGGCTGCTCCTACTACCAGCAGAGGCTAATGGGAGGCTGCCGCAGCACAAGTGGTGTGAAATCCTCCTTGATGGATTGAAAAGTGTCTTTAAGGATGCCAAAGCTCCCCTTTGCAAGCATGTCAAAGGGTGTGGTGCTAACCAGGATGACTTTGCCATGATCACATTTAGACTTGGCTGAGTGAAATTTTAATCAGATTCCCTTTGAACAGGCTTTGCTTTGAACTCTGCCTGGGCATCATTTAGAGAAAGGTCTCATGACACAATTTGATCGTGGAAATGTGTGCAGGTAGAAATCCACCTCCCTGTGGTTAGCCCTAAACTTTGAACTACACATGAGAAACTTCCCAGCTCTTCACACACACCCTCTCATCTTGTTATGAACACACTTCCTCGCGGCAAAGATGATGCATTAAAGGTTTGAAATAGGTGTGACATGCACAAATTGGTATGATGAAAACTGTTTTATATCTTACATTTTTTTTCTACTTTACAAAAACAGAACAAGTCTTTCATTGTTAATCTGTTTGGCTGCGCAGCCACATAAAGCTCCAGCACATTCCTATCAAATTCCAGGGATACTTGAACTCAAATACAGCCACAGATAAAGCAGATGTTACATGTAAGAAACTTCTTTCTTTTCTTCTTTCCACAGGTTCTGCTACACAACTCTTCTGGTCAAATTGACATCCAGGGTCGCACTTTGTGAGGGCTATACATATTTTTGTGCCTCAGTATCCTGTACTACGAGGACCTTTTCCATCTCAGTTTTAGAAATGAATGCAAATAAAAGAGAGCCACAAACAAGCTCTAAAAGATGAGCGCTGCTCATCCAAAAAGCCCCCTTCATCGCCGATTGCAAGAGCAAATTGCATGCTTTAGCTGTTAAGACTAATCCCACCAGTCTGGCACCCGTTCACCCTAAAGCCCTTTCGTAAGTGGGGCTTTTTCTGATCTGATTTTGGATTCTACAATAGCAAAGCTTTTTTATTGCTGCTCTGGTTGTCACTGATGGAGGTTTTACAGCGATAAGAACCATAAGTTGCCCTTTTTTGCCATTTAGGAAAGAAATACCGAAAGAGAGTGAAGTGCAACCCTGATTTTTATCAGTGCCTCTAAGAAATATACGACTCATGAGACTTTTCAAGTTTTGTTTCATCCCGTCTTTGTGCTGGGAGGCTGCTTGTACTCTTTTGCATTTACCTGACAGAATATTTATCCACCAGAGGTAGGTTTTAATATAAAAAGCACTGCTATAGTGTGGACTGTCAGTCAGTATTAAGTTGGCTTTAAAGGACTTTTGCTTTGTTGACATATTTTCTATTAGCTGTTATATGGTAATGAGCCACTGGTAATATAAATATTTATTTTCTTATTAAATCGTTCACTCTGCTCAGTGTGCAGTGATTGTTTCATCATAACCTGACTGACAGAGCCTTTGGGCTATGTGTCCCTTCCTATAAATTTCCTGCTCTTTAAACAGTGTAACAGCAGCGGTGTATGAAGCTGTTTGACCAACTAGGAGGTGGAATATATCTTATGTTTGTGCAATAGTCATGTAACACCATGAAAGGCACCAACCTTTACGCCCAATAATATAACTCCTTTGCCTTCACTTGTGGTCATTTTATGCATTTTTCCTCTTTGCACAAACTGTGTTTCACCTCGGGCTTCATATTTGTTGCTAAAAGACACTTCAGCCGGGAAGATGTTGGTGAACAAAGAAGCCATAATGCTTCAGCTGCAGGTTTCTCTATCTGCAAGACCACCCCGATGTCACTAACACAGCGTCTTTGTCAGAAAGCGAGGGCATTCCTTCGCTTTAACAATGAACCTGAAATCCAAGTAGGTTTCTTTTTTTTTCCTGTAAATGAGGTGCCTGGTAAACTGCTGCATGAAACAATAGAAGGGTGTTTTGGAAATAAACTTCAATCATGACAGACCAGCGAGAACTGAAGGGTTTGTTTTGCTGGGATAGATTGGAATTTGTCTGAGAGTGTGGTTTATGTAAAGTCTGCCTGGGTTTGTTTACAGTATGTGCTCTCAGTGTCAGTGTACAAGTGAAGAATAAATTTTAGAACAATAATGTCGTTGTGCTACAACTGTGCATCTATATTTGTGATTACAACCTGGTACAGTATCTTCACAGTGTCGTTATGTTACGTATCTGGATAAAACTTGATTCATGATAAATCATTCTTTTTTTTTAAAGGTAAATATGACATGAGGAAGTCAAGTGAATTTACAAGTGAATATATCTTTAAACAGCAGGGGTCAGATACATGCTGTAAGCCATGCACATGCCATTTCCTGCAAACATATTTTAAAGTATTTAAAGCTTGATATGAGCAGCAAAGACAGCAACAGAATAAAACATTTACAGTAACCTAACAATATCACAAAGCAGGCTCAGTCTGGGTGTGCTTCCTTATTATTCAGTTAGCCATCATTAGTTTTTATGATAATCTATAAAAATAACTACATCTGCTTGACGGATGAAGCTGCACTGGTTGTTGATGTGATTTAACCAGTATTTAGAGACTGTCATGAGTTTCTGTCACAATACGATTGCTGCCTAATGAGCTGCTTTAGCTACTTGAGTTGTGTGCCGTAGCCCAGACAGAGCATGTCCTCATGCGGGCTGATTGCGCTCCTGTTTGTAATCAAATTATATATTTTTTAGGGACATTCTGAGGTTTTTCTCCGTCCAAAAGCTGACATCACCAAATAAAACTTCACTGATCAGACTCCACATCCCATTTGGGGAAATTGCTCTCAGTCTTTATTGTTCCTTTCATTCTCATGCCTTTTTAGTTGTGGTGTAAAGTTTTACATGCAAATGTCAGATTAAAGGATTGTCTTCTCCCATTTATGGTGAGATATGGGTTAGAAATCCAGTTTGTAAATGTAGTTTTACAATGATTAGGATTTCTATTTAATAGCTACACATGACTTCACTTTTGGACTTTAGCCTTAATTGGGTTGAATGAGCATCAATTGGGCTGGATTTACTTGAACTTCTACTGAACTTGTTTACTTTCTCTGATGACTTTTGTTATAAGTTGGTTCTATAAAAGTAAACTTAATTGTATTTAAACTTGTTTTAATCTGGCAGAAAGAATGCATTTAGACATGCAACTTCAAAAAGTATTATTTATCTGACATCTGGTCCCTCTCTTCACACACTCAAGACAGAAGGAAGCCTCTAATTTCCATCTATTGGTTTAACCAGATTAGCTTTGTCACGCATGTACCTTACAAGATAATGCTAACTTCTTCCTGTTTGGCAAAAGCTTAAAAAAAGGAGATCATCCTTAATGTGGAGATGATATATTTGATATTTTGTGAGAAGATTGGCAAAAAATCTTGTGCCAAGGTAAAACAACATCATTTACAGCTAATGATTCATGCTGAAGAAGTGGAAATAATTAGGAACGGCATTTTCCTGAGATTGACTGCCATTATAATGAAGAAAAGCAGGGAAACTAAATATCAGAGTGGATGTTTTGTACTAACTTAATCCCCTCTTTGTGCGCCGAGCTTACTAGAAAAAAAACGTGCTCCAACAAGATGAGCAGAGAACAAGCAAAGGTTGGATTAATGTTTTTATTTTTCTCATAGTTTTTCTCTCACAAGAGAAACAGCCTTGATGGTTAAGGCCTGCTGATATTTTTGTTTAATACAAAGCTATTTATACAATGAAATATGCTTGGCGTTGTGCAGTGTAAAATTAAGGAAGGAGCAGCTACCATCATAAAGGGCTGTGCAAAATGTGCATCTGCCACCTTAAATTATAATATTATAAAAAATCCAAAAAGAAGGCAATATTAGGTGGTGATATGTTTGGTACAGAGAATCATATGAGCCTGAATGGTGAACACAGAAAGCTTCAATTAGACATTAGAGCTAAGAACCACCAAACTCTCTGTAATACTGGATCTTCCTCTCTTATGGAAGCAGCTCCCAGCTTTGGTTCGGGAGGCAGACATACTCTCTACCCTGCAGATCAGGCTTATAAACGTTCTTTTTAATTAATCCTATAGTTAGGGGTGGCTAACCACCCGTTAGTTATGCTGGCTAATGGGACGTTCAGACCAAAAGCAGCGAGACTTTAAACAGCAGGGCTGCTCAAAGTTGGACTCTGGACACTCGTAAATCAGATGCTTAACATTCTGGATCTTGTCTTGACGCCCCGAACGCTCTCGATTCAGGTCAGCAGGACCCGGATGTTGTCCTTTTTTTTTTCTCTCTACAATGGCTGATTTAATGTAAAAGTGATGAGAACAGCTTACCCCGCTACTTCGTTGCATATCTGCTAAAGCTAAAGCTAAGTTGCTCTGATTGGTTGACGCTCTGCGTCAAGCGGCGAAAGTTCAGATTTTCCAACTCGAGCGTCGGCTGCTTAAAACACACTGCTCGGGTGCTCGCCGCACCTTGAAACTCCCGATGCTCTCGACGCGTTTGGTCTGAACGCAGCATAAGACTGCTAAGGGACGTCCCATGATGCACTGGGCTTTTCATCTTCATCTCTCTGCTCCGTTTCTCTTATACAGAAACATATTGCCATCATTAATGTATTTCTCCTCTCTCAGCATCTTTCTGGATCAAACATGATGTCTGTTTGTCGTTTTCTATCATCTCCATCCAAACCAGCCGAGGCAGATGGCCGCCCTCCCTGAGCTGAGTTCTGTTGGTGGTTTTTCCTTATTGTTAATAGGGAGTTTTTCCTTTCCACCATCGCTTCAAGCTTGCTCAGGATGAGGGATTGGATCGACCACAGGACTCGATGCAATCTTAGCTAGCTTAGTTTTTTATTTATTCGCTTTTATGAATCAAACCTTCTAGTTCCAGTGTTTCCTCATGGGGATCAAGCCATTTGTCTTTTAATTCTCTATCTCATATGATATATTTGATATTGTTTCAGTTACAGAGACAGAAACTAGAAGAAGTTTATTTCTATGAAAAGAGGAGTGGCATCATGTGTTTGTATTGTGTGTTTGTGTTTGTGTTTGTGTGTGTACTGTGATAAAAAGAGAGCATGATCATGTGTGTGATATTAATCTTTGATATTTTTATACTTCCAATATTTGTTTTTGCATTGTAAAGCACTTTGTGATGCATGGTGATGTACGAAAAGGGCTATACAAATAAAGTCTGATTTGATTTGAATGGATGACAATCAGACTGGCTCAAACTGATTGTCTGTAAAGTCCCCTGAGATGACATCGAATGAATTGGCACTATACAAATAAAGCTGAACAGAAATTGAATTGAATTTTAACTCATGCTGTAGTGTAGGTTTACACTGGTACAATTTGCATTTATTGAAACTATAATTTTGATGTTTGATGAAAAACACATTTTTTCTCTGCCTGTGAACTGCTCTCTCAGCACGCCTCTATGCACACCAGAGCAATCCAAAGCTTGACAAGCCTGCCATGCCTAGTTACTGTAAATTATGAGTAGACAATTGCTGCTCATGCAAGTGGTATACTAAACTGTCAATTTGATGCTGTTGCTATGTGGAACTGCATATTATGCTTGTCTTAATTCTTTGCATCTTGAGAAAAGGAGCAGAGGTATTTGGGGAAAGAACACTTTCCAAAGTAGTAGAGTATTTTGTTTAAAGTGTTGTTAGATTGAACACAACCTTCTTCATTTATTTCCAAGAACTCTGGGTGTATGTATGTACACGGTGTGTGTCTGTGCTGGAGGGGTTTGGGGGGGGGCGGACAGGAGAGCTGTTCGCGTGACAAGCAGAGGGAAAGTTTTGCTTGTCTGCAGCAGCGAGGGTTGCGGTGACTCCAGGAATATTAACAAGTTAATCATCTGAAATTAACGCTGTTATATCCTCTGGCCAAACGCATAATATACAATCTGCCCTCACCCACCCACCCACTGTGTAACCAAGCCATTCTCCAACCGTCCCTCCCTCTCTCAGACTATCAGCTCTGCATTAGCAAGATCGCAGCTGCACTTGTCATCGGGCCTGTTATTAACTGTAACATTTTTCTCACTCAGGGTACAGAAGCTGAAAGATTTGGAGGTAAGAGAGGGGGAGCAGGAGAAAAACACGGGAGAGGAGTGAGAGTCAGGTGGCGAAAGAGGAGAAAGAAGGAGTTCGACAGAAAGGAGGGAGAGGGAGAGCGGTGGGGAGGGTGGGAGTGGGACAACAAGAGCGATTTTCAGGAATAACTGCCAGCATCAGCAGTGTAAAATCACGGCTTTTCGGCTGACGACTCCTCCTCTGCTGAGGTTTAATTACTCGCTCACAGTGCTATGTCCGCTTCCATAACAAAGTCTTTGCATCCAATCAAATAGCTTGACCTTTTAACCCTTCATCTCGACTCCAATCATGACATGACATTTCAGGTCTGTCAGGTGCAAACCATCCCTGCACTCTGCAAAGCCTCCCTCTGCTGGAGTGGAGGTGGGGGGATGCCGAAGACACTACGCAACATTAATCACTCTGACATTGCAATCACTGCAATGTTAGCTTAAACTATGCAGATTCCTGGGTATATTTCCTTGATTCTGAGCATCACTATCTCCCTACTTCTTCCTCTCCTCTTATCCTTGACCTTCGCTTATTCCCATGGTAAACGCATCTTACTCAAGGATTGTTTCGTTGGTGTGTCAAGTGGGCCAATCCTCTGGTTTTAAGTTGTGCATCTGCAGCGAAGCTTTTCAAAATCTAATTTAGGGGATTATCTCTATTGATTTCACTTAAAACTGATTCTTTTCTCTTTCCTTCCTTCTGCTGCTGTGATAAAGTATCAGAGAAGGCGGTATGTGTGTGTCTGTGTGCGTGTGTGTGTTTCTCTGTGCAGCACATCAGGCTTTCCTTCCTCCGTGGAGCTGAAGAGGAAGCTCAGTCGTCTCACTTGGCAACACACAGAGATGTGGGAGTGTGCGCGCCCGTCTTTGTGTGCCGCATCGTTCCAAGTTTTGGTGCCTATCTGCATCTGTCTGTGTGTGTTCATGCGGCACGCACACACAGCTATCATCCTCCATGGCATTAATATTCATCTGTGTGTGCATATAGCAGAACAGATTAGCAGGAGTAATGATGAGCATGTAATGATAAGGGGACCATAGCATTCCCGATAGTCTGAACAGGCCTCCTTTAAACCCGACTGGAAAGAAGCAAGCAAACTCATTATGGCTTAACAGCCATTAGATTAGCATTAGTTCCTCTTTGAAGGGAATATTGCTGCTGGTTTCCATGTGAGCCACTCAAGGAACATTATCACTACTGGTTTGCTATTAGAGTTAGCAATTTCTTGTCAAGCTCAATCTTCTTTATTGTAGCCCATTTCCTTTCGCAACGCAGTGATGACTGCGTGGTTAGAGTAAATCAGAACTACATACTGAGCATCTACTTCACATGTGGAACTAATCGACTGCTAAACTGCTAGACTGGTTTCTGATCTGGGGAAGTTGTGCCTATATCACTGCACAGAAACACACAATATGAGATTTTCTGAGTTGAAAAAGTTCTCAGCTGCCTTGCTATGAAGCATTAGACACCAAAAGGACATAAATTACCTCCTGATATGAGTTTTCTGGATATAATTTGAGGCAAAATGAGTGATTTGCAACCATGTAGAATAATTTTACATCCCTTTCAAAGTTCTCTAAATCTTATATTTGAATAATTTGATTATTTCTATCCACTGTGAGTTTTTGTTTGCAACGTAACTGACTGGATTGGTTCATTTGGGGGATTTCTGCTTTCATTTCTGTTCGAGTTGCGCAGTCATCCTCGAGTTTTCACATTCCACAGCTGATTAGTCAGCTTTACTCCAGCTGATGGTGAATGGAGATATGACAAGCTATGAGATGCCACACAGCTATGTGCCTGCAACGATATTCACCCAACACCCACTGCTATTAGCTAGCCAGCTAGCATTGGCCTCCCCCTGAGCACTGACAACACATCTACCCATGACTCCAACCACCGACAGGGAGAAGTGTGCAGATGTTTTAACAGTTTCTCACCATCTGGGTGCTGCACACCCTCTGGTGCCAGTCGTCACTTTCAATGCTGTCTTTATTAATAAGTTTATAAACCTACTTGAGGAAGTTTAGGATTGTTTCAAAGACTTCATGCGCATTAAAGGAAATGGGAAACTTTGCAAATAGCGCATAACCTGGTCAATATTAACATGAAATTTCTCACCAGCTGGTTCCGGTCAGTAAAGGTAAATAATGTACACATGACTGACCACTGGCATCTGGATTCAAATGTCTTTCCCTCTGTTTCCCCTCTCGTTTTGCTCACTGTGAGAGAGTGAGTGTGGCTGTGTAATATCAAGTTTTCCTCTTATAATATTATCGTGTCACGGTTGTGTCCCCTTGGAACCAATTTGAAAATATTTCCAGAGACTGAGCAGTCCTTCACCTTCGTTATACTGGAGAACTCACCTTGTGTCCATCATCTCCTCCTCACTCCTGGAACACTCCAACCTGATCACACTCAACGCTCTGCCTGTTTGCTGCCCCACTGACTCAGTACACTCTAACAATTATTGATTTATTGCTTTGTTCCCATCCTGTTTTTAATTATTTTCTTTGGACTTAACTTCCTGTTTGTGCTTTTGCTCCCAGAACTCAGACATGTAAAACTCTAGTAATCCCAAAGATGATATAAGGGATTTAAATCTCTTGGGTTTGATCCCGCCGCTTCTTCTACTGAATTACGACTAACGATATAGCTTCATCAGAGACAAGCAAGGATTTGAGATGGGTGAAAATCACTCCTATATTGTTCTTCAGAATTTAAAAATATATCAGAATAATTACTGTATCTCTAAAAAAAATTCCCAGACTCTATGTAGCTGCTTCAGTTTCAGGGTAATTTATGAATCCACATCCACAATGCGCTTATATACAATATTAAAATGCATGTTGTGAAAAGGTTATTCTACATCAGGAATCAGCTGAGATAAACAGACTGCTGGACCAGGACTAATTAGAAAGCACTTCTCAACTCTAAATCTCAGTCGCAGTAAATAATCTTTTTTGCTTTACAAGCTGCTTGTGATGGAGGTTTATAAGATTAGGGGTGAATACTTCCTGCTGCTCTGTGCGCACAAAGGCAAGGAACGGCGATGAAAATGAGAAAATTGCTTCAGGTGTTTGATAGATTAGCAGCCCCAGCAGGCTACAGGTTGGGTGGATGTTTGCAGTTTCCCAACATGCATTGTGCCCCGTCCGAACACACTGACACGTTGTCATGGCAGAGGCAATGACAAGTGTCCTCCGAGATCAATGACGGTGTGTGGTATGGCGAAAAAGACGGCATTTGTATACGGACATGTGGTGGAGTTTGTGTAGGTGGGATCAGTGGATGGATGTCTGTGACGGATGGTAATCTACTCTCATGCATCAGAGATCAAAGGCCAAAAGCAGCTGCCTGGTCATTTTACCCAAGGCCACCCTGGTGGTACACCGTGCTCTGGAAACACACACACACACACACACACACACACACACACACACACAGCAACAGGCACATCCATAACCGGATGAAGGAAATTTTGGAGGGGCGCAAAAGACGGCAGTTGCCATAGAAATGTGCCACAAAGCTGGGGCAGGGGGAACAGAGGAGGAAGAGGGGTGTTGAGAGGGAGACGGAGAATGAAATCAGCTCTGTCAATACGTTGCCAAGCAACACTCGACACTAACGAAGCTTGGTTTGATAACTTGTTGATAACACCAGTGGGATCTTGTGTGTGTGTGTGTGTGTGTGTGTGTGAGCCTGAAATGGCGGCGTTATTAGCACAGGCAGTGATAGACTCCCTGCTGAGACGAGCCCAGCGGAGAGATAAGGGGAGAGACCTGCTATTAAAGGCAGGGTTAGCGGGCCTCAGGAACTTTCCCTCTCAGTCTCTGTCTCACACACACTCGCAGAACAAAAGACCTCAGAAGACCCTCATGCAATAATGAATCACACAACAGGACCAAAAGAGTGGTGCTTAAACATTTTTGTTTGTTTTTTTATTCAATCTTTTTTTTCTTTTTCCAAACCAGGAATGTACTAGTTTTTTTTCCCTCTCTTTAGAGGTGTGTTGGAGGGGAGGGGTAGGAGTAAAGAAAGGGAGGAGGTGGGTAGGAGGAGGGGTTCAGGGGGTCGCCGTGATGAGTAGACAAGGGGGTAGAAGAAGAGGAGAAGAAGAGGAGAAGAAGAGGAGAGGACACAAAAAAACCCTTCTCACACAGAGGTGTCCCAAATACAAAGTCTCAACACGTCACATATGAGAGCCACCTCCATCCGTGGTCTCCGCTCGCTGGCTGTTGGCACAAAGAAGCACACACACATTCACACACATTGCACACACACACACACACACTTTCACCAACAAGGAGGTGAGGGAACTGATTTTTTTTCTCTCTCTCTGCCCCGTGTACCATAGAAACAGCACTTTCTTCTTTCTTTTTTTTTAAGCATGACAACCAGCATCCGCGGTTTCTAGAAAAGCCTAAACGTTGAGTCGACCAAACACAAACAGTGAAAGCCAGAGAAACAACTTTGAAATCACATCGACATGGAAATAAAAATTGAAAAAAAAAAACAAAAAAAAAAGATCTTTTGAGTCCAAGAGATACTTGACATTCTGCTGAGAGGGAGCAGGAGAGGGAGTGAAATGGACAGAAAACAGGGCACTGTTTTTTTTTTTTTTTGCTTTTTTTTTTTTTTTTTTTTTTTTTTTTTTTTTTTTTTTTCCACCTTTCCCAGGTTCTCTCTTT
>JBBDHI010000005.1:3500531-3514691 GCA_037177115.1 Craterocephalus stercusmuscarum | reverse complement strand
AAACTTCTTTTTCATAGTATGTTTCGTACATTTTTTAAACTCAGTGTTACAGGTTTTTTAACTTATTTTTTTTATAAACTGTATTTAAAGCAGCATCTTTTGGCAATTATTTAGGATTTAGCTGCAAAACCAAAGAAGCAGGTGGTTTTGGTTTGATGTCAAAATGAAAAGGATAATCAAGAAGCTCAGAGCGCAGATTTCTCAGACCTTTTGTAAAATGTGGTAAATATCACAAAGTCAAAAAATATTTTTTGTGTTATGCAACAAAAAGGTATATTGCATGATTACAGGTCCAAGTTTCAATAACACATAGTGTCTGAATCAGAGGTTACCTAAGATTTTTTTCTCTTTCATAACATATGAAATGAAAAACAATAGTAGGTAGCACTGAAAATAACACAATTTGATTTTTGGTAATGAAATTAGCAGGAAAAGCAAGAACTTTTTCACATGCAGTATGTTTCTCATTAGCACAGACAGGAGAAGTAAACCAGTCATTTCATTCTGTTCTTTCCATCGCTTTAGCAATGAAAAGAACCAAAGTAACTTTTTTTAACATATTGGGGTCAGGACACATGAACCTTTTTTCTAATGGAATTTGTTCTCTTTTAGAAATGTTTACACACCCGAAGGGTCAGAAAGGTGACTTATCTCGTGTTTTACTACTGTTGAATCCTAAGTAAAATATGCATTCAAATACATATGAACTGCTCAAACACAGCAGTATTTAATGCTACAATTTCAAGGCACTTGGGAGCAAATGAGAAGATTTTTCCTTCCTGAAACCACATCAATTTTTCTAAACCGTTTTTTTTATCCTTCTCAGAGGGGGCCTACCTCTCCCCCAGAAGGGAAACTTCTTTTTTGGCCTAAAAAAAACTTGACAGGGTTAAGCCTGGTTGCTAAAAACCCCTTGAGGCTGTTGAAGTGAGCATTGAGCTAAATGCTAACATCAGTTTACTAACAAAGACTATGCTAATAGGAAAATATTTAGCAGTCACACCACAGTACCATTTTAGACTGTTAACATTAAGTAGCCTTTTTATAAGTTTCAGTAATTATTTCATACGTATTTCAGGGTCTGTGCACTAGCCAAGTGTAGCTGTAAACTTTATAAAGTTGCCTAGTTGTCTTAACTGTCAACTTCAATCACTTTTTGTTTTTTGTTTCAAGTAAAGCAAATATATTTAGAGAAGAAGGGGAAGTGGGAGCCAGACGTGACTCATGAGAAAAACTGCTGGAAATGACAAGTCCTTCATGTCCCATCTCTATGAATCAACAAATACGGTTACTTGTACCACCATGCAGGGAAAGTGGCTTCTAGGTGCTTCTTTTATAACCCAATGTCGACATTTGCTTTTCCACAACATAACTCCTTGGAGAGAGTTCCTTGATCTTCACGGCGTCTCTTACTCGGTGGTGCCTCTAAACCAATCTCAGAACAGGTGTGTACTTAAATAATGAGATCATGTGACACGAAAATTGCACACAGGTGGACTTTATTTAACTTATAATGTTTTTTTTAAGGTAATTAGTTGCATTTAAGCTTATTTAGGGGCTTTGAATACTTCCATGGCCCCAAAATGTATTTCAATTATAGACTGTAATGAAAAAAATGGGTGTCAGTGTATCTATTTGCAGTGAAAACCTGTACAAGAGATAATTTTGCAAGCCACAGTACAGCTACCTCTCAGCCTTTTAAGCTCTCAGCTAACCTCTTGCTTTAAAATGACGTGTGAGTTTTATCTGTTGGTATGTTTGGCTAGCGGCCTACGCTGAAAGCAAACTTGAGAAATGCAGACTGAATGGCGGAGGAGCTCAGACAGGCTCAGAGGCCTGCTGGGAAGCCACTGTTCCACTTCTCATTACCCAGGTCACTCGGGGTTATCAGGCCATACTTAGACTGGAAAGGCAGGCGCTCGGCTTCACTCGACACTTATAAACACACACATATATCTCCTCCTTCCTGTTGGCTCCAGATTAGCATTCACACCATTTATAGAGTATTAAATGTAAACATGCTGGCAGCTCCTGAGGCTTCGGCAGAAGAGCCTTCACAGAAAATTCAGTTTCGCTCACACACAGGCCCAAACAAATGCCCCCTGCTCTAAACACAAAAGGTTTGCCCAAGCACATCCACCCACATCCAAAAACACAGATTTAGTTCTCCCCAAACATGAACAACAAAATCAACTGACACATACACTTTTAGTAAAAACAAGCACCTTTTGCTTCCTGCGTGATGCATTGTGTGAGGTTTATCTGATGGTATTCTGAGTCACAGCTGAGCTGCATTGCAGAATGGCAGAGCAAACACACACACACACAGACGGGATGAGAGGTAAAATGCTACTGGGCAGGTAGTGCTTGTAAATGAAAGGCAGAAAGAAAGGGAGAAATCAGCGAAACGAGAGAGCAGGAGGGTGTGGAAAAATATTGAAGAGTTACGTAGCAACAAAAAAGAAATATAGAGCACAAGCAGAAAGAAAACAAGGGGGAGGTAAAGGATGAAATACAGATAAAGATCTTAAAATACAACATGCGGGAGGAAGCAGAGACATATAAGGGAGATAGAGAACGAATAAAAGAACGATTTAAGCACATTGCTGGGAAAGAGCTTCATTTTCTGATGGGCTTCATGGGAGAGTCCGGTTTGTGGATTTAACCCAAGTTAACCCGCCTGTAGTGTGTAACTGAATGGCAGCGTCTGTGTGCACTGTACACAGAATGGATTTTACAGACCTTGTCCCAATCTAATCAGGAGGTACATGCAGAAAAACAGGACATATTTACCTCAGAATAACACCATTCATGCTTCATTTCCCCCTTTTCTTTCTATTGTAAAAGTTCAGGTTAGTTTGTGAGTGTTGTGAAGCTCAGAGATGGAGCGCTGATGTAAAACTCACTTCCAGTAAAGAAGCAGAGACCGGAGGAGGAAGAGTCGGTGAGCAGAGAGGAAAAAGTGAAGCGAGGTGAGCCTATAAACAGCTTTACAGAGTTCCACTATGGCCACATCTAAATAAATCATCCCATTCAGAAACAGCCCGGAGCAACATTACATTTTCTCTTTGCTCTTTTCTTTTTGGGCACATTTTACTCGGGAGCGTCTGTAGATTTTCTTTTTTTAATCCTCTCGCTGCCTCTCATCTCTCTCGCTGTCCACTCTGCCTCGCTCCGTGTCTCCCCTTCCCTTTTTCTCAGCCGTTAACAATAGAGCCATTCATGTGGCCACACTTTGAAACATGGCGTGGGAGGTTGGAGGGGGCCAGAGGTGACACTGAGGGGGGAGGAGCAGAGAGGGAGAGGCGGAGGAAGAGGGGAGATGGAGGGAGGTGGCGGGGGTGAGCTTTCAAAGCTTTTCTTCTCTGAGCTCTTTTATGAGGGCAGAAACATCATTTTCTCAACCCAAGCGTCGCCCTGCCACGACCCCGAGACTCAAGTGTCCGTCTCCCTGATCCGCCAACCCCCCCGCCCTCCTCTCTCACCTCCTGATCACCGTCCTCCGTTCCTCACCCACTTTTTCACATCAAAAACTTATTAAGTCTTTGTTTCTCATCAGAGCCAATTCTGATAATAAAAAAAAAATCCCCTTAATGTGCAGCAACATCTGCTTCTCTCTGCATTTCCCTCCCCTCTTGTCCGCCTGCATGTTGTCTACCTGCTCCGGGCAGTGTATCGGACAGCTCGAGCATTTCCCAGATTCCACAGCGGCAACCCGAGCCGCGTCCAGAGCAGCGCCGGGCACGCAGGTGCAGCCGTTCGGAGGCGAGACGAGGGACGGACAGGGTGTGCGAACATGAGAGTCTGACGGGAAGGCGGGGTGTTTGAAAGGCAGCTGAATGTGGGCCCCGGGTCCGCGAGAGAGAGAGAGAGAGAGAGAGAGAGAGAGAGAGAGGGTGCAAAGAGAGAAGGAAGCAAGAGGAAACAGAGATGGAAGCGATAAAACCTTCAAAGCAAAAAGACACAAAGAATGAATGGGGTAGACTGAGAAGGTCTACAAGAAAAGATTTTTAGTTAACTTTACTGGAAGCTGAAGGGGTTGATCACTGAGCTAACTACAACCTGAGCGGGAAGCCAAGTAGAGACACAAAATGACCGATCTATTAGGGGATAAAAAACGACGGCGCGTATTCGGTTGTGTGGCGGGGGGAGATTTATGGCGGGCCCCGCGCATAAAGCTGTCCGCACAAATCTCATGGTATACACAGCGTAATCACACACACACCGGGCCCAGAGTGACCTCTCCCTCCCCCCCTTTTTAATGTACACACGCTGTCAAACGCACGGCAGGGGAGCACGCGCTCTAAAGAGCAGCAAACCGATCGGCCACGGGAGGAATAGCCGCTCTGCATGCGCACACACGCTAGGCTGCAGCACCTGCAGGCCATCTAGTAGCTGTCTAAAGCAAATGCGCTGGGTCTCATTTGCTGGAGTGGTGCTTTCCAACGAATGCCACAATGAACAAACACACACACACACACACACACACGCTCAAAGCGGAAAAGGTCCATTTTAACATGTCATTTGAGCTCACATGGAATATTTGATGAAACAAATGAGACTTTCAATCAATCCTCCACAATTTGTTTTCTCCCAATGAGCTTTAATGAACGTCCAATCAGACACGCGTTGAAGTCGAGAAGGGATGACAAATGGCTCCTCAGGTATGAGTACAATGATTGAAAAGATTTTTGGGGGGAAAGTAAAATTATCTCGCTCCACTGGAAGACGGCTTTAGCCACTTTAAGAAAAATATTATTTCAAGCCTCGGCGCTGGATTAAATCACTTGCCACGAAGGAGAAGAGACTATCATTTTCCACTCTTCTGCTGGAGCAATCAGTAGCTCTATATCCACCCCAGAAACACCAACAATACATAATGTAAAACATGTGCTCCGGTGTAGCTATATGAAACATGAATTCGCCAAACGCTCAATCTGTCTTTGAAGCGGGATTTGTAGGAACAGCACTTCCATCACGCTGACCCGTCACACTCCGCACATCTCACCTACATCTTTTCCCTGCCCCTTCGTCTGATAGCTTTACAATAAAAGATTCAGGAGCTTTTCAGTTTTACTCATGTTGCGCTCTTTCATCTTGACCTTATCTTTGATCACTTGTGTGACTGCAGAAGCTGTCTGAAACCCATTCGGCAAGCATGAACCCGAGGTCTTGCATAAAGAAAAATACTATTATCATCTGCAGGTGCGCGAGTGTGCGGGGTCGTCCTGTAAAATATTAGAGAATTAATACTGTAGTCATGTTTCAAATCAAAGGAAAGGGAGCTAACTTCGTAAACAAAAGGAAGCAGCAGGGAGAATTCCTGCACTCTGACACATGGTTTGTTACCTCAAACTGCTGCAGGAAGCACCAATCAACTGGCAGAAATCAGTTATTCAATTCTGCATCATCTGACGGCGTCTTTTAGCTCCAGAGTGGGTGGCTGCTGCTTCCATAAGTGCACGGGCCGTCAGATGGTTTTAAAATATCCATAATCATTATTACTGTCTTCATTAAAGAACCATATACCCTGGAGAGGAGCTGCAGAAAGTGGTCTTTGACTGTGTGTATAGAGCTGCAGAGAGATGGAGACACATTTGTATGAGATAGAGGGAGACAGAGAAGGGTTAGGAAGAGGCAGAGAGGGGGAAGAGAGAGCCATAATGTAAATTGATGAGAGTTTGAGTCTCTCTAGAAGCCATGGCCCAGATACCTCTGAATATTTCTATTATGGATGAAACGCTGGAATGGATTTGAGATCGACGACGAGCGGAAGAGAAAGAATGAAAGTTAGTCGGCGACTTTCCGTCGAGGAACTTTTTGTTTTAATCACATCTGTTCAAAGCGCTTCCTTTTTTTAGAAATAGCTAAACTTTCATTTGTGAAAAATGCTGGTAGCCTACATCTAACACACAAGCTGAGAGCATCTGATTTATAATAAACCTACTCCTCATTCGTCACACAAACCGTTAAACTTCTGTTTTTTTAAGTGAATGTGATCTTTTCCTAACTTTTACCGAGCCAGTTTCGTCGCCTAAACGTGCCCAATGGGAGCGAAACGGAAGAAAAACGGCACCACTCAGGCCTCATAAGCAACGCGAAGCAGTCTGCGAAGTGATTTACAGGCGAGATTTGCAGCTACATGTAAGGAAATACAAGGAGGTGACGCGGATGTTAAAGGGAGCAACGGAAAATGGAAGGTGATAGATAAGATATAAGAAGCGGTGTGAACAAGGAGGCAGGAGCGCAAGGTTGATGTAAAGTCAGTGAGCGTTGAAAAGCCCTCAGGAATGTTGCTAGTGAGAAACAACAACGACCATAATGGTTTCCATATGGCGAGAGAGGAGAGAAGAGAGGGGTGACAGAAAAGGAGGGGGCGAAAAGGTAAAGCCGTGCTGATGAGGCTTCCTGCAGGAGGGAGAAGCCAGCAGGAAGGGATGCACAGCTTTGTTTGAATAGTTAGCCGGCATCATGGGACTTTGAAGGTAACCGTGCCCTTGTCATCGCTCACACACACACACACACACACACACACACGCACACACTGATCCTGCTGTCCGGAGGCGGTCCAGCATGCTGCAGCGTCGATGTCACATCCAGTACATATCACACTCCGGATAACCGCAGAGACACGGGATGGAGGCACGCTGGATGCCTTGGCATTTGAAAAGAGCACGCACACACACAAAAAAAAAAATGCAGCGCACATTGTGTGTTGTCTCTCTGCCTCATAAACACACACACGCCCTTCATCTCTCTGCTCATACTGTGTTCAATACATTCTGTTCGATACAATGCAGCAGATGAGCGTATCGCATTAAGTTGAAACTTGTAGCTGCACCATAAAGAGAAACTGGAGGTAACTAACCAACTGGAGAGAGAGAGAGAGAGAGAGAGAGAGAGAGAGAGAGAGAGAGAGAGAGAGAGAGACGTCTCCTCTTTGAACAAAGCCGAACAACGCAGCCATATTCAGGTCAAGAGAAACTTTTCTCAAGCAAACATTCTTCTCTCTTTGCTTCCTCATCGCTTTTCTCATTTGCATCCTGTTTTTTTTTTCATGCTGTTATCCTGCATCTCCAGCTCAGAACTTTAGTTCACTGCTTCTTTTGACTCCAGCAAACTATAAGCGAGTTCTAGAAAGTGCTCTATATTCAGTCTGGCACGTCTCTGAAAGCCTCCTCTTTGCTCTATTTCTAATTCCTCCACACCTTTCTTCAATCACGTCTACAACAAGCTACAAGGCAGCTCTTTTTTAAAAGCTTTTCTTCTGCATCATCTTCCTGACAAGTGCCAAACAATGCTAGAGCTCTGTGATAAAACCAAGGCTCGTTTGCACACTGAGCCCATGAGTGAACATCTCTCTTTCGTAAGAGGACTAGCGATATGTGAATAACAGATTTCTGATTTTTATCTTTCCCATTATTCTCCTTTAAAG
Organism: Craterocephalus stercusmuscarum; assembly: GCA_037177115.1. NCBI lineage: Eukaryota > Metazoa > Chordata > Actinopteri > Atheriniformes > Atherinidae > Craterocephalus > Craterocephalus stercusmuscarum. Next base: position 3,507,256 of record JBBDHI010000005.1, on the reverse strand, counting down.
TCCCCATTAGATCAATTTTTTTTTCTATATCATCTGTAGTAGGTCATACACACCATTATCTAGCCCCCATATGGCAAAAGGCATTTTAAAGCTATTACTAATGGCATTTGGGATAAAATTGTTCATGACTCAACCAGCACTCGGGGGTGTACATTAGCTTTGCATCAAATGAAATGCTCTTTTTTATTATTATTCTTTCAGGGGTAAGCGTTACCTGATAAGGCCACCAGCGCCGACCAATCACAGAAAAGGGTCGGCCAGACTCCTCAGTATTTGTTGGGTTTATTTAAAACATGAAACGCATAAAATGTGTGTGCAAATATGACTTCACAAGCTGTTTCGGAGGGAAATTTAACATACTACACTGCTAATTTGGATTAAATCTCAATGGGACCTGATCAAATTGTGAAAACCTTACAAACATCCACTTCTCAGTCTCACAGGAGAGAATTTAGCATCATGTAATAGGTTCTGACTTTTTTTTTTTCCAGGCTCGGCAGCAGGACAATTTCCCTAACTCATTCGCAAAGACAGATTTCCTCCTTGCATATTTTTTCTAACAGTATGAGTTAACACTGGCTGTATTTTACGTGTCTGAAAATGAACGTGATGACTAACGAGAGACTCTTTTTTTCTCTTTTAATTGTTTCTAAAAGGAAACGTAACCATCCCGCTGGGTCGTCACATGAACCTAAATCAGACTTTTGACATCACCGCTCACTTTTTTTCACTTTTCTCCACTTTTCTCCACTCCTAAACCACCCTTCCTTTCCTGCCTCTCTCTCTCCACCTCTCACCTGCCCCCTGTTTTTCTCAGCATATACTCCAGTTGATTTGCAGCGGTCTGCATTGGTCCCATTAAGGTGGTCTCGTGGAGGTGTACGGTGATGTAGCACTGCACTGCCTGACAGCTCTGCGTGTGTTCACGTGTGTCTCTGTGTGTGTGCAAAGAGAAAAGAGTGGAAAAAAAAGGGATTGAAGACCCACACGGTCCACAAATAGATTCACCTTCATATATGTGGCCCTTCAACAGACTGTAAAGGAGACTCTTGAGATACAGTGCAGGCCTCCCTACAGCTCCCACTGAGGTCTTCCGTGTGTTTAAGTATATAGCTTATGATGACATATATACACACACCTATACATACACAGATACTGGCAGCTGGTGTTTACGCATGGTGTGAGAAAGGTCTTCCACTCATTCACTCCATCCACCTCACTAATTCAATTAGGTCACCCCGGGCTCTGGAGGAATGACGCTTCTAATGCATGCCGGGCCTTTCATTCTCATCCTCGGCACTTTACTCGCACACAGAAAGAGAAACATCGACTATCCGTCCCACCGGGAGTAAAGGAGTGAGGTGAGACGCTGACCCGCCACAGTGTGGGTCACCTACATTTCCAGAGCTCCCTGTGTATGTTTGAGGGCATCCGCATGCGTTCATGCATGTAGGCAGCTCTCCCGAGGGGCCACACTCCCCATCTGCGACCTGAAAGGGCCAGTTGTGTGTGAGTGCATGTGTGTGTGACTTTTGTGTGGAGTTTCAACTTTGCTCCGCAGAGGCCACAGGGTGAACGGAGTCTGAAACTTTAGCTAAAGGCGACTCAGCTTAAGCTCAGTCAGGCCACGGTGTCAGGAGTGCAATGTAATCCATAGTGGGCCCCAGGGGGCCACCAAGTATGCAGGACCCCTGGGACATAGATTTTTTTAAGGCAAATAAAAGGGCATGGAAGTAATTTTTGGATGTTTATCTGTGTGGGGAGACACTCTGGGTTTGTTTAAAGAACCAGGCTAGCAGAAGAACTTCTGCTGTTGAAAACAAGAAAATGGTGAATTTCACACCATTTAGCTTCTTTCCTCTCCTCTGAAACAGACACTTTTAAAAGGATCCAGGAATGTCCTCTTTGAAAAGAGGTTTGTGTTCAGGGAACATTATGGAGGAGCAGACCAAAGATGTGTGTGTGTTTTTGCTGTGTTGCAAAGCAATGTGAAGCAACACTTAGACCAGCGCTGGAAATGGGAGCCTAGCCTCCATTCTGTTTCCCCACAGCTCCCAGCAGCACCCACACACTCCCAGAATCCTCCTCTGATTCCAGTGGAACGCATCTTGAAGCGATTTGGGGCTCAAATCCTCTTGTGCGCCCCCATTTTTCGGTCATCTTCCTCTCCACTCATTACCCCCCTCCCCCACCCAAACGTCTCCTCTCGCTCTCTTCTGAAGATAGATTTAAGGGCTTAGGGGAAGCGCTGGAGCGGCAGTCTCGACCTGGGGTTCGCAGAGCCGTGTGGCAAAATCAACAGTTAGCCTGTTGCAAGAGCGACGAAGACGCGTCCACAAGAGAGGGTCTGAGCCCCCCAAACTCACACACCTAAGTGCAATAACATGCACACACACCAACCTGAAAGAGAGACCTTCAGGGTCATCAAAAATCCCGTTCACTCCCGTCAGGGTATAGGAAAGTGTCATGCCGATATTTCATTGCTGATGGCTTTGCTAGAATGTGTGTGTGTGTGCGCGTGCAGTGCGTGGGTGTGTGCTTGAGCACGTTCATGATTGCACCGCACCACTTCTACTCCTCTTTATTGTCTAAAGAGAGCTTTTTTCAAAAGTCGCCCGGGTATTTTCAAGGGGCCTGTCTAATTCATGCAGGTGAAGTGTTTTAAAGTTCCATTCCCCCATTTACCTGCAGGGCCTTAAAAAAACCCAGCCCCCCCCCCTTTCTTCCTATCTTTTGCTTTCATTCCAACTTCTATCCCATTTGTCCTTCACTTCTCTCCACACCTGCCTCCTGCACCTCTTCTCTTTCTTCCCATCTTTTCTGCATCTCTCCTTCACTTCCCACCTCTTCTCTTGCTCTCTTTTTACCTCATCCACCCCCCCCCCCCCCTCCCCCACCTCTCTCTGCCTCTCATAGTGTTTGAAGCAGAGTGTTTGTCTCTAGGGCTGGATGATTGACAGCTGAGAGAGAGCCAGGCAGCTCTCTGGTGACAGATAAGGACTTTGGCTCTATTACTCACTGGGTCCCATAGATACACACACACACACACACACACACACACACACACACACACAAACATTCACGCACATATATAAACTCTCACCCATCCTCCCACGTGCACATGGATTCACTTGCTAGCGTGCACGCTGGCTGAAACGCACACTGCGGGTCCCATGCTGCTCACGCGGTTCGGCGGGGAGCAGGCAAACCTATTTGCATTAGGAAGCGGTGTGTAAAATAAATAAAGAATCGGATGAATCGAGGAATAAATAGACAGGAGACACGGCTGGGGATGAGTGCGACTGATTTGCAGAATGTGTGTGTGTGTGTGTGTGTGTGCTCTCTTTTTCAACCTCTGGGCTCCCGAGTGAGGAGAGCAGCAGAGCAGCAAAAGAAACACCCTGCACACCCTGTTGAACACACACAAACACACACGGAGTCAAATATAAATGAAAGGATTCAACAAAGCACAAGTCATTATGGTAATGAAAAATGAAAGGGTCTAAAAATACTTTTGATATTCCAGCCTTTGTTTCAGGAAACTCCAGAGAGACCGCTGGCTGGCGATGAGCAAGTAAATCATAAGATAAAGGAAGAGGAAGAGAAGAAGTTTTTTTTTTCCTTCTCCCTTCCTAACTGCTTTTCCGTGAACGTGTCCCTCCGCAGATCTCTGGTTTGCAACACTCAGCTGGCTTCAAAGAGCAAAAACTGGATTGAGTGCAACTGGTTCAATGTGGGTAGTCGACATGTTTATGTTCTTGGCACAAATAAGAAAAGAAGGAGAGGAAGAAGCCTTGGTGACTTGCTGATTGACAGTTTAAAGTCAGATGAAGATGAGGAGAAGAAGAGGCGGCCGACGCGTAAACAGGTGCGGCATCAGATACGGAGCGGGAAAAAAAACGGAAGATGAGCGGGAAAATTAGAGAAAAACGCGGAGAAGTTTCTTCAGTAGAGAAGGATGACGGAGGGGGCACGCTGAGCTACAGGTGTGAGTGACAGGGGAGGGAAAAGCATGAGTAAGGAATAATTAGTTCCATTCCCCGCTGAGGAGGGTGGCAGGCGAGAGGACGATTGGAGGGAAAATGGAAGGGAAAGATGGATAGGAGGTGGGGAGATGAAGGAGCGACGGGTCGGAGGCAAGGACGCGGCGACACAGCAGAGGGAAAGGGAAAAAGGCAGAGAGAGCGAAGGCATGACTAAAGAGATGGCAGGCTCAGTGTGAGAGCAAGACAGAAGAAAGGCGAGGAGGCCAGCCCGGAGCACAGGGCTTTAAAAGTGAGGAGAGAAAGAGGAGAAGGAGAGAAGGAGGAGGTGACAGGGATAGACGCTGAGCGTGAAAATGGCCTTTGTCATCCCTTCTCAAGCGCAGCGCCGGAAGACAAAGGGAGCGTCGGCGCGATCTGCTTTTTCCAGCATCTCTTAGATGACAATAGCTATTTGTCTCCTCATCAGAGAAAAGGAGGAAGAGAAGAAAGTACAGAACACGCTGTTCGTCATGTCTGCTCCTCCTCGCTCGCTTCTTATCTCTCTCCTCCTTAGTCTTGCTTCGTTTTCCGACCTTATCCCCATCCGTCTTACAAATGTAAAAACACCTTTTAACTCGCTTTCGCGTGCTCCACGTGAACAGCTCCGTTGCTCTGTGGAAGGCAGTGTATCTGAGTGGGGAAAGCACCCCCCCCCTCCCCCATCCCACCCGCCTGCCTGATTTGAGGTTGGAGGTTAAGGGTCACGCTTGAGTGCTGATGGTGCATCCAGCCAGACAAAGCAGATTAACACACGCACATACAGAACGTGCAGCGGTATGTCAGCCCTTTGAACCCCTCCTCCCAGCTTGTCCCCGGGTTCCCCTATCTCATTGGGTGAGATAGTATCATATGTTGCCGTTTGCACCAATGGGAGGTCAATGCCCCAATTGTGTCAGCGGTCAAACTCCATCTTGCAACAGGCAGTGCTGTCAGCTCTGAGTTAGCATTCAAAGCAAACGAACTGCGGATTAACAAAGAGCGGCGTTTTGGTTTGCTCACCGCATTCCCCCGCTATCCCAGATCAGCACGTTTGCCATTTTGCTTGCATATTTGTGTGCGCTAAAACACACATCTATGTTATTATACTTCTTTAATGTGGCACTGGACCCTTCGCTGGTGCCATTCATCCATTAGAACAAAGACTTTAACTTCTAAACTCAGTAAGAATCTGAGGAATGTTATTTGTAAGAGTGTGAGACCTGGCCAAAGGATCACATGGTGGTGTTTTGTTGTAACATTACAATCCACAATCTGGATCGCAATTCTGCTCAGTTCCCAGTTTGCTGGGATCCTAAGCGCCTCATTTCAACATGAAGCCTGCCCTCAGACACCTTTCTGGATGTTTCTCTGATCACCTGTTTCTGTTCACTCCAAGTTATCTGAGCAGGGCTTAAATTAATTTAATCACACCATCAAGGCTGATTAGTCTGCGGTGTCAAATTTAAATGGAAGATTAAGGTTGCTTGGTAATTTAGTGAGGAACTGTGATTATAGCCTTGCCAACCTGAGGTCTCTTCATCATCGAGATAGCTTCTCTCGCTGCAAGGAGTCAAAAGTTCTGCAGAAACTGTCTAAGTTGGTTTTACATAAAAAATAATCTTAAATAGTTGATATCTGTTGATTATTTTCCTCCTTACATTGGCCATGAAGGACATTTTGCTGCTTAAGTAAAGCTTTTGATCACATCAAAATCCACACTCGTTTCTGAGCTTTCTTAGGATTTCTAATCCATGAGGATTTAAAGTGTGTTTATGTTTGCTGAGGTTTCTTTGTTGTTTCAGCGTGATGATGAAAAAACCCGTGTATGCTATGAATTTTGCAAACATATACCCTTGAGACCCGCTGTCTCAAGGGTTTGTTTTTACACTGCGGGTAAAGGCGACTCAGATCTGACTTTTTTTTATTTTTTTATTTCTGATCTTATTACAGCCTGAACAACACAAATCAGTTTTTCAAATCTGACCCCGGCCACTTTCATATGTGGGACTAGACCTGACACAAATCCAATCTTTCTGAAAGCGGCTTCAGTCTGAACGCTCATGTCGCATTTTATCCAACATCTACTTCCATCGAAGAGAGAGACATTGCAGCTCTGTGCTGGAAGGTCATGGGATTCAGTGAGACTGAAAGTAAACAATGGATGGAGCAATGTTATATCTGAACGTTTCTGGCTCTGATTGCACAACACCTAAACTGCAATACACACGTTAACAAGAGAAGCATCCATATTTACCTGCATAAACAGTGTGCGACATGCAATGACATGTTCCTCTGCACATACAGCTCACCTCAAGGCCGTGTACGGCTCAGAGTGAAGTGTGATAGAGGTCAATGGAGATAAATAATATGCGCACAAGCACACACACTAGGGCTGGACAATGAATCTAATTTTGAACGTGATTTCCATTTTGCCTTCTAACGATCATAAAAACTGTAATCGAAGAAAAATGATTCATGTCTTTTAAGTACGAGTACTTTGGGTTTTGTTTTTTGTTGTTATTAGTCTTTCTTGCACGTTGTAAGTTTTGCAGGTGTGCATGTAGATTGTGGTTTTTTATTTATTTATTTTTATAATATTGCTATTTTTCGATCATCACTGAAGTGAACAGACTGGTGGAGTTATAGGAAGCAAGCTGCAGGGAGTATAGATCGGGGTGTTTTTAAAAAAAGTTATATATGAGGTTGAGTTTTGGTGGTTCA
>JBBDHI010000005.1:3488855-3500431 GCA_037177115.1 Craterocephalus stercusmuscarum | reverse complement strand
AGGAAGCAAGCTGCAGGGAGTATAGATCGGGGTGTTTTTAAAAAAAGTTATATATGAGGTTGAGTTTTGGTGGTTCAGTAAACACTTTTAAAAATCAACGAATAATCATATCAATTGTGATTTCAATACCAATCAAAATAATCATGATTATTATTTTTTCCATAATGGTCCAGCGCTAACACACACAAAAGTAGATTTCTGCAACAATCAGATTTGAGCATTAAGACCTGCAGTATGTGCATAGTCTTACATGTTTCCCTGCCAATTAACGGGTCTGAGCAGGACTTGACTTCAGGCTGCTGGATCTGTTTCTTTTGAATCAGGTGAGTCGGAGCAGGGAAGCATCTCAGACATGTAGCTCAGTGGCTCTAAGGGCCGGAGTAGATGAGACCTCCTTAATGTGATCGCGGTTGAATAAAATTCAACTTCAAACTGAAATATTCATTTGGAGAAGAACTTTTCTTCTGAATGAGAATAAAAACATTAACTTAGTTTTAGGAGAAAAAACTTTATAAAGTTTGTTGAAATTGGCAACATTTTATAATGTAGATTTTTTTTATAGAAAATAAACTGATTGCAGACAGAAAAACACTTGAAAAAGCAGTAAGAAGAAAAAAAAAACCCAATGAAAGAATGTAAAACAACAGCGGATCTGTTTTGATTTCCTTCATTTCGTTGTTGATCTGTGTGTGAGGTCCTCCTTCTGATCTGGCATGAGTGGGCAGCTCTGCTAGTGTGTTTAGAAGTGTTAAATGCCCCCTGACCTGCTGCAGTCTGTTATTAGACCCTCCGACTGCCAGGCCTGCTAACTCGTACTGGCATCAATGCCCACGCCTGGCAACAGTCACAAATCGGTCCACAAACACACACATGCAAACACTTACAGACAAACATGTTTCACACAGACACAAACACACCCGCCGGGCACTCAGCGGAGGGTACAGCCAGTGATCTTCCTCTGCTTTCAGCCTTATCAGTGCGTCGCGTTCCGCCTTAGCCATGCATACTGTACAGTCATTAATCACGATTCTCATTAATTATCTATGCACCCGGCTGGCTAATTAACACATCAGCTCAAGCAGAACTAATGCTGCATGCTAGTTCACCTCCCAGTCACACCCAACATTCCCCCTACCCACACACACACTCACACACACACCCTACAAACCAACCCTTGCCTCTATCAAACTTTAGTTTCCGTCAGCAGCAAGGAGGAATCCGACTTGTGAGAAAAACATTTAATCTGACAGCGCGGTTCAGGGAAAGGCGAGGGGCATCGAGACAGACCCCAAACTGCAGACTGGTGTATTCTGCTCCCTATTCTCTGTGTGTTTAAGATTTTCTGTTGTACATCTTTGCTGAAGCCACATTTGCTCCTGTTGTCAGGTCCCTTTAGCGGTTTGCTCCAGTCCATTTCCCAGAGTTTATTTCGACAAGCCCTTAATGAATGGACACAAACTGAATTTGTCACCACGTACAGGAAGGGATAGCAGTAGTGCTAGCTTACAAACCCGTATGCACGCTTAATGAAAAGCCCACCATGTCTTCAAATAGTCAACTTACTTAGCATGATTGTTATTTTGCTTTATAAATGAATGCGTTAGTGAGCAATGTTCTGCTGCGCAGCTATCTAGTGTTACCGCACTAATTTACATGCCTCCAATGGCTGTTTTTCCACATCTCAAATGCGTCAGTAAAGAAAATGCAAATGAGACATGTTTCCGTTTAACTGGTTAGGAGCAACACACAAAAAAAAAGAATGAAACAAGGCAGCATTGTGACGTCAGTGGCAGTAGCCACAGCCTGGGTTGCTCTGCTTATCACAGTTGTACTATCAACAGAAGATGTGGCTGACACAAAGGAAACAAGTCCCCTCAGTCAGAAAGAATATCATTTGATCAAGGATTGAAAAGCCAGAACTTTGTTTCCATCTCTCATTATAGACTATGAAGCTGCTAATCCACTTGTCCTTGTTATTAGCATGGCTTACATCACACTTGTGATAATATGAAAATGTTATAAAATGCAACGCTTATGTTTTCCAACAGTCAGAAATAAACACAAAACTGACTGTTTGACAAGCTGGAGAGGCACAAACCATGATAAGGATCTAACAAGGAGGAAAAGAAAGCGAGGAGGACTTATACAGAGGGAGGTAATTACTAATGAGGAGCCAGTGTGTTAATCAGGAAGCAGAAACCAGGTGCAGCAGAAAAGCTGGAAGTAAACTGAACCAAATACACAAGAGGCTAGAAGAAAAAAAAAAAGGAAATATGACCATGTAGAATGTTAATTAAAACAGAAGAAGGAACAGAAACAGAGACAAATAAACCAACATGAGGAACTAAAACTAGAAACAGAACTAAATCCCACAGGTTCCCACGAATGATTCAGTCACAAGGAAGCAGGAAGCTGAGTCATCTCCCTTTTCTTAATTACTAAGGTTGATGCAGAGTAGACACTGCCAACTCCAGACCTAGTGGCCTACAGTCCTGCAGGTTTTAGATGTTTCCCCGCTGTAACGCTGTCCTGTGCATTTCATCAGCTCTGATCGTGGCTGCCTCTGCGATACCTCCAGCTTGCATGTTTCAGTGAGAAAAGTTCCTCAGAGAAAAAATACTATTTCAACCAGTCCCCATGTCTCCAAGTTTGCTCCTAGTAATGCAAAAACGTTGATGAAATGCCACTGCAGATGTTTTCGAGCCCATCTAGTCCCAAATAACACCTTGCCCACAGATCCTACGAACAATGAAATCTGAATGAGAACCTTTGCTATCGTTGCTCTGCAGGAAGTTGAGGCCAAAAGCACCTCACTCTGATCACAAGGACCACATTTTCATTAGTTCATTTGTATTTAGGGGAATTTTCTTTAGTTTAATAATTGTGGACAAATGAGAACAGAAACAGGTAAAAATGAATCAGATCAATTCAGACCCATCCTGTTTGGAGTACAGAAGCGGTGCTGCATCCTGCTGGGATATCTGGCCGTTCCATGTGGTTTATATGCCGGTCCAGCCTCCACAGTATTTACTCCCTTTAATCTCCCATGAGGCCTTGGGCTAGAGTGGGATATGTGCCTCAGGGTAAAATAGAGGGTAATTCACACTGAGACATGGAATTATAATGTTTCCATGCATGAAGCCTCTGAATAATTTACAACTCTGAATGGCTTAACATTACTCATCCCACACACACACACACTCACACAGGTCTGCAGCCACTCAGGCTATGGCGCAGATTTAGTTGTCCCCCTCGCCTCACCAATCTCTCACTGGTGCATCACTAAATACAGTCCCCTCATCTCCTTCTTTCTGACAGGCTGTGCAGCATGTAATTATGTCCCCTCTGAAACCAGGGCGGATATCTCACACACTTGTCTGGGTCATTATTCCGTCGGGCTCTGGCTTCTTCTCTTACCCACACCCCTCTCCCCTGCCTCCCCCTCCACCTCTCTCATGCACAACCTGCCCTTTTAGCTGAGCTCTGATTTCTCTATCCCCTCTTCTTCATATCTCTCTCTCTCTCTCTCTCTCTCTACGGGCCAGGAGCCTGAATGAGAGAAAGAAGGAAGAAGAGAAAGAGGCGCTCTGACATTAACGAGATTGCTCGTTAAGAAAGGAAGGAGGAGGTGGGGGGGGGAGAGAGTGGAATAATTGGGAGGTTTTTTGAAAAGGAGAAAAAGAAAAGGACAGAATTAGGTTTCCATCCAGGCCCTGTCTGAGAGCATGTGTGGGAAGATACAGAGGGGACTAAATATGAGGTGAGAAAATGACTTGCTGGATTTCTCAAGAGGTGCTTAAGGTCAGACACACCTATCAATCAGGTTCATACAAAAGACACAAGTCTGAAGCCCCCCCAGACGCCTCTTTCCCTCTCCTTCCATCTCTCTATGGAGACAAAGCAACACTTTACAGTAACAGGCTTCTGGAGAATATTTCCTCCGAGCGCTTGGAGCTGCTGCGCTGTCAGCAGGCCCATTACAGAGATGCATTCCTCTGGCATTTCACTTCTTGTTGGGCAGAAAGGTTTAAAAGCTGCCCCACAACACCACACACATCCTGCAGAGCTGGTGTGTGTGGCAACAGAGAAGCAACAAGTGTCCACGGCGTGTGAACAAAAATATTGACTTTTCTAGAACGGATTACACCTCCGATTTCAACGGGCTTTGAAACTTCATCTTCAACTCATGCTAATTATGTATAGAAACTTATGTTTCACTGTCTGTATGAAGTTTCCCCATTTCTTAAAGCGCAAATACGCACCAATAAATGTGTGTGTGAGTAAATCAATGTAATCCTTCGCAACGGGACGCACTCCCTTCTTCCTGTGCCAGACGAGGGGAGATTCTGCCAAATTCGATGGGCAAGTGAGCCGCCGAGTGCCAACACACACTCCCAGCCACACACCGAAATCATACATTGGCATGTCACACATGCATATAGGACACAAAGAGCTTCTGTGTGTGTGTGTGTCAGTGTGAGTGCAGACACGCAAACACTCTCTTGGCTGGATGCGCAAAAGGTTTATTCTTGTCTGTAGATCTGGAAGAAATGTTGGGGAGGATTAGGGAGAGAGCCCGCAGAGAGGTAGGTGGAGGAGGGATGGGCGGATGAAGAAGGGAAAGAAGGGAGAAAAAAGCGGAGTTAAGTAAAATTAGGAAATTAGATGCAGAAGCATGGTGGCGGAGGAATAAAAGCCGGTGCAATGAAAGAGTTAACTCGGCGGTTCATCCAACAGGATGGATTATCTCTACCTCTGTTGCCCCCCCATCGTCCTGCTCCAACCTCTCCATTGTGTGCCTGTGTATAGCTCTATGGAGCGAGCAGTAAAAGAAATTCCCTCTTTTTCTCCTGGTAAATTAATAATATGAAGCTCTCAATCCCTCTCAGTCTGCTTTATCCCTCTGTTTGCCCCCCATCTCCTCTTTATTTCAGAGTATTCCTCGATTCTATTATTCCCTTGCCTGTATGTTGGAGTTACGGGGTGTAGATGCTGGTGTGTGCGTGCGAAAGTGTATTCAGAGCAAGCTACACCAAACGGAGCACGAGAAGTTGCTTTTTTGTCTTGGCGGTGATAGACTGCAGGGTATGAAAGAGAGACGGAATAAGAAACAACTTGGAGCGACGGAGAAAGTCGGGGGAGAATGGGGGAGAGGAAGTGAATAGAGCGAGGAGGTGTGAGATGATACCAAATAGATCAGAGTTACAGTTTCTAATAAGAGGTATGACACATTCTCATCCTCCACCATTCCGCCCTCTGTTTTCTCTCCGTTTTGCACCCCCCCCCGCCCAAAAAAAAAACGGCGGCCTCTTTTGCATCATTTAATGGAAACAAATCATGCGCAGAATTATTATACAATTTACGACCAAATGATCAGCAACACAAAACATCAGCGCAGTCTCGTGCACACAGATTACCCGCCGGCTTCTGTGCAGAGTCAGAACATTTATGGATTTTAGTGTCACTTGTGGAAATGTTAGCTTCTGCTCCGTGGTCACCACTCCTCTTACTGTATGTTTAAGCAACAAACTCCTTCACAGTTGTGCTTTTTGCTGATGCTTGTTTTCCATTTAAAGTGCACATGCATTGCACCAGAGGGAGGATTTTAATTGTTAAATGTCTGTAGAACTGTGGCTCTATTTGCATTTATACACGGTAAGTTAGTAAATGCTCAGACTAACATCAGAGGAACAATGTGGGAGTATGTTAATTTGTCAAATTCAGTTAAGAAAGTCAGGTTAAAGTAGCAGATTTGCGATTTATTAAGGTTTATTACATGCAACGCGGTTTGTAAGTTATACCAAAGAAAAGAAATGTATATTATGTCCAGGTAATCTGAAAATAAAGAGTTTCTTATTGTTGAGCAGAACAGCACAAAAGTGTGATTCCGGCTAAATAAAAGGTTACTATGAGTGTGGGATCTTTTTAAAGCCCTGTGGTTCAGCTGAAACAGGTTCAACAGTTTTACCAGATGGACCTGGTTGTTTATTTGTGGTGGTACATGAATTTCATGAGGCAGCATCAACTTGTCACAGCAGAGAAAGGCCCTAATTCTAGGCATGATATACAAATATTCCATGTTATTAGATGGGCAGACCAACACCCTTCAATGGGGATTTTAAAGTAAAAAAAATAGCATATATCCCAAAGAAATGAGTGATAATAATTGATCAGTGATGAAGCTCTGCTCGGTACTCTGAGAGATTGGATGCTGGCCCAGTAAAACAGCTCCTCAGTCTCCTTTCCACAATTTCTCACCCCTCTGTTTTTCTCTGCCTGCCCTTGCATTGTTTCTGCGTCTCTGCCAGTGGATGTCTTTAATCAAAGCATCAATCAGAGAACAACACATGTAAGGGAATGAAGTTAAATCTAATACAAGATACACAAGATAACACAGCTGTTAAAACCATCAGCTGCCTGCCAGATAACAACCCTGTCTGTCACCCACATTAAGTCTCTCTCTCTCTCTTAAAGCCTTCTATCTCCACCCCGTCACTTCCACTCCTCATCGTCGTCTAATCTTACTCTGTTAATGGTAAAATAAATGGTTGTTAAATCTCTCCATCTTTTCATCAATTTTCTTCTTCTTTTTTTAAAAATGTAAGTCCATTTGAATTATAGTCTCCTTCAGGGTGATTATTGTTAACAGGAAGTCTGTATCTAGCCATTTCAACTGGATAAATTGAAATGAGATTTAAGATTATGCTACAATAAATCTTAACTGAAAAGCTGCTGCCGTTAGCCTGCGAGGAAATGCCAAAAAGAGGGAGGTTATTTTTGGAGGTTTTTGCACAGAGAAATACTTTAAACTCTGACAATTTGGTGACAACAATAGGCTTAAATCAAATTAACCCTCAAGAAAAAATATCAAAACGCCCAAAAAGTGGGAAATTTGATAACAACTTGTAATGAAACTGAGCTTTAATTAAACACTGCTGTGCCACTGTAAGAGCCTTGACCCTTTCAATCTCCTTTTCACAGCTAGCACAAAGACAAATCTTCATTTCTCTCATGCAGGCCCAACAGCCGATTGTTGGATTAAAGCGGCGAGATTATTCAAGGGATTGAGGCAGATTAACCAGCTGAAGTCCTGCAACAAACAGTGACCCGCAAGCCAAACTGCACAGATTATCTATCAGGGAGCAGAGGAGCAGAGGCACATGCAAAACAGAGTCAGTTTGAAAACAAAAGCAGGCGGCAAGCGATACAACAGGACTAAAGGTGGGCCAACCGGTTAAAGCAGGTGAAGAGTGAAGGCTCGTCTGAGCAGCGATAAACGCTTAAGCTTAACAGACATTTAACAGGCAGATATATGGAGAGATAGTGCAGCAAAACAGTGAGCTAATGGAGGGTGACTGCAGGCGGAGAGGCTTCTGTCACCACCTGCAGCAGGCGCAGGAGGCAGTGCTTGAGTTTTAAACAGCACAGTTAAAGACACAGTGATAAGATAGGACTGCAAGCTATTCATCACATTTAAAGAACAGGTGACATTTAGAAAGATGACAGCTTGGTGTTTCTGAGGAGAGAGCATGTAGAGGCCAAAAAACAAGGTGAAAAACCTAAGAAAAGGTGCAAAACAAAGGCGTATACAGCTGATTTTCTGTATTTGTGTTCTTAAATGTGCACGCTGCTTACATTTGACCTAAGTCTGCCTTCTCTCATAAAGTCTACAAGCTGCTTTTTTTGTCAAGAAATGTAAGAAACAGATCATTTCTGCTTAGATGAATTTTTCCTGTGTGGTTGTGACAGCAAATTCCTCAATCCAAGCACAAGACACGAGATGTCACATTCTTCAGGACAGACCCAGAAACACACAAACACCTGTCCCTTGTCTTGGTGAGGAATAATCTGCAGGTGGGAGGAGGAGATAGAGAAAGAGTGTGAAGGGCTTTGGAAAGAGTGAAACGGGGCTTACGGAGGACAGAGGTGGTACGGATGGAAAGCTTGAGATAAACACAGCTTCAGACAGCGAAGCAAAAATCGGACACTTTCTTGCAGAAGGACAGTGGACAGAGCGACCGCGGGGAAAGTTTGAAGGTAGAAAAGAGGGAGGAGAGAGGCGAAGGAGGCAAAAGGAGGAAAGAAAATGAAAGATGGGTGAGGGAGAGGAGGGAGGGTCCACGGGTTCATAATCCCCTTACAGACAGCTTTGTTGAGTGATTGACGGCCCAGCGCGCCACGTTAGAGCTGGAGAGCGGGGGGGGGGGGCCACCATGACTGGAGGGATTATCTCTCCCCCTGGCTAACATCCCCCTCCTTCTAAACACCACCTCATCACCACCTCATCACCTCCCTCTCAATAGGGTCAAGTGGTACAGGCCAGTTTTTTGTTGTTTTCACTCTCTCTTTTAATGTGCGTCCAAAAAAACCCTCGCTTTGTCTCACATGATTGTGTTGTTTTGCAAATAATGCCTAATGTGCTGACGGATGGGGAGGGAGGGGGACAATAAGCAGCGTGAGGGGGGGGTTGTACACAATCCCACGCAGGGCATGTACACAAGAGCACCCACCCACACATGACGCATGGCTGACATCCACACAATCAGACACACACAAACACACACACGGTCCATCCAGCATATAAGGGCATCATGAGACTACACAGGCACTTAAACAAGACCTTGAGTGACTAATTTTGCTTAAGCTAAAAACCACTAAAACAGAGTTACCTCGTCCGTTGCAAAAATGATTAGATGTAAGCTGAAGCATATGGAGAAAGTAACGGTTTTGATCAAAAAGAGATAACATTAGAAATACTCTTGAATTGCAGCACTTATGCATGATAGTGGTGCCGTTTGGCTGCTCTACAGCAGCTGCATTAAAGCCTTCAGAAATCAGATAATGTGTATGATTTACCAAGTGCCAGAATGCACCTCAGAGACTGGACGAGTTGCAATGCTCAGCTGTGTACACAAACAGTGCACACATACACAACGGCCACCCAGGACTAAGGCTCCAGATGGGCTAGGCCTAGCAGGGACCAGTGGCTTTTCTGAGACATCCGAAATGGGCAACCAAACGCAAACAGTTGTGTTTGTCAGCCGGACGCACTCTCTGGAAAACCCCGCGCACACCCGAGCGATTATCCATGCCACAAGCGTCACATACATACATATGAGGGTGCACAAACAATCCCATAAGGCATGGGATTGCTCATGTTCGGCTGATTGACCCGAAGTCGTGTCACTCATCCATCAAATGAAAGCTGAAGGACACAAGAGAGAGACTCTCCGAGAAGGAAGGCTTTTGTCCCATCTACCCCTTTTCCCCCCGTGAGCACCAGCATTCTTCTGATTTGATTTTCTTTGTGGGGAAGGAGGGAGGAAAGAGAGGAAGGATGAAAGAGAAGAAGAAAGGCGAGCGCTCCATCTTAACCCCCCCCCCCTCCTCCTGTTGATGGGAACCTGCAATACAGCTGCACTTCCACTGAGAGCAAGTCTGATAAAGAGGAGGAAAGAAAGGACAACTTTAGCTTGGGAGGTTAGAAGATAGAGCAGCTAATGAGGGTATGGTTTCCTGATTTGCAGAGAATTTTCGCGAGGGGGGCGGAGGATACATCTTTTTGCATGTGTGTGCGCAGGGTGAGCTCTTGTTGACAGTCAGGCCCGAATTACTTTGACACCACAGTGATAGTCAATCTTTATTATTCATTCTGTGTTTACTACAGAGGTCCTTTTCACTGCTGGACAGTGATGAGCAAATGAGGGAAAACAGCGACCACAGATCGGGAACCACCCACAAAGGCGTAGAGTAACAAAAGAACAAAAAAGGGAATAGAGGAGGAGGAGATGGGCGCAATTAAAAAAAAAAGTGGGAATAAATTTTACTCTCTGCCAGCCAGCTGTAACATGATAACGGCTCGGATATGTAGCGGAGGGAACTTACACTGCTGGTGAGTCAGGCAATGAGAAAGAAAACAAAGGAAAAGACAAAGGAAATGAAAGGGGGATTAGCGCAGAGAAGTGGACTGGTTTTGCAGACGACGAGAGGGCTAAGAGTGCGTGTGGGAGAGTGTGAAGCCAGAGTCGAGTGTGTGTGAGGGCTTTCAGTGGAAGCTCTGGGAGGGGAGCTCTTTTGTTCATAGGGAGCAGAAGGAGGAGGGAGAAGGGAAAGAGAGAGAGTACAGATGAAGGAGTGGAAGAAGGGAGTGAAGGATATGCTACTGACGAAAAGAGAGGGGGAGGTGGAGCGTACCTCTGAGGAAATTCAACCCCTCTGTTTGGACTTTTTCCAGCACTGGAAGCAATAACATTTTTCATCTGTGCATGCACCAGTGTACGTGTGTATATGCAAGCTTTCTACTGTGCGCATGCATGCCTGGATGTGTGTATGCATGTGTATGTTAATGCTGGTGTGTGTTAATGTTGACTAGAAGACATGAGGACAAAAGCAAGAGAAAGAAAGAAGAGAGGATGCAAAAAACTGCTAGAGTACACACACACAGTCGCATTTCATGAGCCAGAGCTGGGGTATGAGATTGTGGGATATGGAAGGGCCAACAACAATCCACTTCATCGCTCTTTCTATACAAGATGGATCTTATTAGAGTTACTTGTTCACAACAACAAAGCACCACAGTGGACTCCATATGCTGCATAAAACCATTTGGAAGCCTTCAGCTATTTGACATTAGCACCCGTCTTAAATCATTGCTTCAGAGTGAAATACTTTCACTGAGAAAATGTCTGCTTTGCAGGAAGTGAGGAAAGTAATTTTGGGTTGACAACCATGAATTTTTTACATTATCTATTGCATATCTGAAAAAGTTTCATAGCCTGGCTAGTAATCTCAGCCCTAGAGAACAATAAAGCTCTTTAACAAGCATAAAAATCTATGCAACTTTATGAAAATATAATGAAAAGTCAAGTAAACCTGGGAAGTGTTTATATAAACCCTTGCAGATCTAGTGTGCTCAAAGATTTTTCTGCAATATTCTTTCTAAATCTCATTTAACAAGTGACTAATACAAGCTAGCTTTAAGGCTAATGCTTTTCTGCTCCTGTTACCAATATGTTAGAATTAGCTAGCTGCTATACTTTTCCATTTCGTGGCTGCAGGCCATTATTTGCCTAAGACCTGCTCCATGCTGCAAATTAACTGCAACATTTTATGTTGTTTTAACAGTAAAATGTTAAAACAATTACATTCAATCTAGCTAAACTAACTATTGCAGGCTATGCAGCCGTGGAAAGGCAGCTGTTAGCTTGTCCATTAGCCATTAGAAAAGAATAACAAAATAACAGGACAAATTGCTCCAATTTCTAAAACAAAAATATAATAAGTTAATAACAGAGGGATAGGGTTGGGATAGGAAATTATATTTTTCCAACTCAATGTTGTTGATTGTCAATTTCAGAAAGTATGAAATCACCCTGTAATGGAAACGGCATAGACTCTTGTTACCGTTCCTATTGTGTCCCATGGGGGTCTGTGGGCTTAGTTATGGTGAAAAACTTAATTTGGGGTAGGCCTAAGGCCCAATCCCAATGTTCCCCCTACGAACAACCACTAGCCCTAGCTCACATCACTAGCCCTCACTCACTATCACTAGCCCTAGAAATGAAGCCACAAGGGGT
>JBBDHI010000005.1:3477134-3488755 GCA_037177115.1 Craterocephalus stercusmuscarum | reverse complement strand
TCACGGGACCGCGCAAAATTTAGGGGTAGGGCTAAAAAGTAGGGCTAGGGGGTGTATTGGGACGCAGCCTAAGTCTTGTTTCCATTAAGCTTCCACTTGTGATGCTATGCTAAAATTAAATGTATAGCGCTCAGATGCAAAGAGTAAGTGGTTGTTTGTGCCAAGTACCAGCTATAGTACCAACATCTGCTAAAATATTATTAAGCTGAGACTGGAATTAATATAAACTGTGACCAGAGTTTAATCCACTGCTCTTCTTCTCAATAACTTGAGTCTAAACTTTTCTGACACAAGTGAGTTTTAAAACCAGCAACCTAAATAGAAACATGTGTCATGAGCTATCCTCCATCTCAATACGTTATTTCTACAAACCGAGATAAATCAGCAATTTTTAGTGGTGGATGAGCTCCCCCTTATACGAAGCCAAAACCTGTGCCTACAAAACATAAGAGTTCATCTTAATCTGACATTCCCATCACAAGATTGCATTTTTTTTTCATGTCAGTTCCACTTAAATTATATCTTATGCAGAACCCAGGAAATGAAGCATGAGTTTTCCCCTCAAAGCAAGCCAAGGTCAGTTTCCCCACAGACTATAACAATGATAGCCTAATGCAGAAGCCAGCTGCTCTATACTCACTGTACGGTCTTTTAACTCCTAATTAGAACTATGCATACGTGCGCACACTCAAGCATCTGAGGAAAAGAAAGCGTGAAGCCTGGAAAAATAATCAAGGTGCTGAGAGTCAGGAATGGAGAATATTGTAAAAGATCTGAGGTAGAGACTTAGGCCTGCATATATATATGTGAGGCAGTAAATGTGTTCATTTATTAGGAAGCCGAGTTTCAAGATGACTGGTTGTTACTGACATGGGGCAGACTGGGACAGGGTTTCCCACCAAAGCCTCTTAGCATGAGGATCATCTCTGACCCATTGTAAGTAAATGGTAAAGATTATGTTGAAGCTAAGATGCTTGGGAGTAACAGGTCTCCACATATCCCACACACAAAAGACCAGACATCCATTACACAGCCAAAGGGGCTCCCCCTGCCATCGCACATGCACGCACACATTCAAACCATGCATCGTCACATAGCCGCGCATGGCGGTTCTGCCTTTTTTGTTTTACCAGGCTCCTTGCAGGCAGGGTGATTCATGTATGCTTACTTTTGCAGCTCAGTTTATTTCTGCAGATCTCATGATAACAGCTTCTTATGCCATAAAAATAGAAACAAAATGAGTTATTTAAAGAACATACCACCTGTAGCCACTCCATCACTTGCAAATGCAGCTGGTGGCTGTGGGCCGTGCATTTCCAGGTCTGTGTTGTTGTTTGACAGCATATTTTTTGTTATCATCGACATGACTTATTGAAACTGTGTTCCACCTCAGCTACAATGGAGCACAATAAAAGGAAAGGATCCTGGCAAGCTTCAAGTTTTGGAGTGTCAAATCAAAGCGCATCAAAGAGGAAGGCTTCCAAGACTTACAAACAATATAACAGGGTGAAATCTATCAAAGACGGGGTAGAGACACCCTATGACTGCATAGGTGTTGGACCACAATGAAAGCTGGGTTTTGAAAAAATGACCCTAAGAAACAACTCAGAACAACCTATGGCATGCATTTGCTGCATTATTATCATCTGTCGTGGCTGAAGCGCATTAGTGGGCAAACTGCAAAAAAAACAGGAAGAGAAAACAAAGTTGGCTCACCATTAAATGTAAATTACAGCACTTCATCTTGGAAAGAAGTAAACTTAAAAATTGATTATTGAGTGGAACAGCAGCTCTCCTGTAAAAGGGATTGATTTAGCTTTTGGCAAATCAAGTCTATCAACACACACTGTTCTGCTAAGAGGCAGATTTCTGTCTGAGCCGTGCATACTCCATGCACAGTTTAAGCTCAGAGTGTGTTTGCATTGTATCATCTTCTCATATGAAAGGAAGTACATACAGATTGGGGAAATAGCTGGTTTCTCCACCTCTCCATGCTAAGTTGATCAAAGAGCTCACTCTGCCCTAAAAGTCAATGAATTCCTTTAAAGCTTACCAGGTTTCATGCTGGACTTCACAGGGATAAATATTATGGGACATGTCAGTAATGAGGAATGAGGGGGCAGCTTAGTTGTAGCTGAGCAGGAAGCAGCTAGTCATGCTAGTGACCTACAGATCATCAGTCACTCTCCCTGTCTGAGCTGCGTCACATCAACCAGTACTTTTGTCAAACCCGGCCGGGCTTCCAAGCCATCCATCTCTCTCCTCAGTTGCCTTCCCTCCCGCTCTTTCATGCTTTTTGTTTCCCTTTCTGAACCTGTCAGCTCTCTGCTCTCCTCTATCCTGGCCTCATCTCATCCTGACGACACCCACTTCTTCTATTTTTGCCCTCTTGCTCATATCGGTCGAAGATGTTTGCCAAAACTTCAGCTGTGACAAGGCGCAGCTGTCTGCCGGCAGACTCGCTCATTTGTCTCTTTTGTGCAGACACACACACACACACACACACACTCTCTCTCTCTTAACATTCAGTTACAAAACCATTTTAGGCCTGTGTCCAATCATAGACTGCGTTGATGTCCATTGGCAGGCGGCAAGAAGAAGCTGATGGAGTTTTGGTGTTGATGCAATTGACAGGATGTAAAGGATGATGATGGAATGGATTTTGGCAGGAATGAGGAGCTGGCTGGCAGATAAAAGCACAGAGCATTTGTCTTTTGTTTTTCATTTCAGTTATGCAGAACTGTATGCAGGAATATGCTAATGAGGACTCCACCTTGAAGTAGCTTAGGGGGAAACAGGTGTCAGGATGTAAAAACACGAGGAGGAAATATTCTTTCTCATCAGGTAATTCCAAGATTAAAATATTAATTCTCATAAAATGTTTGCATTTTCTGAATAATTTGCCGGGGTTGTGTGGTAAATTTCCTTATTTGAAAAAAAAAATCTATATATTGCTTGAAACAAGTTGAAGAAAGGTTGAAAATGTCTCCTTATATGTTAAAGGAGCTTCACCTGATATCACGTCCGGCTAGTTTAGTTAGCGATAGCGGCTAGTTTTTTAGCTTTGTCGTGACGCTCTCTCGGCCAATGGGGTTAACTTTCGCAACTTCCAGATCCCTAGGGAAACGCTCTTATTGGATGATCGGAAACTGGACGTTCCGAAATTAAACCCCATTGGCGTGTCATGCCGAAGCTAAAAAACTAGCCGCTATCGCTAACTAAACTAGCCGGACGTGATATCGGGTATAGCTCCTTTAAGACTAAGTGAGAATAGGAGAGAGAGACTTTCACAAGCCATGCACAAAACATCTGACAACTTGTAAGTCACAACACACGGGTTGGTACTGGTGCGCACACACACACACACACACACATACACCAGCACATCTTCTGTCAAAAACAGAATCCAGGCAGGCAAAGGAACAACAGCTCCAGCTGCCTCCTGCTGTTCTGCTGTTTATCTGGAATGATGCCGGAGCCGCTGCTGTGATATGAGCCCAACCCAGCGTTGCAGAGATGTGCCAAGCAGCGGTAGAGCGGGGAGTCTCACATACAGTCTAAACTAAGCTAAGGAGCAAAAAAACAAAAAAAGAAGAGGGAGGCAAAGAAAGAATGAGTTAAATGAAGAGCTATGAGACAGAAGATGAAACTGAAAGAAGAAACAGAGGTGAAGAGCACTGGGACGGCAGTTGCACCTAAAAAGTCTGCACACTTTTATACCAACTTCCCAGTCCACCAGTTTGACTCTCTGTGTCACCCGGGAGAGGGTGGGGGGTGGGATTGACCTGGCCCAGTCCAAAAGCTGCCAGGAGGATTGGATGATCCTGCTTAGGCAGGGTGTGCTGTGAAGCAAGCTAATGAGAGGCCTGTGTGTGCGCGTGTGTGTGTGAGTGTGTGTGTGTGCTGGTCGGCCTTGCTAAGGGGCTCTGGGTTCAGCCGCCCAGGGCAATCTGCCCAGTGATGCTGGGACACATGTGACCCCCCTTCAGACCTGCGGCCTGGATTACCGCCGCCACCATCACCAACCCCGTGTAAGCCTGTTTGTTTTCGTGCATGCATACTTTTCCGGGAGAAAAAAAAAAGTGGGGAGGGGGAGTTGCTGGCTTCTTTGTGTAGTTCAACTTTTGAACTAGCTCAGCCAGCTGCACACCGTTAATATCCTTCATCCTAATCATCAGCACTTTTAACAATTACTGAAATCCCAAAGTCACTTTTGAAGCTCGGGGGAAAAGGGGGAGTAAATTAGTTCTGAAGCTAACCCCAGCATATTTACAGCGCTGCTTTATAGCCGTTATGATGTTGATGAATGTGCACTGCCGCTGCCAAGTAAACACATAATTGGGTGTTAAAATAATGAATGAATTCCGTGTGAAGCCTGACACTAACTTCACCTCCCCGGTGTAAGAGCGTGTGCGTCTGCCCTCCCCTGTGTTTACAGCCTTTACTGAGAGCGTTAAATGCTCACTTGCACATGCAACAAACGACATACATTAGGACCACACACTCGTTACACATGTGTCCAACAGAGATGAGAGGGGAGGGGAGGGGAGGGTCAAGCCCCGCGAGTGTACGTGCGCAGGCATCTGCCGAGCATGCAGCAGATCCATCTATCCGCATGTCTGGATTTCTCCCAGTCCAGCTGCATACCTGTGTGTCCATCTGCCTGCCCGCAATGCCCAAAGAAAGGAAGAAAAGCCACTTCAGCCACCGCAGAGCTTGGCTGCTTTCTTCTCCTGGCCCTTTCCATCCTGCCACATCAGCTGAAACTTCTTTTCACAGCTCCTGTTGCTCTCAGCTCATAAACTTGCGCACACTCCTCTTTTTCACCAAAGGGAGCGGGAGGGAGGAAGAAAAAGAGAGTGAGGGAGAAGCCGTTCGCCTGCTCGGGTTAGCGGGCAGCTTCAGCAATGTGGTTCGTATTCTCATCTTCTCCCCGCAACATTCCCCCTTTTTCTTGTTTTTATACTCTTGACTGAAGTGGAAAACTACCCGGTGGATACTGTCTAAAAGTTTTTGCCTGAGGGTGTAGGCTGCAGGCTTATCCACACAGTGTGGGTGCATGCATTATTCATGGGAGGGCGGATTTCACCCAGGTGAAAACGGGTGTGGAGTTTCAGGGCGACGGGATGCCGCTCCTTGCATATGACATCCTGTCTGACCTACTGACACTGATTGTGCTCTCTGTGCTCAGTCCCGTGGCCTCGCCATGAAGATTTCCAATGATTTCAGCTTTTTTTTTTCCTCTATTCTTTCATTTTTTTCCCTTTCTTTTTAGTTGAAACACTTAGCCTAGTTAGCTGGTCTTTTATCCGGCGCCAATTAGTCTGCGATTAATGAATTATTGAGAACCAGGAAGGGGGGATTAAATTTTAATGTGGATCTTAGGGGGAATAGTTGTATTACAAGCCACCGCGAGCACGAGTGAGGAGACGCCCACCCTCAGCAGCCGTTTACAATAATCCACAATCGTTTATTAAAGTATGAAAAGAGATAAGAAGAGGAGAGGGCTGCGAGCGGAAAGGAGGGGGTGAACCAGAGGTTTTTGGCCTTTAAAGCAGCCGCTGATATCAAATTTGTAAAAGGGCCAAAACCTACAAAACTCCATATGCTGTGATCAGAGGGGTGGTGATGGCCAACTTTCTCTTGATCTGAGTTTATATTCTGCTCGTGTGTGTGTGTGTGTGTGTGAAAATGTGTGTCCGGCACTGTGACCTGCGTTAGTCACCTGCCGCCCCATCACATGCAGCATCCCCATGCCCCAGACTCCCCAGCAGTAATGTAAGATTCGATCTTTCATTAGAGCAGCCATGTAAGACTGATAATGGGAGATGCTGAGATAAGGATAATGTATGTGTGTGTGGGGGGGTTCTTCCCAAGGTGATCGTTCCGGTTCAGTTCCCTTTCCCTCCAGCAGAAACTGTATTGGCACTTGAGACTAAACTGGTATTGATTTACTTAGGGTTAGGAGTGTCTTTACCTCCTCTTTGCTCTCCCCTCTCTCCTCTTCTGTTTTCTCTTTGCCTTCACAGCACCTGTCTCTGTTTATATTCCTTCCTTCCACACCTCGGTGTCCTTTCCTCCCATCAGGCCGTAGCCATGTCAGCTGACGGACGAGTCAATAAAAGTGTGAACGAGGCACATGATTAACCCGAAAACTTTGAGATTTTATTCATCACGCTCCGCCCAGCCTCCCATTTTTCCGCTCACTTCTGTCATCCCTAACACATTTTTTTTGGGTGCATCAGTGGCTGCTGTAGCGCCATAATTAGTGGCTGGATGTGACACATGTTTCCAATTTGCTACGTCTGGTCACTGCAGTGAAGCGAGGGAGTGACGGAGCGAAGAAGAGATAGAGACAGACGGAAACTGACAGGGGGGAAAAGACGGAGGGAGTAATGGAGACGGGGTGGATGGGGGGAGCGGACAGGAAATAAAGACAGCAGCGGAGGGAGAAAATATTAAAAAAGACAGCGAAAGGGAGATGAGGGCTCACGACAGTGAAAAGGGAGACAGGAGGGGGGGAGGTGGAGCGACGGCTGCAGGTGGACGGTCTGAACTTCAAAGCAGCGCGTCCAGCCGAGGTCTACAGGTTAACAACGTGACAGTCCATTTGCTGCACAGACAAGATGTGAACCATGCACGCTCCCCAGCACCTGATTGATACAGACTAGCACTTCTGCTTACTTTTCGCCTCATTTCAGAAGTACAAACCAGATGTGTGTGGGCTTCGGGAGCTCATCGTTGGAGGATGCACCCTATTTAAATAAGCTTTCAGCATATTTCAGCCTGGAGTCAAAAGCTATTTTGCCCTGAGGCAACTGATAGTAAAGTGAAGCTCTCAACAAGTGCAGAGCAAGGAGAAACAAGTACAATAAAGTATGAAAAAGGACTAAGAAAATAAACTCAAGGAATGACTAAGCTGATTATCTATGAATAGTAAGCTCCATGAATAAGCTTCATAGCATACAAAAGGCTTTGTACTTTGAATATATGAGTGAGCAAATCTGTGACTATGAAGTCTGGCGTCAAAGCCACCACCCATCTAATTGCCAGCTAGGCCCATTCGCTATAAGCCCTGACATACTGCTAACACAAACCTCCATTAGGAGACAATGCCGTGGAATCACCTGTGAGGCCTAAGAAGCTCGAGCTGTTAGCTTCTCAGTGGAAATTACCCTCCTGTGTCCAGATCTACTCCCTGTTGGGTGAATCCACCCACTGCTGACAAAAAGCCCTCATTAAGGGCTTCATGGCTCGCTTCCCTGCAGGGGCCCACGCACAGTTACATCTGTGGAGGGGTGAAGGGACAAGGCAGGCCACAGCCTACAGCATATGGACTCACTGGAAACAAGTTATTCCCCTGGAAAAGCCTCTGGCAGGGGCGTGAGCTGAAGATGGCCCGGGGGCTTGAGCCTAAAAAATATTTTCCTCCCTATAATTTAGTTTAATGAAGCCATAATATGAATTACAAGCTATTTGAGAACAGTGCTCTGTGCTGACAGTTTTATCGGGCTAGGAAATATCTTTGTTCCAATTTATACCCCGAAATGAATCTCTTTACCTCCAAGCTGCCTCATTACTCTAAAGCCCACCTCACGGCCACCAGGTCAACTCAAGACATGAGGAAATTGGCAGAGGTGTGAGAAAAGTGGTGTCAGCCGTTAGGACTGGAGGTGTTTTAAATGGCATTTCCTCAGCTAATGCCTGACACCTTCACCAGAGAGAGAGTAAAAAAAAGAAAAAGAAAAAAAAATGCAAATGAGCATTGCCAAGTGGGCACACTGTGTTTGAGGGGCCTGAGGGCCGGGGCTTGGACTTTAATCAAGGTCATCCAGCAACAGCAATTAGAACGTCACACAAGTCTTTACTATCCTAAACACAGCTTCCATCTTTTCTTTGGCCCAGAGACTTTTCCAGTAAGAAAACCTGCAGCTGGATTATCCACAATAATCAATGTGAGTGTGACAAATTCAGAGCAGCTGTTTAACAGAGCGGCCAGTTCCAGTTCAAGATCTATACATTTATTAGATTACTCTGTTTAGATTCAATTAGAAAAACAATAATGACTAGATGATGTTATTTTTGGAAGGACTGTGCAACAAACTGACCGCTCGGAAACCTTTAAAAACAGATGAATGCGTTCAGAGAGGTCGAAGTAGGTTTGCACCGTCACACTGCCCTATGCCCAACTTCATGTCATGGTGCTTCACTTATTAAAAGAGTTGCTTGAATCCATTAAATAATATTCTCAGCTAAGTTCTTTTTCACACCCATGGGTAGTTTCTGGGTTAAAACTTAAAGTTTTTAATCTAAGTGTCAGATATTGAAGGCTCTTACCTCTCGTTCAGGGAATTCCAGTAGATGGGCTCCATATTGCTGGCTGTCGTCCCCAGTAAATCCAGTAAGAATACCAGCAGGATCCACAATCCATTCCCACTTCTTCGAAACGCCATTTCAACCCTGACACCCAGCATATGCAGCCCCATTTAAACGAAATTATTTGCTGCGCTTGTTGCAAGGAGACTCTCAAAACAATGGATGCGCGACTACAGCCGAGCAAGCTATAGACAGAGACAGTCAAAGTGTGAAAGGAGAGCCTGCTACACAAAACCACATGGATCCAAAAAGAAATGCAACAAAGTAAGCAGGATCGCAGTAAGAAACACTTGAATATAAAGGGTAAACTTGCTCAAATCCGAGCGTCTGGAGCTCCAGAAAGGACGAGTTACTGCGCGTCCACGACCGTACTATTTCGGTGCCAATCCCATGACTTTCCCATTAATTTGTCATAAGCCGTCCTTTCTCCAAAACAGTACTCCTGGGTGCAAATACAACTCCACAGAATCAGAATTACGATTTTTTTGTTTTAAAAAAGGAGAAAATTATTGCCACCAAAGAGCAATTTCTGTTGCCTTACGGTGCGCCCTAATTGTCCTTTTTCCGAACAATGTTCCCTTGTTCTCTTTGCCGACTCTCTCTGATTTCTCTCCCATTACCTTGTTTGCTCGCAAAAATATCTTCTTTCAAACATATCAGACTGGGCAGAAAAGAAATATTGTCAGTCTGTTAGAAAACAGTTGATATGAGGCCCAAACTGTGAAGGTAAAACGTTTAAAACGAAAAAGCTGTCACTCGTGTCCACAGCTCCATCCTCATAAAGACATGTTGATGCTCGGCGGGATCAGTCACTGCGCATTACAATCCTCTTTTTTGCCTCTTTGTTTTAAAAATAAATATATATATATGCTGGCTGTAAATCCTTCAAAATACATTCAGTGAAAACGGGAAAAAAATATCCAAATCGATGAGAAATCCGCAAATCAGTTCAGACAAAAACACAAGAAAACTGAGGGAATCAAACCAAAGAGCTAGAAAAGCGTGTCCACTCTTATAAAGCCACACACAGGCCAGCAGGAAACTTGTGAAGTGATTAAAAACGAAAATAAAAAGAAGATGCGAGCTGTGTGCATCAGTCCCAGCTGGAAATGGACGTCTATCTCATGTAGCGCATCATTTGGAGAGCTGAACGCGTCGCTTCTCGGCCAAAGGAACGCGCTTCGTGCGCTATCTCATCCGTCTCTCTGCCTCAAAATCCCACTGGTTTGACTTGCCCTAATGCTCGCAGCGCATTGCCAGACCGACTGGCTTGTTTGAGAGGAGGAGGAGGAGGGAAAAAGGGGACGTGGATGAATGGGGGAAAAAAATCCCCATCCTCCGACTGGCAGGCAGAGCGCACTGACGGAGCGCAATTCTTCCAGGCTTTTGCGGAGTGGGGGGCGGTATCGAGTCCCTATTCAGCGCCTCCTCTCTCCTCCTCCTCTAAGAAGTTTCAGGGGGGCCCCCGACTCGGACCCTTGGACTCCCCGGCGCTCTATTCTGCCTTCTTTCAAACACTGAAGAAGCAACCCCCCCCCCCCCCCCAACATACACACACACACACCACCGCTGCTCCAGACGCTCACCAACGTGCGCGCTCAAATCTGCAAATGGAAGAGCAACAGCGCCCTCAACGCATTTTCAGAGAATCACACGAGGTTTGGAGTAAAACACACACACACACACACAAGCTCCAGATACAGCTTTAGATGGATATTATGCAAATGATAGATTGAAGCCACATTCTATAGGGGCACTTGCAGATGAAATATGTCTCAAACAGCAGCATGAGTTCCTACCACGACTCCTTGTGGTTGGGGGTGGGGGGGTGGGGTGGATTATGTTGGGAATCACATGACCAGCCTCACCTCATTCATCCACAACACCAGTCTAAACAAAAAGAATCCCCTCTGCCTGTGTGGGAGCATGTGGTCCTCTCTGTCGGCCCACCGCTTGACAGAGCAGGGGGAAAAGTCCCGACATCCACTTCAAAGCGGGCAGTTTAGCTTGATGAGTAGCAGTGAGGAGCTGGGTGACATGCTCTGCTGAGGGCCACACACACCAGTGTTTACACTGAGGCCCCTGTCTAAACACTAATACCATTTCACACACAGGAAGAGACGGTCGGGCTTTCAAAGCTGTGGCTGTACTGCCCTCATGTGGCAGTTCAGATGCATTAGCTGGAGAGTTGTCAGAGAAACAAAGGCCCAATCCCCCTCTAGGCTCTACCACTCCATTTTTTTTAAAGGTAAGGTCCCACTTCTCTTTCATGGATCAAGGAGTGGTGCTCCACCAGCCCTTCATCTGGGGTGCTGGTGGCTATTTGGATGACCGCTACACTTTGATCTCCAAAAGAAAAAGAGGCACAGAGCTTACCCGCAGGAATGAAAAACAGGGGCATAGGATCAAGGGGAGGAATTAAGAGGCCACAGGATCAAAATTCCCCTCAATATAATGTTATTTTACCTGATACCAGCACCTTCTCCCTGCAGTTGGTTGAACATGACCTCTTTTTTTCAACCAAAGTCCCTCAACTTTGTCCCTTAACCTTTTTTAAAACTTCCATGCACCTGAAAAACAATTTAAATTGTACACAGCAACAGCCCAACATCTGCAAGACCAAATTATTTGGCACAATGCAGGACCTTTTTCCTGTCCACTACAATAACATTTGACAATATAATGCAAATGCACTTTTTTTCTGAGTTCGGAGCGTTACTGTCGACATGCTGTCATGCTTACGTGACTATTCCATCCAAGAATCCTTCATGGGGACTTTGATCCACATGACTCCCACTCCTGCCATCAATGCTTTAGTGTAGTTATCCATCAGCTCCCCAAAACCTAGCATAGTGCAACGCAGCTCCCGCCTCCCACTGAGAGACAGAAACAAGAGAGGAAGAGACTTTTAATATTTGTCATTGAAAGTATTTTCCCTTCGCATCAGCAGAGAGGCAGAAAGCTTGTCGCTCCGCCACCTCCTGCTGTTCCTGCACAGCCTGGGAAATGAAAGTGACTCCGAAAACAGAGGAGAGCACCAAAACTACGGATGAACAAGTAAGGGGGAATCATGTCGAAAGAAAATAGCATACCTAAAGTTGATTTGGCATCATGCTCAAGGGCACTGCGGCAAAGCAGATGAGTAATCGTGCGGAGGGGGGGGGGGGGGGGAAAGCTGAGGGAAAACCTGCAAAAAAAAAAAAAAACTCAGGAATTTCCCCTGCACTTCAAAATTCCCAACTACT
>JBBDHI010000005.1:3435163-3453387 GCA_037177115.1 Craterocephalus stercusmuscarum | reverse complement strand
TTTTTGCTTGATTTAGATTCGAGTTATGAAGCAGCAGCTAGTCGCTAGCATGCTTCGTCACTTTCCCCTGAACAGACCCGGTTTGAGCCCGTTTTCTTCGGACGGGCTGCGCTGAGTATGGTCGCCATGCCAACAGGACGAGGGGACGAGCATGCGCAGAACGACAGGAATTAACTACGCGCAGAATAAGGGTTTACATAATAGAAAATGAGAGAGGAATTAACTA
The DNA here is from genome assembly GCA_037177115.1 of Craterocephalus stercusmuscarum. Classification (NCBI taxonomy): domain Eukaryota; kingdom Metazoa; phylum Chordata; class Actinopteri; order Atheriniformes; family Atherinidae; genus Craterocephalus; species Craterocephalus stercusmuscarum. The sequence continues at coordinate 3,453,161 of JBBDHI010000005.1, read as the reverse complement.
ATTTGGAACTAAGAGAGGAATAAACCAGACACTTTATTCGGAATTAAGTTTAATTCCGAACTAAATTAGCATAAGGAATTCAGTGTTTACATGGTCTGTTTAAAGCGGAATTAACGTTTATTCCGAATTAAAAGTCCCATGTAAACGTGGCCATTGCTGAGGTGGTCTGGAGACCCAGGACAAGCTGGAAGCAAGTGTCTCGGCTTGCCAAGAATGCTTTGGGGTCCACTTGGATAAGCTAGAAAATCTGGCCAGGGAGTGGGAAGTCTGGGTTCCTCTCCTCAAGTTGTTGCCCCTGCAATGCATTTTAGACGAAAAATGTCAATCTGGGTTTCCAGAGAAATTTGGTTACCGAACGAGACAATCAACCCTGATAGCAAAGTTGCTCAGGGAAAGAATTGGAATAAAGCTCTTCATCTGATAGAAATGTTGTGCAAGAAGATCAAGCTATCAGTTAAAGGGAGAAAAACAATCAACATCCCAGAAATTGAACTGTTTCACATCAGTAAAAAAGTCCCCTTACAGTTAGTTTTACCACTGAGAAAACTGGATAATTTTCCTCTGTAAACAAACATCCTGTACCATGAGCTGACATGCGTCAGGTTGGATCAAATGTAAAAATCACATCTCCAACATATTTCTACAGAAATCTAAAAATCTTAAATTGTAAAGAGATCAAACTTTCACACACCGCTGCAGGTTGTGAAAACATCACCTGCTTTACTTGCAGTAAAATCACCATCAAAGGGGAGCAATGTTTGAGAAATGGAGCAATAAGCACTCAGTTTTCTACCCTTATTACAAACGCTGGGAGATCTCTGTAATGGGAGAAAATGGATTCCATTTCAATTATTTTTGTTCAGTGATCCCAATCTGCCAGCTTGTAATAGAATAGGGAGATTGGCTCACCACTTGATATTTCCCCAAACCTGAAAGAAATAAAGTCCATTTTCATCCTCCTGATAAATCTTCAGTAATGCATTTTCTCCAGCAGCTACCTTAAAATTAGGTTTTTTCTTAGTTGGCTGTAACAAAAAATAAAAAATATACTGCTGTTGTATAAAAGATTATAGCAAACACACAAAGACAGGGGCTTAAAATATATATTTCAAAAACCAGAAAAGCAGGAATAGATTAGATCGTAGCTGTACTGTTGAAGGTGTGATGACACTTCCTGCCTTCATAACTCAACTTAAAACAGAGTTTCTAAATGAGCATGCTCTAAAAACATTCCCGAGTTTTGCTGTTTGTTTTACTTCACAAGAGAATCCCACATGGCAAACTCACCATTTCAGGAATCAAGTCCCAGTTGTTGCTGTAAACCTCAGGAGGGAGATTGTACACACGCAGCACATTGTCTGCACTGTTGGTCAGGATACAGGAGCCATCAGGGGCCCTTGGTTTAGGCAGGACAAAGGATGACAAAGACATGAAGGTGCACCAGCCGTTAACCCAGAGAAACATGAAGTCAAGTTTATGCCGTGTTGAATTTGCAGGCAGTGAACAAAGCCAGAACATTAGTTCACATCTGATTTACACCAGGAGCATGTTTTTGTTTCTGCTTCACGTTGATCACTTGGACTGAAACATTTAGCTATTATAACGAGAATTTAGAACTGAAAATACTCAGCTAAATATTTGTTTTATGTCAGCTCAAGATAACCTTTTTCCACTTGGACCTGACTGAGCAAGACAGAACCTTTCCTTCACCTTTGTTTGAATGGGTTGGAAAATTTGACTGTAATCCAACAAATTTATAAAAACGTGAAATTAAGCTTGCAAGACACAGTTTATTAGTTCGAAAAGAGCATCACAATAACCCTAACAACATGAAAAGGACATACAATGACATTTGAACAGAAATTACCATTTGCAGCCTTTAAGGTAATTTTCTTGGAAGTTGGAGTACTCAGTCCATGACCCAGTCAGCATCTGGGGGTTCTGGGTAAAATCCAAGCCAAGGCTAAAAGCAACAAACAGACAAGAGCATTTAAAAGATGAATAAATTATGCACACAAAACATTTATTCCGAATTTTGGAGCCAATTTGGGAGTATAACTGTATTTAGTTGGAAAAACTCATCATATTTTGGTTTACTGACAGCTCTGATGCGGTTCTGCCTTGGTGCTCCACCAACATGTCTAACTGTTATGCTTTCTGGCTCTCATTTAGCAGCAGTCTTCAAAATTTGTGAAGGACTCTGAGACATGGTCTATGCTTTCTTACTTTAGTGCCAATGTTGATGGAGTCATTGTCTGAGTTTTTTTTTTAAGCCGTGATTCTTTTTAATTTGTTTCCGTAACTTTGCTGTCTTCCTGAAAAAATCTTTTTAAACTGTCCCTTCATGTTCAAATTTCAGCTTCAGTGTAGCGTTTTGTCAGAAAGCCAGCTTTTTGGAGGACGGCACAGTACTTCCTTTCTAACTGACTGAATATACATGGGGGGGGGGGCAGTATTGATGTATGAAGCTGCTTTAAGGGGACAAATGTCAACCACACATATTTAAACCACAGTGGGGCTGCATGGTGGTGGTTGCCGCCTCAGAGCAAAGATTCATTTGAACCTCAGCTGGGGCCTCAGTGTGGAATTTGTATGTTCTCCCTGTGTATGTGTGGGTTCTCTCTGGGTACTCTGGCTTCCTCCCGCAGCTTAAAAACATGTATGCTACATTAACCGACTCTAGGACGGATAGTGAGTAGTCCGTCTGTGCTGGGCTTGTGATGGATGCGTAATCTGCCCAGAGTGTAGACTGCCTCTCACCCAGTAACAGCTGGGATAGGTTTCAGCACCCCTGAATTGGGTCTGGTCACAGAAAATGGAGGGATTGATAAACTACCATGTGCATTTTAAAAAGCTCAAAAAGAGAGCAAAAGAAATAAATCTCTCTGCTGACAAGAAACGAGAGCACAAGATTGAAAAATCAAATTTCCCCCGATAGCTGGATTCTATCATTTTATATAATTAGTTTATGCTGTTGTGCTTCTTCCTTTTCCTCTCTTTAAAATGGGTGTTATTGCAAAAGAAAAGAGGCAACTACAAAACATAATCAAATAAAAAAAATCACCGCATTTGTTACAGTAGCTTTGTATGAGAATTTGTACATAAATAAAACTGTATGCAGGTCAAATGTCTTTTCATGGTCAATAGCTGGAAAACACAAATAAAGGAAAACTTTTTTGCTTGTGTGCAATAACCTGTAACAACAGACCTGGTTACTAGAAGCAGAAAGAGTCCATTTAAAGGCTATTTACCGTTTCTTTAACCTCATCCCACGAGTATCTTTAACACTAAAAGCAATCAGACAACATTTCTCTCATTCAGTAACTAAATATGAGTTTAGATTTTTTGATGAAATTTTGCTTTATTCGACTGAGCTTTCAGTAAGGGGCAAATTTATTCAGATACATGGTTTAAGAACATTTTACATGTTGAGATAAACCTCTCTCTAAAAAAAAAGGACCAATATTATATTTGGCCTGCAGGGGGCAGGACAACTGAGCAGAATAAAAAAAAAACAGAAGAAAAGCAGCATCAAATTAAATTATTTTTCCAAGAGTACCTATACAAACTATTCCTCACACTCAATTTAGGAGAAAAAGTTAGCTAAAGATTAAAGCACTGTAGTAGACACACTGAAGCTTCCTCCTGCCTTTCCTGAACATGTTTTTTAATTCTGCTTTAAATAGCTCACTGATGTCATGTAGTGTCACTTGATGCATCTTCACCTCTAGTTACGTGGGTAAGGAGGTTAAAAATAAACAGCCTGCCTCTACTTACTGTTGCCCGACACCGGGACTGTCAGCTGGTCGGTCACCATTGTGCTCATCTTCTGGTTTCAATGCCTCCTCTTCTGGGGCATGATGATCTCCATCTCCGTTCTGATGACATGCAGCTACACCCTCATCAGGAACTGTTACTTCTTCACCTCCTGGATTTCCCTCTTCACATTGAAGGTATTCTGTTCCTTGCAACACAGAGTAAACACAAGGCACACAAAATGAAACTGAATTTTCTAAAAATCTATTATAAATGCACAAATTAAGCAGTAACTAAATCAATACTCTACTTTGTGCAGTTGGGCTGGGATTTTCTTGTAACAAGTCAGCCTGAGTTGGCATTTCTTCAGGGATTTTAACCGGCTCTGTTACCAGCACCCGGTCCTCCTCACTCATTCGAAGCCGCTTGGCAGTCGGTGAGGCCCCATCCTCTGTGGTCTCCCCTACTTCTACACCGTCAGATACAGGTAGGATAGGTGGGACCTGTTGAGGGGGCTCACTATCTGCTTCTGAGTCCTGCCCTGCGCCTGTCACACCTCCACTTTCACCACCTCCAGCTGAATCAGACATAGCTTTACTCTATTTAATCTCCTCAGTGCAGTTCTCCACTTAGTTATGAAGTGACCTGTATCCAGTGGTTGGCTGTCAGACGTGGGTGAGGTAAGTGCTACTAGGATAGTGCTTCTTCCTGCAGTGCGGATGATTGAGTCTGTTGGGGTTTGAGGACATCACAGCACCCACCCACCTGTTAAAACAGTTAGGCGGACATTAATTCAGGGAACAAAGCATGTGTGGCTACTCATTCAACTGAGAAAACAAAGCAGTAGCATTACAGCACTTTTTTTTTATCTTCAGATTAAAAATCGTGACATTATTTGAACAGAGACACAAAACATAGCTCTAAAATGCCCGTGCAAACACTTGGGACTAGTCGTGACGTGCCGCTTCAAAACGAGCATTTGGACATTTTACATTAACGGCGCGATTTACAACGGAAAACTTCACACACTAATCTCCATGCGAGCCCTGCTGCTTTTGCACAGCTGGGATGACAACTGCAAACAAGACAGATGGCTCCATTTCCTTCAACCGTCCATTGACAACGGAGACGACAATCACAACAATTTAGCTCGTGTTAGCATTAGCCTCTGCTAACAGGCTGGAGCTACATACCTGCGTTTTGGTTTGCCTGGCCGCTTGTTTTTCTTGCAGTTTGGCTTGAAGCAGTCTCCTTTTCAACACTTTCAGGGCTTCGCGTGCAAAAGGAGAAAACACCAAGCCGCTGAAAACTTCTCAATGTCCTGCTGTGGAACTTTGTTTCTGATCACTAGCTCATAACGAGAAGTTGTAAACACTAAGGCGGCCATGTGTTTCGAACTATCGCGAGAGTTCGTTTCAAAGTATGTCTGCTTCCCGTTTCCCAAGCCTTTTCAATGACCACAAAATATGCACTTCAAAATGATTTTAAATAAAAGTTCAGACACAGGTACATGCCATTTATTTAGTATTTATTTTGTTCTTCAAACAAGAGCCAAACTATTTACACATTTTTCAGTTGTTCTTTTTTCATCACAGGTATGCTGTTATTTTAACAACTTTCCAAAAACTTAAGCGGAGGAGCTGAGCTGAACGGGTTCAAGAATTTGGATCAAATGAACTGGCACATGATCTTTTCAGAAACAGCACCCAATCATCCAGGGCTTTTTCACAACACAGTACTTCACTTTATCTAATCATAAAAGCCATTGTAGTGCAGTAAAATGACAGACTGATCACCGATTCATACCACACAATACCAGCTCTTAAAATTTTTTGAAAGTCCTCCTCAGTAATTTTGTAGAATATCCACATTCTTACTGTAATTACTTTTTTATCTAGTCACCATTCATCTGTTTGATAGTAAAGGCATTCTGGAGCATAACTTCAGTTAAGACTTTTACCTATAGCTGAAAACTAGAGCAAAAATCTCAGCAACCAAAAAGGTCCAAGAGTACAACAATAAGTCAGATGGCATGCAATTAGTTTCAGGTGATATTTAAATTAAAATGTGCATATTCTAAAGTTATCAAGGGCAGGAAACAAAACCTAAGTTAGGCTAAAAACATGAACATTTCCAATCTATTTGGATATAAACAGCGCAGACCATTGTCAAGACTTCTTCTCAAATTCAGACACACAGCTAACAGATAAACTCCTTATCCATCCAGTGCCATCAACAACAGTATGCCCACATAGGCGCTCAAAGTCAAGGTGGAATCAGTAGTGAACTTCAGTCAAAACCCACAAACATTACAAATCACACGTGCTGTAGTGGCCACTATAATACGAGCCCGAGTGATCTCAAAACTACGAATAAAAGTACCTTTACTGTAGCTTGTGACACCTACAAGTCTCCTGGAGTGTATATAAAAAAAAAGAAGAAAACTTCCAAATTTGCTAACTCGTTTGTCAAATTTAGGATAACTGATTTGCCCAAAGAAACGGGTCCTTGCACATTTCCTTGTGACCCATCCAGCTCAGCTCCAGGCAGCACAGACTTCAGCCCTTTGAGCCTGCACCTTCAGCAATGATCTAAACAGGAAATCTGAACAAATTCACTCTCCGTTTTAATGAAAAACAAAAAAAAAGAAAACAAATGCCAACCACCAGTAAAATTAGATCAAAAAACACTTGCTGCTCTACTCTGTAGTTAACTAGTAACTTTAAAGGTGATCGAATGTACGAGTAGCAGGCCTATACATGACGAATCCTGTTGAAACTTTCTTATACTTGCGTACAGCCAACATGGTGGTTTTCAACTTAAATTTATCATTTGGAGAACATTTTCAGTTAGCCATTCAAGACTGAACTATACAATTTAAGGCATGTTGAACAGAGTAATAAAGCAAAAAACCCACTATGAGAGAAAATCAAAACACAAACTTTTACATTATTTACAGAGCTCTGCATGTACATCAATGAGCATTGACTCTTGTGTGTCTGTGTGTTTGATATTAATGTATCCCTGTTATGTGAGCAGACATGGTTCCAGAGGAGAGCCAATGTAACTTTTGCTGTAAGCGTGCATGTAGTGTGTCTGCCGCTCCTTTGGACTCTAAAATTTCTGCAACATGTTCTGTGTTTTTATCACGTTAAGAGGTTTTGATTATTTTTTTTTTTTGTACAATTCTATCAGTTTGTCCATTCGCGCAGCTTGCTGGCCGAGGTGGAATTCAGCCATGTTGATCATAGCTCCGTCCGAAATCTGAGGTCTGAGCAGTAGAGTGCGTCTTCCGCCGGCTGGTGAGAAGACCTCCTCACAACCACCCAAGAGTTTCAGGCTGAGGTGGATCGTGACGCCCAGGCAAGCGCGTGCCGATTTTTCTCTTCTTCCATGTTGGGAGAGCTTCTGATCAAATCCCAAACAAACTCTTCCCGACGCAGATGGAATCATTGGGTGATCATCTGTTATCTGTCCAACTGATTAATGCCGATGCCCCGTCCAGTCCGATGTCAAGACAAGTGTCTTAGGGTTTGAGTTCAAAAAGGACAGGTTTAGTTTCATTGATGGGCTGGCTGTAGTTAAAATCCTCCTCGCAGAGGGCAGCAAATAAAGCACAGCCAGACTCCTGTGAGAGGACACAAAGAGCAGAAAGGTACCATAACCGCATTATCCAAACCAAAGATTTACAGACTAATTGGTTCAACACATGAATGCCAAACAAAAGAACAAATTAAGGCAATAATATCCTACCATACACTTCTCCTCTTGCAGTCGCTCTGCAGCTCTCAAGGCAGTCATGGGGCTGGGAGACGATGTGGAAGCATCCTTGCCAGCAGCTCTCCGAACCAGGGCCTGCCTCCTTCCTGAACATGTTCAACACTCTCGGTGGGCTCTTCTGTGGCCACTGCAACATCCACTTTGATAAGCAACCAGTCAGTCAGTCTTGGAGCCACTGTGGCACATCCGACACCTCAGTCCAATGTGGGTTTCCCTTCCATCCCCAATTATTTCAAGGTTACTGGCAAACTAAGGGAAACTCACAGCGAGTCCATCTAAAACTATATTGAAAAAGATTGGTTTTCATGAAGAACATTCACTCCATATATCAAGGTCTCATGAATTTTCCTTCATCCATTTGCAAATTTTCTTTCTATTCTGAAAGGTAATACAAAAATATGGTTATATACAGGAGGTGAGAGAAGACGGGCTTCTCGAGTCTCTTTTTTTTTTCAGTTTGGGAATTTCTATTCAGTGACTGTCAAAGTCGTAGCGATCCTCCCGTTGTAATTGTGCTCCCATCCCCAAAATTGTACCTCACAGCTTGAATGAACAAAAGTGCATAGGTGAGTTGGTGAGGGCAAGGTGTGAGTGCTTCTGAGGGTTGAGGTGAAGACGAGCGCACAAACCAGGTGTACTCCTATTGCCCTCTCAGTCCCCCTCTCGGGTTACTTGGCCCGGCACTCCGTTCTCGGCAAACCAAAGCCCATCCTTGATTTTTTCTGCCTCCGCTGATCATCGAGTCGAAGGACAGGATGACCGAAAGAAAAATAAAATCAAAAACAAAAAGAGGCCAAGTTCAAAGAGCTTGTCCATGTTGATGTGATGCCTGCAACTTGTCCTCAGAGACACAAAAAAAATAAAGAAATGAAACCCCAACACCATTCAGTGTCCATATGGCAGAAGCGCACTTGCAAACCCCACCCATCTTATGTGGGAACGAAAAAATTAAAAATTAAAAAAACAAAACTGCACCCACAGTTATCCATGTGGCTTGTAAACAACCAAAGCTCCAGTATGGAATAGAAAGAGTCCTTTCTTTTAATTCTAAGTCACTATGACCAGGATTGTAGAGGCAGTGTGTTCAACTGTATCCATCCCGAGTTTTTTTTTCCTTCTCCACTGTAATGAAAACCTGTTTGAAAAGTTTTTTTTTGTTTTTTTTTTGTATTTCATTTCCATTTTTGAAATCTTCTGAGGAAAAAAAAACTGGTATCAGCACGAGTTTCTTGTCATTTTTTGGAATACATTCAATATTTTCTTAAGAAAGAAATAATACACACTTCACATGGCAATAATGACACAAAAATGAAAAAACGAATTAAGGAAAAAAAAAAATTAAAAACACACAACAAAAATAGCAGCCCCAAGTGCTCATTATCTTAGTCCAAATACTTTTTAAACTTTGTATATAATGTATATATTCCATATATATTTTTCATTTAAAAAAGAAAACTCGTCATTATCAAATTGCAACAACGAATAAGTAACACAATATGCTAACATTTCATGCACCGTTCTGTGCACTTGCACATTAAGATGCTGTATGTTTTTGTATTTTTTTGTGTTTTTCTTTTTTTTTTTCCAGCGTCAGAAACTCGACACCTTTCATTCACAAGTTCGAGAGCTGACAAAAGGCAACGTGATCACACCCCAGGAAAAGACTGGACTAACCTTCCGATGGATCACTCCTAGACTGAACTACAAATTTCTCTTTAAACGATATAAACTTACATACAATGTGCTGAGCACCGACACACATCGCACTCGCTCTCAAAAAGAGTTAATGTCTCAATGGCCATGCACCCTATCAAAGTTCTTAGGCACAAATGTGCATTCATACACATACAAAAAAAAGCACATGTATTCAAAATGAGTACCTGTAGTCTTAACTCATTTCTATGAACAGTAAATGAACACGTCCTGTAAAACACAAGCACGCAAAACTTTAGACGCACGCACTGCCCTCCCTCATGATTCGTCATGTCTGCCGGTTCTTACAGGTTCACAGACAGCACAGAAACTGAGGGAAACAAACTAGTGGTGGTCATCATGTGATGAGAACAAAGCTAACATTTACAAATGAATGCATTTATACTGTTTTTTTTTCTCTAACTGGGGATGAAGAGCTGGTGAGAGAAAGGATTTTTGTGCAATTGCCCTCTCTCTCTCTCTCTCATTCAGTCACACTCTCAGAACAAACAGATCAAATCCCTGTTTGGAAAGGGACAGACAAACACTGAAAACATGAATACAAAATTACCGTCTGAAACAAAAAGGAAAAAAAAAAAAAAGGACAAATGGCCTCTCATGTTTCATACATCTTAATAAGCAACAAAAAAAAAAGAAAAAAAAAAAACATTGTGCAGACTATATTACTGACACAACCCAACACACGCACACACGCTCTTACACATTCACAAAAATATTCACTTCTATCACTAACCCCATTTGTTTGATTTTTTTGTCGTTTTTGTCGTCTCTTTTTTTAGGCAAGTGCAAATCTTCAAGTTTTTTTTATAATCCATTTTTTCAATAGCTTTACTTTTTATATAAACGTAAAAAAAAATGCTCAACAAGAGAAATATCAACAGTGTTTGTCTTTTGAGAAAGGATTTGCTCTCTGATAAGGTTTCAACTAAAGGTCCCCCTGACTTAACAGCCCGACTATTCACCCACCCCCCCCTCCCCTTTCCAGTTTCGATGCGCACAGATAATGTGTATGTACACACACATCATATGCGCACAGATTCCAAAACCACACCAAGAAAAAAAAAAAACACATCTATTCAAATCCCATCTCAATAAAGTGCATTAGTTCAGTATAAGGTGCTTAATCTTTTGAGTGCCAGAGGATACCCATCCAACCTCGCCCCAGCTCACCCCCCTCTCCCCTGCTCTAGTGATCAACTGGTGCAACAGGGAGCTCTTCCCCCCCCCCCCCCTCTAGGTTATCAGGGAGAGAGACACACACATCTAAACGCCTCCACCCTGCATCTCCCCTTACGCTCGCTCCCTTTCCGACCCCACCCTCCCACCCGCCCCCCCGGTTCCCCCAGCAGTGCACATTCGTCATCAGGTTTGTCTGATTAAAAGAAAGGCCTCAGGTAGCTATTGCTGCTGCGCTGCGTCACATCAGTAATCCTCCACCATCTCCATCTCATTCAGGCTCAGACACTCGCCCGTGTTGTGGAATGAGTACCCTGCAGGGGAGAGGAGGAGGAGGGGGTGTGCAGAGAGGAGAGAAACGATGGAGAGTAATGTGAGATCAGAGGAGGATCGGACAAAGGGAGTTGGTGGAGCTGGCTTTGTCAGGGAAATGTCAGTTCTTGAGTGTTTAGACCTCATTTATAAACCCAAAAAAAATAAATTCTATATAAATACACTCAGTGCATTATATAAACCTTTATATGACAAGAGGTTAAATCTAGATAGAATAGTTACAGATCACAACAGGCTACACTGTGTGGGTAACATAAGTAGATCAAAATGAGACAGACATGCATCGATAAATCTAAAGCCTCAACACCGCCTGGAGTACAGCCGACTGACCGAGACTGCAGACATCAGCTGCATGTCCACTTTTTCATTCCAGGAAAAACATTTACACTTTGAGGTGTGCAGGTTGTGCATGTGGCAACTACTAATAATACTAATACTAATAATGCATTAATGCTGCTTCTAAATGACTCTGGACCAGTAATGCATGGATTGACCACTTGCATATATATTAAATTTAAAAGAAGATGAATTAAATGATAGCGACGTCACTTACCTAAGATGCTGGGGTCAGAGTGCAGCATCATGGGCTGTTTCTTCTTCATTTTGCCCCCCTGGTTGTCGTAGAGACCAGCTTTGCCCATGTGGTTGGCCTGGAACATGGACTGCAGAGTGCTTGGATTCATACCTCGCATTGAGTCCTTAAGACAAAATAAAACAAAATCAAGTTTGAAAAAAAAAGAGAGATAACAATGGTTAATTTAACAATCATGTCGAAGTGGTTCCGGTTATTTCATGATTAGGTATAATCCAGTAGGAGCCATTGTTTAACAAACACAGGACATGTCTGTTGATAGTTTTTTTAAAATTAGCTTTATCTCTTTATAGTGTTTTTGTCACTGTGTCCCATAAAAATTGAGATAAAGCATAGCATGTAACGATTGGGGCAAACAGATTGCTGTTTCTGGAGGAGTGGAAGACCTGGATTTACCTGCAGAGGGAAGTTCATGTTCAATCCACCCACTTCCTTTGATAACTGGGAATCAAAGAGATAGAAGAAAAACAGATGAAAGAAAGAAACAAAGAAAGAAAAAGAAAGAAACCAAAAGAAAGAAAGAGAAAGACAAAGAGAAAGATGATGTAAAAAATTACAACTAACCCTAATAACTATTAGTTAAAAGGCCTGTGTCATTATCTGGATTTCTCTCTCAAATGTGCTGAATATTAATAGCTTCCTGAGTTACGAGGAAGCAAAGTGGACACTATATTTGTTTGTTGTAGAAAAACAAATACAGTGCAAAGTAATTTGTTTCAGTCAGGAGATCATGTTTTCCTTGTCTGAAATGAGCAGACACATGTGTGCCTTTCCAAATGAAAAGACCTTATGAGCTGAGGCCTACCTGTTGCTGCTGTCTCTGTTGGTTGGCTTTCTGTTTGGCACGTCGCTCCAGAAACTGTTTGGCGAACTCTTTGGCTTCCACTGTGTCCCCAAGGTAGGACCGGATGAAATCCAGCACTGCATAGGGAGACTCCACCTCCTTCAGGTAAGCCACAATGGTGGCAACTAAAGGAAGACACAATAAGCAGTTGTGAGCAAATTGGATATAAATCTGACAATGACTTTATATTTAAAGTGGACCTGCTATAATCATTTCCAATCATAGGTCTTAATACTGGGTACCTTTAGAGGAGCTTTGCAACCATCATAATTCCAAACAGTTTGTAATTATCTAGGGAAGATGTTCCCCAAAAGGGGGTTTTGCCTGGAGAACAACAGGACTTGGGGGAAAATTACTTCTTCAGCTTCTGCGTTATCTAAATATGCTCATTACCTGCAGTTGTGTAACGGAGAACACAATCTTGCACTTCCTGAAGGTTTATTTGTTTTTCTGTCTGCTCCTGTGTTAATAGGTGCAGATGTGGAAAGAGTGATAAAATGTCAACCGAGGCAGAAAACATCTGCTTTCAAGATCTAGCAAGGCAATGATGCTTACACGCTCTGCCGTTACCCGAGGCCAAGCTACTAATGGCTTTTCAATATGTGAAGTGCAAATTATGGCTGCTTGTGTGAGTAATGGTTTGAGAGGTTGAAAATAAATGTCATTGCCACATGAACAAATGTACTAAAACAGAGTACTGTTTGCCCTTTTAGCTTCATTTTCACTTAATAAACCCAAGATGTTTGTCCTAAAATCGGTTTATACACCCACAGCCAACACAGCAGACTTTTAAAACGGTTTCATCTTCAGTTTAAGGTTGAGGCTCTTGCCCTTTAAACATTGGAACAGCATCAACTTCGAGTTCCAGTCTCTCCTCATAAATAGCATCGTACTGGGCATTATTACTAAAAGATGTACCGAACAAGTCCAAACATTTTCTGGACTTGAGTCACCATCGCTGTGGCTTTAGGAATGCTTACAAAGGCTTAACTTTCCTCACCTCAAGTACCTTTATCATACTGATGTCTTTGTCAGCTGCCTGAACATCTCGTTGGTCAAATTAATGGTCAAATATGTGAATGTCAGATCCATCAGTCTATGATTAATCCTCTTGGCAATCAGCTAAGTTTGGGCGGGGTCTTTGCATGCCCTTGACACAGTTAAATGTGTACAAACTGTAAGCTTACCATCCAGAGAAGAGGAGGAGTTATTGGCAGAGGTGTTGAGAGCGTGCAGCATCTGTTCACACCAGGTGGTGAAGCCGTCTTGAGGCTTCATGCCCTGCAGCAGTTTCAGCAGCTTTTCCTCCTCCTCCGTCCTCTTACGACGCATCATGTACTGATCACTGAAGAGCACACAGGAGGATAAAATCATCTATTGATTAAAAGACCAAAAAATATGCATGCTAAAGGCTTTCTCTGTTCACATTTTGCTGAAATTAAAATCACCACTCTGTTTCAGTGCTATAATCTGATGTTACATACGTGAGGGAGGGGCTGCTGCGGCTATTCTTCAAGCCCATGTTGTTGTTGCTGTTCCCACGCAGGCTGCTCTGGTTCTTCACAGCCTCATCCCACATGCCCATGCCGACTGAAGAGCCTCCACTCCCACCCTTGCCGTCCATACCACTGCTCCACATGCCAACACCCTCCACCCACTGCCCGCCCATGGAGGAGCTCCCCATGGACATACCAGAGTGCTGAAGGAGAGATGAAGCAGGTTTAACACGTCATCATCATCAACCTGTAACTCTATTTGCATTTTCCATCAGCATGACTAAACGATCCCAGTTCCACTCCACAGAAACTCACTCGGTCTCTCTGCTGCTGGGCTCTCTGCTGCTGCTGCTGTTGCTTCAGCAGCCTCTCTGCCTCCTGCTGCATTTCCAGCAGAGCCAGAGCCGGGGACTTCCCTGCCTTTGAAAGCCCCGAGGAGGAGGCTCCGCTCCAACTTGAGCCGCCTGCCCCGGGCCCCGACTGCTGGGGGGTCTGCTGCAGCAACTTCATGATCAGTTCCTGCTGCTGACGACACTGTGGGGAAGTAACATGTTGTCAAATCTGTACACAGTTTTCACAACTACATTAAAAACCACTTTTAAAATGAATCATATTGTAAAAACATATTTTCTATATCTGTAATGAATTTTAATTTGTTACTCGAAGACAGGAGCTCCTTCATTCATCTCACCTGCTTGCGTCGGAAGAGGTCCTCCTCATCCCTTCGTTTTTGCTCTTCTTGCCTCCTCTTCTCCTCCCTTCGCTTGCGCTGCTCCTCCTCCTCACGCTTCGCCCTGAGTTCAGCGTCTCGCCTCTCCTGCTGGAGCTAAGAGGAAGATATTGAGTGAACCGACAGACGAAATATTTTACCCAACCCTGGCTTATATGTGTTTAGCTTAATCCATCGTGAGCAGGGTTGTTAGTAGCGCACCTCATCTCCACATTTGTCCAGTAAGTGATGGGAAACTCGAAAAACACCTTCAGCAATTAAACGCATATTAGGGAACTCACCTTCTGAAGCTGTTCGAGAGTTGGACCCTGAGTAGAAGGATTCATTGTTATGTCCCAAAGACTGGCTTCACCGCCTACATGGAAATAATTTGGGTTCATTTGAACAGCAGTGGCTACGACTCCTTTTAATTTGGTTTAACTGGATCTCCTGTACATGGAAAACAGCAGCGGTGCGACCGTACCTGACGGCTGTGAAGCTGAGGTATGCATGTCCCACATGGACCCTGTATCTGGCACTGACATCGACCTATTCATCGAAGGCATCACACCCTGCTCACTGCACCTGCGATACACAGCAAAATACAACAAGTTATTTCAAGACCACCATCTTCTCTGCCTCCTGGACAAGTGCACACACACAAAGATTCATTATTTATTTAACAATATCAATTGAGGCATAAGAACTTAGAGGTCCAGTTGCTATGCACCACTTTCACGGAGCTAAATATCACTCCTTATGGGATTATGCTGGTGAAGCTTAGCTTAAGTAAAAAGTACAAATAGCTTTCCATTTTAGCTAAAATAGTAAAACAGTCAAGACAGATGGAAAAACAATAGTAAATCGCACACACAATAACAACCCTTTGTCTTCCTGCTCTACCGTTTGGTAGAGCAAAATTTTCAGTCATCATAATGAATCTTAGTAAAGAAATGATTAAATAAACCTGCCTTAACCGTCTCTTTCAAGTGGTTTAGGTATGTTATACCAAAAGAAAGTGTTTGTTATCCTGTAGCTAGTTCCATTTGAGCATATCACTGTCACTACTTAATTATTAACTTTAATCTCAACTATTTGCAAAAAAACACTTATTGGTATTTTTCTTGTTCAAAAGAAAAAGAGATAATGCAAAGAATCACTTCCCTCTTGCTTTTTTTCTTAGTGTGAAAATCAAAGGGTCAATGTGCGTCAGTGTGTAATGGTAAGGTTAATCCATCCGGCCCACCTATTAATGAGCTGGAATAGCTGCTGCTGTTGGAGCTGTTGATAAAGAGCCGCGGCTGCAAGCTCCTGCTGCTTTTTCAGGCGTTCCTGGTCCAGGTTTCCCTGAAAAAAATGGGAGTCAGCAGATCAGCAGTTGATACAATTCAGCACTTTTCAATTCATAAGACCATAAACTGAACAACTGAATCTATAATAGTTTAGCTTGTAACTATTTTTTATTTGCATTTATACACATTACTTTCTAACAGGGGATTGTTTATGATGAACTATGGTAAAATAATAACTCTGACCTAAATGTTGTGTGTGATGCAGTGTACGTTTATTTATCCTTAAAAACAAAATCATCCCCTGGAGTTCTTCACAGACGCAAACTTAAATCTTCTATTAGTGTGCCCTGTGATCTGCATCTTCCCCTCCCCATCTTCTAGGTTGGCTGAGCTCTGACTCACAGTCCCGGCGGGCCCCCGGTTGGGCTGCGGGCGCTGCGTTGGTGGGAGCTGTCTCACCAGCAGGGGCGGCGGAGAGGGCCCCGGGGCGAAGGGCACGCGGCCCCACATCTTGATGACGTCGCCCAGGGGCTGAAAGCCCTCGTCGCAGCCCCGCTTTACCAGCAAGCTCATGGTGAAGTAGCCAGCCTGGAACCACTCGCACATCTCAACTGTGGTGAACGGACCTGGTTGTTGAGCCGGACAGAGACGGGTTTACAACATGTTTTTTTGTTTCTTTTGCCCCTAAATGATTTTAAATCACATTTTCATCAAATCCTTCACTGCCGTATGACGTATATGAATGAGGAACTAGCAGAAGTGTACCCTGGATTTCTCCCTGGGGGTCCTTGTAAAACCACTTCATGGCAGCCTCATGACTTAATGGCAGAGCAGCCGCCGTGTTCCTGCTCTCCTGCTGCTGCAGAGCCTGGGTGAAACATTCCTCTTCCAAAGAGGTGTCCTGAAGGGATGCCACCATCTTCTCTGCCTCCTGGACAAGTGCACACACACAACGATTCATTATTTATTTAACAATATCAATTGAGGCATAAGAACTTAGAGGTCTGGTTGCTATGCACCACTTTCACTGAGCTAAATATCACTCCTTATGGGATTATGCTGGTGAAGCTTAGCTTAAGTAAAAAGTACAAACAGCTTTCCATTTTAGCTAAAATAGTAAAACAGTCAAGACAGATGGAAAAACAATAGTAAATCGCACACACAATAACAATTATTCAGACAGTAAAAAAGGAACAAATGTGCATCTTTTCTGCAACTCAATAACTACAAGTTACAGCCTTCATCTGACCTTCAGAAACACATTCCAGCTGTTCATACCTGTTGCAGATGTTTCATGCCTTCATCATCCTCTGTATCGCCACCAGAAGGAGGAAGGAGAGGAGCAGCAGAAGAAGGGGGTGGGGGAGGTAAGCTGGAGGAGGCGGCGGCGGCATTAGGGCTCAGCTGGGTCTTGGAGCCTCCGATGGGAGCCAAGTCTGACAGAAACAACAACAAGAAGCGTGAGTAAAACAATGGCTTCTATTTTTAGTGTATCTGTTTAATGGGCTGATCATGGATGGGAGCGGGAGAGCCACCTGCTGGCTCTGCAGACGCACGGCTTGAACAGCAGCTTCAGTAAACAAGATATTAAATAACTGGGACTAAACAGATACTGTATCAACCAAAATATTATCCTTGCCAAACGTCCTCTCTCTCAGACACAGTCGTATGACAACAAGAGCTGAAAGCCAGTAAAAGATCTGGGGCAAGATTTCTGAAGCTACAAGTCATGAGCTGCATTTCTTTCCAAACTCCGGCCTGGACAGTAAAGATGTTTTGAATGATTAGCTTTTACTTATTACTAGTATATTATAGGTGCAGTTTACAAAGGTTTTGCATGAAATCAGATAAGCTTACTTGAAATAAGACCAAGAAACAAACAGCTCACTGAGACAAACAAAACTGCAGCACACTGGATTTATATTTGCGCTGCAGCGGTTCCCTAGCTCACATTCAACAATGCAAAATGCTAAACATTTGGTAAAGGATATACCATCGCCAGGTGTGCTGTTGGCCTTGACCAAGTGGCTGTTACTCAGCTGAGCGTTGTCCACCACTTGACCAGCATTCCCAGGTAGGGATTCCAGAGATGGAGGGGCACAGTGGGCTGGAGGAGAGGATGAGGGGGATGCTGGCTTTGTCTTGACATCTCCTAAACCAGACATGGTGTCTTTACCCTCTGAGAACAGAAAGAAGATGGAACAATCAGTTTCTCTTTGTATCTAAATTAAAAGGAAACGTATCATGCTTTTAAATCCTTCCTTTTCACAAATAAATCATTAATTTATGGTTTATATAAAGTAAAAC
>JBBDHI010000005.1:3313256-3329792 GCA_037177115.1 Craterocephalus stercusmuscarum | reverse complement strand
ACCAAAGGATTGCAGTTTTACTTTATATAAACCATAAACGAAGGATTTATATATGAAAGGGAAGGATTTAAAAGCATATGTCCACTTTAAAAACACTGATCCATGTGAGTTATGGGAAGCTTGCATTTTCCATATGAATAATAATAATAAAACTATAAAAAAAAAGGAAAAAGGTGAAATTGTGGGCCTACTGTGAACAGAAGCGTAAAAATGCCTTGAACTCGACTTTACTGAAGCAATAAGAACCTCTGAAACAGAGACGTCCTTAAAGGCTTTATTTAGTTTATTAAAAGCCATTAGTTGTTACCATGGTAACAGCCATTCTTCCTTGGGTCTAGAAGCAGGAAAGGTGAATTTAATTTATTATTTTAATAATTTTAATTGATCTGCACATGAAAATGGGACCCCGTTCTTCTGAGGGCATGCCCACATTATCATGTGTTCCTGGCACCTCACAATGATGAAATGATTCTGCTTCTTTTGTGGAGAAAGGGGGGATTAACCTGTTCCACTTAAAATACATCTATAGAGACAGCCTTTACCGGGAAGAACTTTGGTTGGAGCATATTAAAACCTTTGTGTTGGTTGACTTAAAAAGAAATAGATTATACTATAAATAATCAAAAACATAAAAGAACAAAAACAGCCAAAAAATTGCACAAAAAAAAAAAACATTGAGTGAAACAACAAAAAAAGGGGATGACTGGTTAATCATCACTACCACAGATGCTGTAAAAACTATGGAGGCTCTAAACTGAAACCTTGAGTATTCTCTAAGAGCCAACAGACACATCTATTATAAAAAGTCTGTCTCCTTTCCGAGGCCGGCACACTTCATTCAGACTCTCAGTGACTCACTCTATTATCGGCATCCGTATTTACTAAATGCCGTCAGGGAGAAACAACAACAAAGTAACCTTCTGTTTCCTTGACTCCACCAGCTTCACTCTTACTGAGAGTGAGATAGGGGGGTGGGGGGTGGGGTGGTGGGGGGATACTTTGAGCTATTGAAGTTGGAGAGATGTAAGACTTCACTGAGGGTATGAATTAGAGATATTCATTATTCATTAGCAACCTTGAGAGGAGGTAATGAAGGCGATGCAGGGAATGAAAACGACATGAGAGCAATGAGTGGAGGACGGGCTGCAGGACACATTTCTATCATGTTACAATCAACTCAACACAACTTCACAGCTTTGTTGTGTGTGGAATTTACAAGCCAAACATAAAAACAGAAGCAGTGATGCATCTTCCTCACGGGATCTTTTAGAGTCCTTCATCCACGACTAGGTAATCAGCAGGTACATATTTGGGTCAATCTTTCCCCTTCCTTGCGTCAGCTCTACTATGGACGACTGAATTTTGATTCAGATGCACCTGCCAGCGTGCCTCTGTTTCTCATACTGAATAGGTGCGGACAAATACTAAGCTGTTTGTTTTTATTTATTTTTACATTTTGAAGCCTTAAGCTGGATTTCTACTTGAGAGGTTAATGCACTGCATGCACTACACAGAATGAGCTCGGGGCAGGCACGTGGTTGCATGCAAATTTATAAGTACAGGCCCCCACCCGGCCCACTCAGCCTTTACATTTCATTCTTGTTTTAGAATGCAGTGTACGCACAAGGTGATGTATGGATTAGGCCTCAGCTCTGATCATGATTCAAATTTCCAGGGCTGGAAATGTATCAGTCAAATATTTTGTGTCTTTATGATGATGTCTGTCAGACCTGCAGCCTGATGATCTTCATCCTGTTTCTGATAGGCTGCGGTTTTTCCCCCCAAAAATGACACCTATTATCAGCTTCATCATCAAACACCAACCCCCTTTGAGGTAAGTTCCTTCTTCTTACCCAAAACAAGCACTAGTGGTCCTCCTGAGGCACCACCTTCAGTTATCTCTATATTGTTTTTTGATTGCAAAACTACATTTTGCTGATATCAAGCACAACTGTTTAAATAGATTATTCAGTGTGAATGTCTGTTTAAATAATTGAAAATCGCATTGTAAAAGTTGATAAATTCAGACGGGATTGTCATCATTTACCTTTGACTCTGCTGTAATTGGCAAGGGGTTGTACAGTAAAGGTTTAGGCAGTTTCAATGGGGTTAATTCAAAAGCATTCGTTAAATTTCATTGTTTGAAAACTTGTATAAATACTTTCTAGCTGTAAGGGGGACCTAATGGGAGTGAATGAATAAAATATTGAGATATGTGGTTTGCTCTTGATAGTGACATTTTCATTTAAAATTGAAGTTTTTTCTGACTGGCATGTAGAAAAGAGGAGCCAAGTGCAGAAGAACAAAGCAAATGTAATTCTTATATTCACATGGCTGTCGTTTAGACCTAAAATATTTTAGCAAAGCTACCTGGGGACTTGACTCAGCTGCAATTATCTGAAGTTCTAGTCTTATTTGAGCCTTCTTTTATCCCTCCACTTCATGCTTTGAATTCTATTAGGCCAAAGTAATGACTTACATACACAAATATTGAATGATTGATGGTGTGACAGATTGGTTAGAACATGCTTTTGGGAAAGGAATGTTGGAAGATGTTCATTTACTGTCAGGTGAATGAGCTGAACATCAAATCCCTGTGCCGTCTCCGCTCATTCACCTGAGTGACCAGCAGAGAGTCAGAAAGCTGGTGGAGGATATAGCAATCCTTGTGATAATCCTTCTGTTTCCTATCTTCTATCTTTCCCTCCCTGTGGATCAACCTCTCCCTTGGGGGGCACCTGAGGCAATCAGTAACTGTTGATTGGTGTCTCTTTCACTTGCTTGATCTGTCTTTTCGATTCTTGTCAACTAAGATCCCTGGCGTACACTTTCTTGCTCTTCAGCTCTCATTGCCATCCCTCATCAATGCACATTCCCTCTGCAATCACTCACTGATAACTCACTGCAATGATCTCCTCTGCCTTGGAAATCTTTAACACGTTTGTGTGGACTCTGGCTGTGTTTCAAAACTCAAGGACCACTGAACACTGACTCATGCCACTAAGTACAGAGCCTCTTGGGAGTACTGCTAAATTTCTAAAGCAATAGTCACTTATTTGGCTCCACTATATAAATCAAGAATAGCCAACTTGTTTTGACATCAGCCTTTATTTAGTGACTGACTGCTCAATATTTGTAGCCACAATTAATTTTTCAAAACTATGGGCGGTGTGACATTTCATCATTAGCTAACAACCTTGGGAAAATAGTAAAAAAATGACCAAAGATATAGTTCATTTAAAAGAAAAAAAATCAATACAGTATTTGCTTATGAGCCAGAACATTTTAAACATATTCATTATGAAATGAGCCAACTTTATCTAAAGGGTCAATACAGAGACTTACTATGTTGCATTGGATGAGTTGTATTTACATTTTATTTAATTTAAAGTACCCCCTCCCCACCAAAAGAAAAAACAAGCAAAAGACACGAACACAATCAAAATGCTTTGAAGAAGGTTGTGATGAAATGTAGTCACAAGAGCACTCAGTGTGGCAGCCACTACATCAATACATGAAGACTACATATGTGATCCAGAAACAGTGGAGAAAAGATACCATCTACCTCTTGTGGGCAAACTTCAAATTTCTTTTGGTTCTTATTGGTCTGGTGAGTGTGTCAATATCTGCTCAACTGGTGGCTATTATAGGACAATTTCAGTGGCTCTTAGTAAAACTATAATACTTGCTGGGCAAATCACTCAATGTTTT
This sequence comes from Craterocephalus stercusmuscarum, assembly GCA_037177115.1. Lineage (NCBI taxonomy): Eukaryota > Metazoa > Chordata > Actinopteri > Atheriniformes > Atherinidae > Craterocephalus > Craterocephalus stercusmuscarum. The sequence goes on along the minus strand of JBBDHI010000005.1, from coordinate 3,326,081 downwards.
CTTTGTAATTTGTTTTTCTGACAGTTTGGGAGAATGCTTTAAACACTTCTAGGAAACCAGACCTTTTAATTACATAAAATGCGAGATTATTTTCTTTTTTTTTTAATTCAACTATTGAAGGACATGAAAAAAGGAACCATGACTGCCAATTGCTGTCAATAGTGCGTTCACATGCAGATTTAAGCAGAAATCAGTGCACTGAAAGTACCCAGATGCTGCCCTAAAAACTGCTGAAAATGTATTGTACAACAACAGACACTACTAAACGGCACTATACAGATGCCACATTGATGATGTTAAGGAAGGGGCAGGACTTATACCTACACAGTAAAGATAGGACAGTAAATGTTTGCAGTTTTTAGCAGGTTTTGAAGATGTAAATAGGTTGTATATTGTAAGTGATAAATGTTATAGTTCATAGACGTTGATTTGGCGGATATTTTTAGTATGCTGGAGAATTGCTGTCAAATGATGGCCCATCACTGGTAAGTGCAAACAGTAAGTCCTCCATTTTGGTCAACACTTACAGTACCCACAAAAGTGTGCACTACAGCATCAAGTACTCAGTATGCACTGTATTCCAATGCACAGTACTTTGTGCACTAACGTATTGAGACACAGCCAATGCAAAGCACTATATATGGAAATGAATGTAGGAATAGTATTACATCAAAGTGTTATAAAAAATTATTATTAGCTTAAGCTAATAATAGAATAATAGAACAATAATAGAACACTTTGATTAAGCAGGCAAAAATACATCTTTATATAGAGGCTGGAAAGTCTTAGTGATAAAGATTCTTGCTTTATTTTAAACTTGGTTGGGCCAGTGATCCCCAAACTGGGGACCTCTAAGGGGGTCCCAGACATATGTTGGCGAGGCAGAGCAAGGTTGAATAACCTATCAAAGCTGCTGTTTTGCTAGTAGTTTTGCACTTTGCACTGCTAGCAAGACATGGCCACATTTTTTTAGAAGTAGGCCTACTAATGGGCAAAACCATTATCAATCAACAACAGAGGTTTCAACTACCAAAAAAAAGAGATGATAAATAAAAATAAATAAAAAGACAGCAGTGGGTTGTATGTTTCACTTTGGGATTTTTCATCCATACAAAAGATGTTGATTACTTTAGAAACAAACTACCCAGCTGTCGTTTTACTCAAGTTTCCTGGTTTAAAACACTGTAGCAGAAGAAATGAAAATTCCCTTTGACTCTGACATGATTTAAAACAAAACTAAGTATCAGCTAATAAACTAAAGGGGTGTGATGGGGGCTTGACTTGATTGTTGTTGATGAAAGGGGAGCCTAACAAAAAAAGTTTGGGAACCACTGACTTAAGCATAAAACAAAGGTTAGGTTTAGGCATAAAAATAGGTTAGGTTTAGGTATTAATACCAAGAGTTTAGGTTTATGCATCAACAACCAAGTGGTTAGGAATATATATTAAAAAGCATGTGATTGATATAAAACCATTAAAGCTTGTCATTGAACAGAACTTTTCATGAATAGTTTCATTTTAAAAAACTCTCAATCATCTTGGGTGTTACAAAAAAAGCTAGAAAAAATCACAGTTATGGAAACCAGCTCTTTGGTATCTGTTTGTGTGTAATAGATGCATGGGCTGTTGTCCTCTGTTCTCCCGCACCCAGCTGCACTGTCAATCACTGTAATGGAAAGGGAAAGCTGGGGCTAAATGGCTACTAATGGGATATGACTGGGGAAACCTTAGCACTGACCTCGCTAACCACTAGCGCAAACCAATGAAGAGACAAAACCTTGCACTGCTCTGATTCATTCTACCTGGTAATTCAACTAAATGAAAAGTTAAACCTGGTAACGCTAACCCTAAGGACTGAGGATAAGAAAATTACACTGCTAGATCTACACAACCACTAATTCTAATCACAAGAAAATGTGACATCCTCTAAATAGGGTGTGGAAACTAATGAGAAAGTTAAGATTACAGTGAAATTACCTTTAATAATGGCTGCTGATAACACCAATTAGCAGGACAATCCTAATGTAACACATTACTGACTCCTTTCTTTGCTTAGAAAAAAAACCTCACTAGCTTGTGAGCTGCATCCTTAATTTTAGAGCAGATTTTTAAAAAAGAGGATTAAACTTGACATATAAAAGTATTTAAGTTATTCTTTTTTATATTAACTGTCCAGTAAGTTATAAAGAAAAGGAATTCGGAAAAGAAATGCCAGAACAACGCAAACTAAGAACTAAGCAATATGTGCTTGGCTGAATGAGTTCCGTTTTTAGCCAAACTTTAAGCAAACATGACCATTTCCTGCAGTAATAGTCCAGTTAGCTGAACAATCTGCCATACATTTAAATCATTTTGCTATTATACAGAAGAACAAAAAAGCGATGCCACAGAAATGTCAATCTTCCCTAGCAACATAAAAAAACATAAATAATGCAATAAGGCATGGTATGAAAAAATGTATGTAGCCTACAGATACAGTATGATGTCCTCTGCCATTGTTCACATAAAAAGACTACAAAGACTGTATTTCAAGCTTATGTGACAGAGTGGATAAAATGAATTCCAACAGTGACTATGAAAGTGTCCTCTTTATTGAATGTAATTATATGTGGGCTAATCCAGATTGAGGTTAATTCTATAAATGTTTTTGCCTTTCCTAACATCAATTTCTAACTGCTTCGAGCTACAAGGCAGCATTAGTGCAGATGAAGATGTACAGGTAAATCAATTGAGAATACACTTCACATGGGAATGAATTTAATCTGAGAAAGAGTTTCGAGTTTGGAGGAGCTGGATATAGAAACAGACAGATGATAGATAAGGGAGAAAAAGACAAGAGCAGAGCCAAAGATTAATGAATAGACAGGCTGCTTGTAACGCAAGAAAATGAAGATGAATGATTCCTGGCTTCAGAATGAATGAATCTTTTCATTAGGAAAAAGTACCAAAAAAAAAAAAAAAAGATGAGAAACGGGAAGAAAAAAAGGACAAAGCTAGAGACAGATGAAGGACAAATGAAGGGTGGTGGCGATGGGGTGGGTGGTGTGGCACAAGAAGAAAAAGAAGGAGACAGATGAACTGTTAGAGATGGAGACAGAGGGACAGTTTTAGGGGTTTGAGACATATGCATGGCAATGAGGAAAGACAGGAAGAGCCTGTGATGGATGGGAGGGCCAACGCAAGGTTACAAGAGAGGAAGAGAAGTTGACAACGACTGGACTGAAGCACGAGATAGAGATGGAAGAAGATGATGGGGAGGAGGGCAGAGGTGCAACTGCAGTGAGACTGAGTTTGGATAAGGATGGAGTTTGCGTTTAGAAAAGCTGCCTCTTAGACAGACAAAAAAAGAAGGAGGGTTGAAAGGGGAGGAACAGGCCAGGAGAGGAAGGTGTATTCACTTAGACAAGCTGTCACAGCGGGAGCCGACTGTTCAGCTTGACGGTCTGAACCGGCCTGACCCACACAGCCCAGGACGCAGGGGGCAGGGGACTGAAAAGAGGGCAGAGATGAGGAGCTGAAGATGGGAGATGGAAGAGTGAAGGCACGCTGTGAAAGGTAAGAGGAGGCTTGAAGGGGAGCTATGGTCTGGCCTATTTGGCTTAGGATACCACTGAGACAGAAATTTAGAGAAGTTGGATGGGTTTGTCTGAGCTGATGAGCTACTTTCTAGCAGGCGAGAAGATTGAGGGATCCAATAGACGAGAGAAAAGAGGGCCTGGATTTCCAACAAAGAGATTTTCATGGCCTGACTTATGCCAGATCCACACATCAGAGTGAGTTACATCAAATAAAACACCTCTTCAGTTGGAAGAAGAAAAGCTTTGCAAGGTGTTTGCAAACAAGTTGCAAATAGAAAAATGTAAATGGACTCATTGCTCATGCATTACTCAGAGCCAGACTACTACAAGATTTCTGAGGGCCATGGTATAATTGAAAAGAATATATAAAATCAATTATTAAAAGAACTGTGACAAAGATATACACCAAATATGACATTTTGCTGTCAAAAAATAGTTCTGTAATGACATCTCTTAGTATGAATGGACATTTATTCAGTACACACTGTGTTTTCAGTCCCACAGAGTAAAATATAAACAGATGTGGAAAGGCTGGGAATAGGGATCTTTAATGGAAAAAATAACTCCTAGTTAGCTAAGAGAACAGTGATTACAGTTGACTCAGATAATGTAGTCATAAGAACTTGTATCCAGAAGAACTGCCTATTTGTAGATATTAAGATTTTATGTTAGTTTCAGAGGGAGGGAACACTACAGACACTGCTGTGCCCAAATTGGCAAATGAAAGTCTCACATAAAAATACACAAATGCTGATATTTCAAGTTTCAGTTGAACCGTCAACCAGCAACTGAGTAACAGATCTGTCAGAAATCATTTGTTGAATCTTTTTAAGCAAACATCAGACGGGTATGTTGTAGAAAGGACAGCATGGCAATTAAAACTCCAGAGTGTAATATTTAGGGTTCACAGGATCTTAGACATTAGTTAATATACTTTTTATTTATGCTTTATATATAAAATAGTCCAGAATCATTTTGGATAAAAACTGTGTGTATAATTAGAAAATAGGCAGCCACACCCAGCAGATTTTCTGACACTCTCAAGAGAGGAATAAGGATGTCGGGGTCAATTGGCTGCAATCTGCTACTTTGTCACTAGGTTTTACAAATCTCTCAAAAAGAATCTAAATCTTCACCCTTTGTCTTTTTGCCTGGTATGGAAAGTGATATGTGAAAAAGCTTATTTTCCATAAGTGAATAATATTTTAAAATTTCAAATTCCTAATAAAAACTGTACAAATGAAAAAATATTTTCTTTTCCCAACCCAACATGCAAACGAGTTTCACCATAATATGATTTTTTTTTTTTTTACAGATTCAAGAAATGATTGCAATAATCTCCTGCGTGTTAGTATATCATTTGGGCTCTACTCAAAACACTAATCATCACTGATTCACAGTATGAGCTGCATTAGGCTGTTATAATGCCAAATGAAATCGTCCACAACTAAACTGTGCCTTTTAACCTTTGTTAGTTTTTTGATAGCACTGCATTTAGGCTCTCATACATCCATTCACAGAGCTATTATTCAAAGAGCTTGCCTGCTATCAGTGTCATTCTCAAAGTGTGTGGAGCCTTGTATCCACCCACCAACCCAGCAATCAGTGAACGTTTTCATCTGCAACACAGCCTTCCTCTACACATCTGCTCTATTCACGCTTTTGTTGTCTTTAAATCTTTAACTTGGGAAAAAAAAGAGGTTAAGAGGTTCTGTCATCTTCTTATTAGATAAAGAGCATTTGGTCCCTCCCAGTCCATTTGGAGTAAATAAACTTTTTAGACTTTTTCATTCTTTTCCAATGAAGGATTTCAGTTTCAACAAAGAGAAAAAGAACTTTTCAAAGATGTTGATAACGATAGAAATGACTCACTTTTTGATTAGGACTAATGACTTAAGTAGTAATTAGATACAGGATAAAAATGTCAAAATTAATTTCCAGCCTCTGCAGACAAAACATTTGTCTGGTAAATTAGTTATATTTACTGCACATTATGAGCATAATTAAGCGAAGAATGGAAAGAGACAAGTTTGCATTCAGGATTTGCAAGGATGGAAGTGGATGCAGGAGGATGAAAAGAAGAGGAGGCTGGAAAAGCGCACAGTAAGTTGGGATGGGAAAGATTAAGTCCTGAAATTTATGGAGTTCCCTGCAGAGATATGTGCAGAGCAGTGGGAAAATACCGAACAGCATCTCCTCTACTCTTCCCCCTCGACACGCACTTCATCTGAGCCAGGAAATCAGCCACTAGAAAAAAATTGTGCCGGTATCTGAATAGGCATTTTTGACTCATGAATACTTGTGGAAAGGTGGAACATAATCATTGTCTTTGCGCCCCTCCCACACGGTTGTTTCCATCTTCCCTGGGAGATGTAAAGCAAAGCTGAGCAGGATGACTGAGAGCTCACAGCTAGAAAATTGGTTTGGGAGCCGAAATGTTCTTTCAGAATGCATGTGAATTTACACACACACACTCACACACGCACACACACACACACACACAGCAGGCCTGCACAGTATATGAATAATATTGGGGGAACAGAGGCTCCTTGGAGTATTTCACTTCAGTTCAGTTATATTCATGTCATGCATTATCCATGGTATAGCTAATGCATTTCAGAACACCGTCTACTACACTCATAGTTTAAAGAAGCAAAATCCACTGAACATGACACCTAAACGGTACCTGTCATGTTCTTTTTGAAGGTATCACATACATGTGGGGCCCACCATTTACGTATAAAGATTAAGCAATTTTGAAATACAGGCAGGCAGTAAAATGTTTTGTCACCATTCGACTGTCAATAACACATTTGTAGAGCTCTAAATGTGGCAGTAATTTGAGGATCTGCTGACATCAACAAACCTGCATGCCAGCTAAAAAGGAGAGGGCGGGAGGGAGGAAAATAAAATAAACAAACCTCCTCATCTTATTCCCATATCGGGCCGCACTCAATTTACCACACTCACATTGAGGCAGGGAGGGTAAAAGCACTGCCAAGTTGTCAGATCAGTTGCCAATTCCAATTTACTTTTTCCAGCTCTCATAAGCTCAAAGCAGACTTAGAGCCAGCTCATTTCTGCAAAGTCACACAGGCTTCTAATGTTTACATGTGTTGGGAAACTCCCTCCTTTGGATCATATTCTGTTTTTCTGAAAGATACAACAAACAGTCTCAACGCTTTGTTCATACACAATGATCTTCGGGGTGGGATTTCTGCGCGTGAGCCGAGGAAGGAATATTTTATTCATTTAATTTCTTTAATCAGTAGAAATGAAAGTTTTTATTTTCTGCTTGTTCTATAATCTTTTTCTTTCTATTCAGACAAATTAATGAGCGCTTGTTTCCTTCTAATTAAAATGCAAAGAGGCAGGAAAATATTCAGGGTTGTGACGGAGGTCAGATGAAGCGGAGTACAGTAGGCGACACTGTTTGGAGGGATAAGAAGAAGATGTCTTGCAAGCGAGCAGTTCCAATAAAAAAGCATGTATTCCAAAGATGTAATTATATTCTCATTTCAAATCGCAAATGCCGCTAGCAATTTATGCCGCGCTGCACTAAAAAGTGAGAAATTCTACTGTTAAAGGGTTCAAAAAATCACATACTGAACTCAATTTAAGGTTCAATAGGCAACCATAGAAAAATACTGCGTTTACTCAAATGGCATAAAAATCCTAAACAAACTGAGCCAAAACCTTGAAGCACTCTGGGCATTTTGTAGCACTTTTTAAGGAAAAACAGCACAAAGTGGACTCTGGTCTCACTCCTCTCTTTGTGTAAACGCCTTTTAGTCAAAGATTGCGCTTCAACTGGAAGTCAGCTTGCTTTGTACCACAGGCACACACACTCAGGCACATGCAGGCCTTGTGGACCAACTGACACAACACAGAAATAACTTGGAGAGGGAACTTGGCGAAGTCTCCCTCAGGGCATTATCAAACTGTTATCTTCAGATATCATGTGCTTGTTTACTGAATCTTTAACATCGTGGTTAGATGTCATGTCAGAGATTTAGCTTTGGGGTCTTTCAAAATGGAAAAACAAAATCCTCATGCACGGGAGAGAAGGAGAAAAAGGGATATCTCCACACTTCTGCTTGCTGAGACTAAACATATGACAGATTAGTGCTTAAATCAGTGGATTCTGGAGCTGGATGGCGAAGGAGTCAGTGGATCATACATCACGTTGTCTTCTTGTGGGTTAGACCCCAGGGTGCCGTAGCACTTATACTTCAGACAGCGATATATATGGATGGTCTCATAGCTGCAGGGTAGAATACATTACAGGCAACTTTCTGCTGTGCCTCGGCAGACAGCTGTGTGTCGGAGTGGGGACACAGTCGCTCAAACATGGTGGGGAGTTTTTCCACACGCATTAGCTCCATTTAAGTCACAGACACAGGTCGTCTTTGGCTTATTGGCTTTGTTTCTGTTATGCTTGTTTACTGAGGCCTCACACCTCTGCAGCTGTAGCTAAACCGGTTAAGCTAACAATTCCAGCTTGGTGCATGATAACTACAGCAGATTTGTCAGTAGTTTGGAAATAAAGGACCTTCTGTTTCACACAGAAACTTATTTAAGGCCACCGAAATACTGTGTGCGCCGGTGGAAAATAACTTTTTCCAGTAGATTTTATGGCTAAAGGTAATCATTTACTGAAGTCTTTATTGATTTCACTTAAAACAACTGGAACAGGGTTTTAACTGCATGCAAATGATGGCAAATGATGGTAATAAGCACGGTCTGTGTTAGAATTCCTCAGCAACGCAAATGATAAACAAAAACTGAAAAAAAGATGATGCTGACTACAGAAAAAAAGCTGCAAGGTGCAAAAAGATATTCTCTATTTCACATCAAAGCTGAAGCGATAAGGATTAAATGAGTTAAGCAAATACTGTTTTAGTTTTTTAGCTCTCACATGTAACACTGCTGCTCCTATACAGTAAAAATGCGGTGGGCAGCTCAGGAAAGAAGAAATACTTCCAATTATTTGGAAGATCTGATCCGCAGCTCCTCTGGTCTGCATGTTTTAGTGCCCTAGGGTAAGATGGCGATGCCCCCGATATGTCACGAGTGTACAAAACTGTGGTTGACTGGGTGAATATGGTTTGTAGAGCAAAAAGCTTTGATTGCTTGGGAAAACCAAAAGGAAAATATATGAAAGCTGACAATCTATGAAAAAGAAAAAACATTATGGAGTTAAATTAGCTCATTTTTCAACCATGAATTCACCTATTTTTTTCACTGAAGCTGAGTTTTCAGGACGGGAAGAGCCATTTGACTCCCTCTTTTCCTCTTCTGCCTTCTGTGAAATGTGTCCTGCAGCTCAGAACTATCATGCAAGTGGAAATTAGGATTTTATTAAATAATCTTCATACCTCGCCTGAGAGCTGACTCTACCACACCAAACTGGTATATTTGCAAAATAATCTGCAGCTCAGACACAGTTAGTTGGTAATAATGCCTCTTATTGATACATTTTCGTTATAAGTCATAGGTAAAAATAACCTGGGGTGGAAAAGCACATGAGACAGGAACAGTGTTTTAATGGTATTATTACATAAATATATGTCAATGTATCAGCCTCAAATCCAGTTTAATCAAAAGTTAATCGAATCAGGCTGCTGAATCATTAATAAGTGGTAAATGGTACTTTTAGAGCACTTGTCTATCATCACATGACCACTCAAAGCTCTTTGACCCTACATGTCCCACACATACTCATACAGCACTTCTATTGGAAGATACTAAGTGCTTTAACCTATCACACACATTCTTACCCTGATAGACACAGCGGGGGCAACAAAGGATTCGAAGGGCCCAAGGAATCTTCGACATATAGTCAAGGGAAGCCTGGAATCAATCTACCAACTTCTCCTACGGTGGGGATACCCAGCCCTACTGTGCATCAGCCGAATCCAAGGATTAACTGGGTCATCTTATCTGTTTCTAAGCCATGACGAGACCAATGCTGCTCATGAGATGGTCTTTTCAAGTGGTCAGAGAACTGCTATTGCATGTTTTCCTCTATTTCTACCTTTCACTTAAACATCAACTGTTGGATCAAAACCTGCATTTCTCCCTGTCCTTTATGTTCACTAAGATTTGAGGCTCAGACGCAAAGCTTCACTCAGCAATTCAAGTATCCGTTTTACTTAATGTGCACTTTGAATTGCTGTTATGCTCAACAAGTCTGGAGAAGACAACCAACCATGGAGACAAAAACTATAATGTGCATAGTGACACAGGAGCTCAAGCTTGTTGTGGCATCACTTTAGAAGTACCATCTGCTTCATTCCACTGCAGAACAGATTGCGGGGCTTTCAACTAAGAAAATATTAACTACTTTCATGAATGTGTGCACATGAATGTGTGCCCACGCACATCCATCTACGAGGCAGCGCTGTTTGAGGAACAAATAAACGTTCATTATCATCAGCCGTCTTTGTTTGCGTCCAGCCGTGTTTGAGTGGGCATGTCAGGGCTGCGGAAAGCAAATGCGGCAGAAAGATACACAGCTGGGTGCAGCCTTCCCTTTAGGTTAGCGAACGCAGCTCATCCAGGCCTGCTGATTGGCAAAGGGTTGGTTCCCCTGGATAGGCTGATTAATTCGTTAATTAGCTCCAGCAGCTCCTAATGAGATGCCTATACCGCTTCATCCTTGATCAGAGGAGCTGTGGAAGCACCGGTGGATTACACACACACACACACACACACACACACACACACACACACACACACACACACACAAACACTATTTCCACCTACACCCACCTTGTACATATTCATAAAGTGGTTCATCACTGCCACATGAACTAACAGCGGTGTATGAAGTTTTGAATGCATTAAGCATAGTTGTGCCATCGCATCTATGTGCACACTCGCCAGGTGTCTGATACAAGCATGTCAGGGTTTCAATTAAAGCTGAGAGTCAAACTGTGTAGGTGTTCAAGACAATTGACTGGGGTTAACATGAGGTTTCAAGCTCTTTAATTTACAGCCTGGCTCTGAGGAAATCAACAGGACCTTATTCGCATACACTCATCCTCCTCAGCGAGTGAAAAGGCAGGCATAACTACTGAAATGACTTTAAAGGTTAACACCATGTTGACTCCATAATGTGGCTACTGTATCTGAGAAAGCAGGTGGAGAGGAAGAGGAAGAGGGGTAGGAACTGGATGTGTGGACGTGAGAGGAGGTGGAGCAGCAGGCGGAGGAGAGCAGGTGGAGCCCGGCCACCACACTGCTCACAGCATCTGCTGCCGGGCCATGAGTTACGATGATCAACTCTGTGTCTGGCACGTTTGTGTGTGGAGAAGAGTGAACTCCACGGACAAGTGAATGCTATCTCTCTCCCTCCTCTCCCTGGGCTCCCTCCCCCTTCTGCTTTATCTAACTCTCTATCCCGCAGTCCTTTGCTGTCTCATTCTATTATGCGTGTGGACATGCAACTGTGTGTACGCTGCAGTCAGTTGTCCTATCACCTTTACCATTTCCCTCCTGTCAATCACAGTAGCCTGGGTCAAACATGCCCTCGATACAAAGGAGTTCTGTCCTTGACCTCATCCTCCCTGAAATGCAAATGACTTGTCAAAGTGTTGCTGGTAGGAAAAGATGTGGGCATCTAACATTAGTAACGAATCACGTATTCTGTCTCTGTGTAAGGGCCTCAGGTAGATTTACTGTAGGTTAATGTATCAGTAATGTCAGCATGGACGAGTGGAGTAGTGAGAGTGGATGGGAATGCAGGGCAGAGGAGGGTAGATGTAAAAATAAATAAATAAAAAATAAAGCTAATGGAAGGCTGCAAACGGGCTACAGCAGCATCCTGGATGGAGAATGTTTCAGTTTGGGCCTTTTCCTTCTTGATATTCTACATGTAGGTGTACACCATAAATGCTCCTCAATGATCTTTCAAATGTCTAACCGTGTCATTACCAGTGACTGTCCGGGCCACTCTGGAACTTGACTGAAGCGTTTATAATGGCTGACCAATTCTCAATAGTTTGCCTTCACTGATTAGGATCAATACTTTCCTCACCTGTCAGTCAAGCTTTATATATGAACATATGTACTATGCAAAAGTCTTGAGTCACCTTTATATATTACAAGAAGTATAAAGTATTTGTAAGATACTGTAAGTTTTTGTAAGAATAAAACATGCAAGTTCAAAAACTGAATTTGTATAACAAATCCTAACAAGCTTGAGAGTCAGTATTTGATACAACACCTCAACCCTCTCATGTTTCTTGTAATTTATTTAAGTAGTCTTCAAGAACGGTTCTCCAGGGCTCTTAAGGGACATTTTAAGGCTCTTCTTTCAAACTTAGCTCCCTCTTGTTTTGTTTTATGTCAAGATGATTCCACACCGCTTGACTAATGTTAAGAAGCTCTGTGGAGGATTCGTTACACCGTGAGGCATGTGTCCACTGATTTTCAGTCCAATTCTTGTGTCATTAGATAAACCTCATCCTTTCCTATTCCTGTTTCCCCAAAACTCCTGATTCCAGTCTTCAGTAGAGATCATTTCTGACAAGGCTTTGCCTAACAGTAATGGATCAGCTGAAGGGACAGACGGATCTGTCAGGTCCTGTTTCAGGCTGGAGTTTTTCCTATTTCTTAAGAATATCACTCTCAGACACTGTTCATCTGCTGTAGCGATTTTAAGCCTGTAGCTTGTTTTTTGTCCTTCGTTTGTCCAGTTTCCTCCACTTTTTTAAGGACATAGACTTCACAATATTCAGATACAGCCCAGTTTTCAGCCAGTAGTTCTTTATTGATGCCAAAGTGCTATTTTGTGTCTGTCAAACAATGTTATCTTGCCTGTTTTGCAACAATGGGGACACATTTTGTGTCTCATTGTGACAAGCAGCTAATAAGAAAGTGCCTAAAAAAACAATTTTAAATAGGTTTTTGTCAAGTTGTCAGTTATGCACTGACACTGGCAATGTATAATTTATGGGCTGGTGTTTTAGGACTTAACCCAAAATGCTTTTCTTCTGAAAAGGTACAAAGCCTAAAAATATTATACAAGATCATACTTTAAAAATGACAGTAAAGCCAGGCTGATTGGAAGGGAAATATAAAGAAATGAGAGGCCCTCTCAAGACTTTTCTACAGTTTTGTATGCTCCAGATTTCTAAGTCATTAAGCTCTCTCTACTGTCGTATATTCTGTAATCAAGCCAGCTTGTGTTTGGAAAAGCACTTAATTTATTCATTCATTTATATATCAGTTTTTAATTGGC
>JBBDHI010000005.1:3300846-3313156 GCA_037177115.1 Craterocephalus stercusmuscarum | reverse complement strand
TTCATTCATTTATATATCAGTTTTTAATTGGCCTAAAAAATGGGGGAGAAAAAAATGCAAAGTGTAAGTCTCCAATGTTCTTAGCTAAGACTTCCACGGAATTTCCAAATAACTTTCCATCTGTCTGTCTGAAAATCACTTTTTTTCCCCTTTTACTTTCATTTTCCTGTAAAGTGCTATGAAAAACTGTGACAGCTGTCAGGCTTTTTTGGGCTCCTGTGAGTTTTGTTTTTCTTTCTTTGATTGTACATTTTGTGTTGCAGGACTAGGACTTGATGGCGAATCAGAGACAGCTAGCCAGGGTCCCCGTTGGCCCTAAAAGAACCGCCCTTTCCTGAATTGGCCCTGGTCCATCACACCAGGGCCTGGCTTTTTGTTTGTGTGGGCTTCCTTTGGTTTGGTTTGTTTGAGCGTTACATTAATTTCTTATATAAATAGAATATCTTTGTATACTGTAAACTCCCTCACGTCTTCTCTTATTTGTTGTGATCAACCAGCTTACTATAACAAATATCATACAGTTTTTCTCTGGTTCAGATAGCTTACTGATTCTAAATAAATTCTTAAAGGGTTGTAGTTTAAGTTCCTAGTTATTAAACAACGCTGTAATTTAACAGCTGCATCAGTAGAAATGTCCTCCAGTATTAGCAGCCAGAGAGCACACAATAAGAAAAAAGGCAATGCAGTAAGGAAATGAATCAAAGAGGTATTAAGACACCCATATTTACACCACAAAGTGCTTTGTCTGTTGCACATAAAAGTGATGTTAGGGTGATAAGATTTCAATTTCTGCAGGATTACTGTTCAGGGAAAGTACAGGCGCACAGCTTGGACAACACCAGTAGCAGAAGAAACAGTAATGAAGGCGAACAATCACACATTTAGATTTCGGTGGAGGATTTGTTTCTTCTTACCGTCCAAAACAAATACTTCTGTTCAAATAAGCCCTTTAAGAAACAAGCAGAGCCTATAGCTGAGAGAACATAATACACAGCACTGCTGAATTACTCTACCATATGCTAATAATACTGTCTTTGTGTTGGCTGTACACAGGCAGAGCTCAAAGGCTGACACGAACGCACAATATCAGAGCAGATTTCAGATACTAATACTGATGGCTCATCTTTGAAGCCGTGGTGTTTACACTCACTGACAGCTCGTCTTTATGAAAGCCAATCTGTATGTACAGATGCACGGCGATGCTATTTTGGCTCCCAAAACAACTCCGCTGTCCCCCGTGGGAGAACACGAGTCCCCCAGTTAGGCCCCTAGCGCCATGCTATGATTCAAACGGCTGTCATCCCGCTGTAATGATGATCCATCCCCAGCTATTACCAGCTCATGGTTTCGCACTTACAAAGCTGATTGTTTGACATGCGAAACATACATCAGCATAATCTGCCCCATAACTCAGATTTTAAGAGCGCCCACGGCAAATGATGGGAAAAGGAGGACGGATGGACGAAAAGGAGAGGGAACGGGAGACCAGACAAAATGAGGACAGAGGAACCGAGTTTAAGTTTTAGTGTGTATTGAAATATCTATAAATGGGTTTTACTTGATGTAAAACAAATACAGCTTCACTGTTTAAATAGAACAGATGAAGACTGCCAGGAGGAGAGAGGACACAACGAACGTTTTGAGCCTTGAATGTGATCCTAACGAGGCGACTACAGCTCCAACGTGCCCATTCCACCTGTTTTAGTTAAAACTAAAGCCTCGGGAGGTTTACTCTCTAACCGCAGCTCCAAAATCAGCACAACAGTGGCTCAGCCTGCAACCCCAGAATAAATAAATAATGGCTTCCAGCCACTCTTTCATGATGATATCTTTTAAGAACCCGCAGCAGTGAGGGGTTAATCGCTGTCAGACGTCCCTGGAGGGAAGGAAACCTGAGGTATTTTAAGGTTTTACGATCCAGATCATTTTTAACTGATGTTGTTCTTAGAAAATGACCCCAGCTTGGTCTGCAGCAAATGAACAGATGGAGGCAAACACTTAAAGCCCTCACTCTCATTTCCTTTTTGGCATTCAAGACATGCCATTACAGGTGGGATTAATTTTCTTGTGGGAATGAGATTAATGCTGATAGCAGTGCATGTTCAGGAAGGGTAAATCTATAGGATGAAAGAGGAGGAGGAGGAGGAGGAGGAGGAGAGAGGGTGAGCTGAAGGAAAGCAGGAGAAAGGAAGGGAAGGCTCGCTTTGAGGACGAATGGAGGAGAAACAATGTCTAGGGAGCAGGAAAGAAGTTCCGAGGGGCGTCTGAGAACATGCCTGCGACTGTGTTAATGTGTCAGCGACAGTGAAGGAGGGCGCCTGCGTGCTCTTCACCTCCTCATGGGAATGTGTGTCAGACTGTGTGTGTGTGTGTGTGTGTGTTTGATGAAGGCCAGCTGACGTGCTAATCCCCGCTCAGAATATAGTGGACCAGCCTGTCCTCTTCCTCAAAGTCACACTCTATACCACCCGACACACACTTAAGACACCACAGCCCCTCTGTCCCCCCCCCACCTCACAAAGAGTCAATAGGACTTTGCTCATCAATTCTGTCGGGGGTTGCTATGGAGACTGAGAACAGTGCAAGAGTGTGCGCAAGCGTTGCATAGAGATGCTCTGCTGGTGTGTGACTTAATATCGTCTCTGGTCCCGTCAGGTCACGTTTCATGCTGACTTCTTCTTCTGAGATGAACACACACACACACACACACGCACACACACACACACGCGTGCGCACATTAAAGACCCCCTGCTGAGGGCTTGAGCAGGCACTTTTCACACACACTTCCCCTGAATACCAATTGTAAAAGAGTAGCATGTGAGGGCGAAGCGGAATGGGAGGGACAGTCAGGCTCATGTGTGCGTGCAGCTGATGGGTTCAGGAGTTGGCTGGCAGCGTCTCTGCTGCATGCATATGCACAGTAAGCAGCACAGAGCATACCCGGTCGTGCTCTGGATGCCTGTCTGCTCTGGTGCATGCTCCAAAAAGCGGCTCTGCAGGTTTTATTTTTAGCATCACAGGCAAATAGAGCCCCTCTCTTCCCTCCTTCATCCCCCTCCCTCTGCTCCCTGCCCTCACTCTCATCTCTCTCCCACTGTCACTTCTCTCTTCTCTCTGAATCTCCCACCATATATTCCTTGTGTGTGCGAGTGTTTTACATACGTCCACACACACACACACACAGCTCCGGTTGTGCACCGTACGTCGCTGTGAAGTGTTGCAGCACCGTAAAACTGCCCCGAAGCTTTGAAGCGAGCTGTTCCACCTCCTCGGTCTCATCACGGCTAATGTTTGAATGGGTGCATGGTCTCACTTTCATCTCTCTCTCTCCCTCCCATCAGCAGAGGAGGGGGTATAAAAGCCGCACGTACGTACTGTACGCACGCCCGTCACTACGGCAGCCGAGGCAAGGTCAAGTGCTCGGTGGCCTGGTAAAGCTTTTCATTACATATTTAACTCTGCCAAATTCCCTGCAGAGACCACGCTGGAGACTCCTCTTCCTCCCCTTCAGCGCCAAGCTCCCATATATTTCCATGTCGGCATATGGACAGACTTAGGCGTATCCTGCTGTGTGTATGATGCAGTGATGTTAGCATTTGTGTAACGCTGGCAGGGCCACAGATACAGCTGTTTAAGTGTGCCGGTTGAGACAGAAAGACAAAAGATCACCTCTTTTACTCATCCAGATGGAGAAAACAGTGATCTCTGAATGCCCAACCCTCACTGGTGGTTGTTGTTTTCTTCAAAATCTCATGTATACACACTATCATCTATATACGGACACAAACGTCCAGATAAAGCCAAGAGAGGGGAGAGATTAGCAGGAAGCAAAGCAGAGGGAACTCAATTTATTTACAAAGCCTACATGTTAAATGGAAATATAAATTAACTACACATAATCCCAGAAGTGCCTCTATTCCTAAATTACTCTCACCACAGTCAAGAAGCCAAAATGGAAAGTTTAAAATTGTAATGAAAATAAGCTTATTCCAGTTTAATCTTTTAAGGAAACGATTCTTGGAGGTGTTCTCTGCAAAGGGCACAAAGCAGCTCCACTAACTGGGATTATGAGATGCTGGGAAGGTTTTACTAAAGATGGATTGATGGCCTGGTCGCCACAAGGTGATCCGAAGTACAAAAGCAGAAACAAGAAGAGGAGAGCTGAGGTATGGAGAGACAGTTGTACTCGGGCAGGTGCCATCACAGAGGATGTGAACTATGACATCAGCGCTTTATTGTGACCTTTCATAATTGGGCTGGAGGTGTGTTTGACTGGTAGATATTTTCTCCCAAAAGAAAGGTGTTTGAGAGGTACAAACAACAGAGATGCACTCATTAATAATGACCCCAAAGCTCACCCACACTACAGTTTGAACCACAACAGACGATTTCTCTAGAGGTGCTTCTAAAACAAGAAGAATGAATACTTCTTGAAATTCAATTATTCTTAAAAAGCAGCTACAAAGCCTGACACTTGATTCAGAATTCACCCTGTTAAAATACCAGTCTCTGACAACACAAGTCATCACCATACAGGATACTGTTTTCTAGTTTTTATACATTTCCTGTTTTAAGTGTTTTCCTTTGTTTCAGGTGTCTTGTCTTTCCCCCTCCCTGCTGTGTCTGCACCCTGGTGATTGCTGGCTCCTTCCTAATGTGTTTCACCTGTGTCTTCTTATCTCACCTTCCCTCCTGTATTTAAGTCCTGTGTTTCCCTCTATTCCCTGCCAGATCGTCTTGTGTCTGCACAGCCAAGCCTTCCAGTGTTCCTAGTTTTGATTACAGTGTTTGACCAGCTTTTGTCCCTCATTTCCTGAGTCCAGTCCAGCCCCTATCGGTACCTCAGCTCTTGGTGGATTGCTCCTCTGGTTTTTGACCCTTTGGCTGGTTTTTGACTACCCTTTGCTCATCTTCTACTGGAATAAACGCTCTGATTATTGCCAAGCTCCTGTGTCTGTAGTCTGCATTTGTGTCCACCTGTTCAGAACCTGACACTTAAGCCCATGACCAACAGGTTGTTTTAGATTTTTGAAAAAAAAACAAAAAAATAACACAGAGTGCCATGTTTGAGTAGCACAGTTTTAGAATAATTATATCAGCTTGTGTGACTGAACGGGTGAGTATGGAAGCATAAATTCTGATCTAATATGACAGAAACATGGAAACCAGTGGATACTTAAACTAGTTTGAACGCTATTGTTACTTTTTTTTTAACATGAGGCTTTTCTAATTAGTCTAAAATCACCTTTATCTCCACCTCTAAAGAAACCATAAGCAATAAATTCTAAGCATTTGACCTGTTACACCCTCAGCTTACTGTACATTGGAATCACCTCATTCTTCTATCATGTCTCAAATGTTGTTTAAGAATTGAAATCGTTTGCATGGCGTGGAAATGTTTACTTGAGATGTGCAGATCCAGGTTTAAAAAGGTAAAATGATGTGAAAATCACTACAGGTCACAGTGGGTTCAGAATGTAGAAAAGTATGTGAAATAAGTTTATTAGATTTGTCCACTGTAGATCTTAAAAAGCACAAGTTAACTGAAATGAACTAGCTCCAATCATTTATAGGATCTGGGTTATGTAATACATGCTAAATGAAAACCATATGTTGATGGGACACTTTGTAATCCTCAGGGCAATTCATGGTTGTCTCAGTGAACCAAAACTAAGAGCTGACCTTTCCCCGCAGCTAACTTACAAGCACGGCTACAGCATCTATGTGCATCGGCGACCTGACACTTGACATTGCAGAGTGCATTACACAAAGATTTCTGTCTGCATAGTAGTACAGATACACAACCCCTCCCCTCCCCCCACGCTGTTTATTGAGTTTAAATTCCACATCACCACATGCGGCGCCTGTATCAATAATTCCTGGATTGCCTTTCCAAATCGGCATGTCGGATTGCTGAGGCAAGAACACAAACACAGCGGAAACCATTGCACAGTGGATCTGCAGAACAGACATCGACATGCATGGATGCATGCATCCATACATTCATGGCGCACACCACTGCTAAGCACACACACAAAAAATAGACATTTCCAACTCTCACACTGGCGTTGCTGTGAATCCGTCTCTGCAAACAGAAAATACAATCCATCATATAGGCTGCATGGGGTGAAAGATTACTCACATTTCTACCAATCACGGCCAAATTGCTCTGGATGGCTCTCATATTTGAGAGATAGCTGAGGTTGTCTCTTTGCATACAAATAACCGAGTCTCCCCCTCAATTTACTTTCTCCTTGACTCAAGGAATGTGTTGAGAGTGTCACAGAGGGGAGTTTCCACTGAAGTGTTTCAGATAGAGAGATATAAAAGATAAGGGGAAGAAATGTACAAATCTGAAAGGTAAAATAAGTGAAGTGAATTAGCAAAGAAATTACACACTAAATAATTCAATTCAGCAAAGAACTCAGAGTAGCAGCTGATAGTTCTGACTCATTTCATCACCCTTGAAGACTAAACTTTCCCTCTTAGTAATCCACTTATTTAGATGCCTTCTGTACAGGATTATTTTTCATCCGTCCAAAGCTCAACATACCCAGCTCAAGCTGGCATTAAAACAAGACTATAAAGATACACTTTACACTCAGCTTGACTGAGGTATGCCTCTGTCTCCTAAACCCATTTTGTGTCAATTAGCAACTGTCAAATGGATTAAAGCATTAGCGGATCTAATATTAAATCCCAACCACTGACTATAAGAGGCAGCTATTTGACTCCAAACAGACACAGAAACATATATTTTTTTAATCCTCATGACAAAAAAAGTTCAAAACATGCAGTTTATTCAGCTCATGTTAATTCCAGTGGTGGAAATAATAAGAAGTGTGTGCATGTTAACACATTAGAGCAGGAATCAAGAATAGTGTCATGAAGGAACATGGTTAAAGTTTGGGGAGAGTAGTACAGTTGCGAACATTTAAAACAACAATAACAATCGCATATAGATGCCTTAAAAGAAAAACACTTCAAACAAGTACATGCAAATGAAAAGCTGCCACTACTGTAAAGCCAGTATAAGTGCTCTGGAAACAAAACAGAAATCTTCTCTAAGAGAGCCACCAAACAAATCAAAGGCCTTTTTGAAACAGCTTCCAGGAGCTCACTCTCTCTTCAGCTAATGAAATATCTAATGCACTTAGTTTCTTTTAGTTAGCACCTGCCTCCTTAGAGGCATGTTCCTCCTCTCCAAGCTAAATTACTTGATCTCAATGGAGCGAGACAAGAGTGCGGTGAGTAACAAAGAGGAGAAGTCGAGGGTATTTTCAGGAAAGGATGACAAGCTTGTACTGGAGAGCATATTTGACTGCAGCGGACCTGAGCAGGATGGTTATGGTGTGCAACATTTGGCCTGTAAAGCCTAGCTTAAACACCTCCCAAATCCCTCACTTTTACTGCACTGCGTCTGGTGCATCATAAGCAAGTCTCTACTTCCAAAACACTCCGGAGAGGGATTTCCTTTTCTGTTTTTTTTTTTCTTTCTTCACAGTCGTTGCTCTTTGTGGAAAGACTTACACAGCTACAAAACAGACATTTAGAGGTTGGCTATGCAAAGCAGGGCATGCAGTTAAAATGAGTTGTGAGGTGCATTTTTTGTGTCAGTAAAAGTGGCAGACCTGTGTCTGATTTGCATGCATCCTCTCTTAAATTCCCTTTCATAAAGCGCTTTCTGCGGGCGTTACCGGCAAATAGACTCAGCAGGCCAATAAATAAAAGAATAGCGGTCACATGAAAGAAAGATGTAGGCGCAAGACAAGTTTAAGGTTGTAAATATTTGCCCCTCCGTGAAACATGAATGTTGAAATATAAAAGTCTTTCTTCTTAAAAGGTGAATGTTCATATAGGAGATTCGTTAAAAAGATTAAAAACAGTGGAGTGATCAAAGAAAGAAGACACATAAATGCAAGCGTCCAACATAAAAATGCTATATCACGAGTATATAAACAAGAATAATCAGCTAAAGAAGTCAGGCCGCAGAGGGAGCGAGCCTTCGTGATCGACGCCTGCACTGGTTGTCATTACGCTGATGAACTTTATTAAAGTCATTCATCACCAACAGAATCAATTCAGATTAAAGATGTAGAATCCCGAGGAAAAGAGACTCGTATGTATTCAATGACTGATGGGGCCAACCGGGGCGCGGATGGGAGAATGATTGTGTTTACACGTTAAGCATCGTCAATGCGTTCGAGCTGAATTCCAGCTCACTTACCGAGCACACCCAGCCGGTAGTTCATGGTCACCACGATCACGTTGCCGTAGGCGGCCAGGACGCTGGCATCAAACATGTTTCCGGTGCCTTCCATGTAGGAGCCTCCGTGAATAAACAGCATCACGGGCTTCTTCCTACGGTCACGGATATCTGCACACACACGCAAACACACACAGAGGAGAAAGTTAAGGGATGGAAAGCATGAAGCGAAGAAAAGGCAATAAGTGTATTTACAAATCTTATATTTTCTTTAATCAAGCACTGCGCCCGGGCATAATGTATCGACAGCCAAGTGCTCGGCTGAATAAGACAACAGAGCTGCACAGTTCCCTGCAGCTGGATGTCACATTTAAAAAATAGAATGGGGATTTCAGACAATGGATAGTGACAAGAGTCGACTGCTAGAATCTCGATAAGCATTTCCAGCTGGTTAAAGAAGTAATGCCGAGAGGAAATCTCTGCTTAATGATGATTATTTGAGTTATCGTGTTTATTATGACAGTTTTCTTTCACACCAAGTCCCAGACTGACCGGCACTGCGAATGCAAGCCAGAGATGAGAAACTGGACGTGCAACTCATCCCACCTAGATCACTTGTCAAGAACATTTATTTCGATATGGACCATCACTTGAAGATGAGAATGTACATGTGCAAATACACATAAAAGGTCTCCAAAAGCACCCTTCAAAAAGAAACACCCAACATGAGCAAATGCACCTAAGATGGTTCAGAAAAGCTGATGCTTATACATTCTGGGTGCAATCAGCAGATAATAAAAGGCCACCGGCGCCAAATCCATCACATCTGCAACAAATTACCATAATTTCTGCATTTCATTGGCAACCTCAGAGGTTGGAACTCCCATAAATGCAAAGTGCAACTTGCCCTGAGCTGCACGGACAGCCACATCAAACTATTTCTAGGTCAGCTCCCCTGTGGGGAATCTTTAGAAAACATGATTTTCTTAGATGCTATCATTTTGCACTGGCACAAACTGTTAGTAGGTCTTGCCTTGAGGTTAAAAAAAAATGGTAAAAGATAACAAAAATGTCTCACATTAAAATGTCATGTTCTACCATCCAAAAAACAGAGTAAAGGTTTAAGGGTCGCTTCCAGGAATGATATACTAGATCTAGTTTTTTTTTAATAAAAGGAACATTTTTGTGATTTTTTGTGATTTCACTTCAACATGAAAGTAGCATTTTTATTCATCTTTGGTTTCTTTGGTTGCATGAGTGTTTGCAAAATGCTGTGCAAATACTGTAGAGTTGAGTGTTTTATAGATTTATTGTATTTCTCCTCAAATATTTGCTCTGGAATTTAAACATTAACATTTTAAGCGTGGATTTTATGGGCGGGAGCTGACGGCATTTAGTGAAGCAGACAATTTCAGGAATATTCACCATGTCAGTCATGAGAATTTTAAACAGAAGCCCACTCCTGCAGCGCTGTGTGTGCATGCAAGATGGTCCCTGATGGATCCTCGTTGGCCCTTGAACTGTTCCCCCAGCTGACTGTGGGCCGCGATGCTCCCGCCTGCCAGGAGCTCATGGTAGCATATGGCTCGCAGGACTTAGCACCGTGGCACGGTGACAGCGCTCGCTGCCTTCTGTGTGCTTATGTGTGAGTGTATGTGCAGGCCCGGGGATACGAGAGAGCAATAGAGCACATCAACCACATAAATAACCACTACAGCATCTGTGATGAAGGAGGAGGCGTGGGGGGGGGGGATCCTTTTTAAACCTGCTTGTATAACCCTGAGCATTACATACCTGCTAGCGCATGCATCAAACACTTACCGAGCTATCACATGTGAATGCGTGTATACACAACCGTGACAGTAAAACGGGTGCATCTGTCCAGCAGACACTCACTCTGGGTTGGGATTTACAGGCAGCTGCAACGGAGAGTCGCTATGGCAACTGCTTCACTTTGACTGGCTTCCACCCCTCTCCTCTCTCTCGCTCTCTTTCTAACTCTTTCACATGGACAAGGTCTCATTGACTGTTGCTGTGGCAACATATTGCACTGGCGCATCTCTAACCCCGTGATGCCCTTTGCCACATTTCTACCTGCATGTCATTTCATTAGCGGCAAATGACCACACACACACACACACACACACGCACACACACCTGCTGCACACACATCTCTGCTTCCTACTGTACAACAGGAGATGAAGACTGACAGCCACCGGCATGCAGGGAGACAGAATGCAGATGCACTCATGTACTCGCCCACACCCTCATGAGACACAACACACACACCGAACAGGCTGTCACGGTTGACCTTAAGACTTTGTGTCCATGGATCACTTACAGGGCGAGCCGCTGGCTGTGCTGCGGTGACAGATAGGACTGAGGCCTTCAGGGGCTACAAGCCCTCCCTCTCCCGCTCTCCTCCATCTTTTCTCAGGCTCTCTCTTTCTGCCTCTGGCATGTTCCCGTTGCTACCTGAACCTAAGTTTAGCATGCAACACCTGCAAATTGATGGGGGGTCAGGTTTGCAGTCTCATGGTTTATATTTGATCCTCGGCTGTGATGAACTCTTTCCAAAGCTGATTCATGCATTTTTTACAACTTTGAAACGGACGCTTTTTTTTAAATCAAAGGGTTCTGCGGCTCTGCTAGGAAAATGTGTCCTTTTATTCTCCCAAACAGAACAAAACACATGACAACGTAATGTGCCAGAACATGGAGACAGTTACCACAATATACAGAGAAAACCTCCACAAAATCCCAGACATGGTGAGCTTGATTATGGGCAGATGGGACATGCCTACACACAGACATGAGCGAATGCTTCGGAGGAAGAGGCTCACTTGTTACATGGCACTGATTTGTGACATTTGCTGTTTATTTGTAAAGAAATAAAGAAAGAATGATTGTTCACAGATGACTAAGTGAGGTCTCCTTGGGCTTTATATTTCAGAAGTCTCCCGTTTTTTTTTTACATATTTTGCTCTGGTTGAAATCCTCTGCACTTCCAAGTACTTTTTTACGCTACAGCAGTTGAGGCCATGCAAACGTTTAAGGTAGTTTTCACTCCTAATTGTCCACTAGACTCGGCACAATCAGGGACTTGGCTCCAGTGGGAGTTACAACACTCAGCCGGTTTGAGTCAAACCAGCTGAATCTGTTGAATAAAGTATTCTCCTCCTCGCCAGAGGCAGAGCTGCATCAAAAATTACAGAAGGAGAAGACAAAATGAACAACAAACAAGTCAGGTCACACATCTACTGGTTAATGCATGACGACTTTCATTTCCACCACATAAACTGTAGTGTACACTTGCAGCATTTGGTTGACTGTAAGTGAACATGAGGCCGAGGCCGATGCTGCTAGGTGGACCAGAGTTAGCATTTTTGATGCTCATCAGAATTTGGTTGCACTTTCATTCTCTCCAAACGAACCAGACTGTCCAAACAAACTGGTTTCATACGAATAGCTTAGTATTGATGTCAGTGTCGCATTAAATAAGGAGCAAGTGTAACAGAGCATGGAAACCAATATGTCCACATTTATAACAGCATTTGTTTTTATGTACAAACCTACTGTACTTAACTTCTGATTTGGCTAGAAATAGTAAGACTAGATAATTTAACAGGAAATCCAATTGCATTATTTTTGAATGATATGAACACTGGTGTTTTTTCTGATGGAGACATTAAAAACTTTTCATTTTTAAGAGCTTATTTCTTTCCCTCTGCTTTTTTAAGAGACCAGATTTTATTTCCTCATTTAAATCAGTAATAAATACACATTAGAAATGTAGCTGACAGGTTGCACCATACTCTGCAGATCCTCTACAGATGAGTTATCCAAAGCAAAAAACTGACAGTGAGGGGAATTTTAGGTTTAATAAAAGAGAGCAGGAATCTTTTTTTTATAAAGAAGAGAACATGCAGAATGCCTGAAACAGAGTTATGGCTAATCTGCCTCACCTTTAACAATATTTTCTATGTGCAGAAAATATGCCGCTCACTTATTAAGTGCTGCATGTTTCTTTTATGCCCATTCAATGAAATACTAAATGATTCTATATTGATAAATCCTAGCACTATCATCGGGCCGTTTTTAATC
>JBBDHI010000005.1:3289514-3300579 GCA_037177115.1 Craterocephalus stercusmuscarum | reverse complement strand
TTTATTTGGATGTCTTTGAACATAATTAGATTTCCATGTTTTTGATTCATAACAGCTCACAGCAATTTGACCTACTGTAGAGTAAAGACGATAGATATTAATAAACTGACAGAAATTCAGGTGTTTTACTGTTAACAGCAGTAAGGTTATAACCCCATTCATGGATACTATTAACGTATTAAATGGCAAACTGGTTCAAATGCATTTGTTTCAAAAAGTGGAGAAAAGAAAATGAGCAAACAAAGTTAGAGAAAACACATGGCCATTCTTTATAAACACAAACAACAGCCATGAAGACAAAGCAAGAAGTCAGCGAGCAGCTGAGGGCTGGGACCCCGAGGAGCTTAGTATGGCTGCTGATCCTTTCAAGCAGAACGGAGACAATGAGATGATTAGGCCCCAACTTGTGTTGAGAGTTCCAGTTTAGTGCGCCGCCCATCGTTGTCCTCTGAGGGACCACCCCTTGCTTTCCAATGCCTTATCAACTGACTGATTAGTCTTGGGGATGAAGCGCGGCCTGCTCTCTTGTGCACGTACGTCATTGTCTATTGCTGAGTTTATGGGAATTGATGTTTGCTGAATGGAAGACAGAGATGAAGAATGTAAAGTGCATATTCACATTTTTTGCCGCTTATTGTTTAAACAACGCTTGCGGGCAAGTCAAAGGTGAACCACATTATGGTCTCTTCCCTGACTTACATCAGGAGGGGGACGCATGAAGCAGCATAAACTGAATTTTTTATTAGAGCAGAGAGCACAAGAGGCTGCTCAGATACTGTATCGCCTTCCCATATATTAACACGGGCAAGATAAGATGGCGCAAGGCTTCTCTTTCAGAGAGCCATAATTACAGAGATATTGGATCATATTTAGGTGAAAGTACAACTAAAACAGGGAATAGCGCATTGTCTAAAAGGTTCCCACCAATCAGCTCTCTCATTCCTGCATCATAAGCTCTACTTGGTCAAATTTCCTATCAGTTCAGTACTCATTAGCATGTATACACCACTGAATGTGTGCACGTGCACAGGAGGTAGAGATAAATACTGACCTTTTACACCGGGGTTCACAACTGTAATAACAGGGAAAATTGCTCACAGCGTCATCCGTGTGCAAATACACAGAGGCTTTTTGTACCAGCGGTCCAATTAACAGAAAGGTTACAGGGTAGGGAAAATATTGTAGGAGTGTAATGGAGGGAATATATGTGGGCACATTTTTGTAATTCTGAGCCTGTAATTTTAGTTGTGATGGACTGGAATTATTACAAAAGGCTTATATTCAATGTGCAGGTCAAGCTGTTGAAGCAATTTGTGGATTTACCATTTATGTGTGCACACATAGCTTATCTCAGTCAGGAAAAGATTTATGTTTGAATGGTAAATATTTCTCTTGCCGAAGCCTCAAATGAAGCCACAGGAGTCCGTGGAAATGTTATCTTCTCCATATTCAGAGGAAAAGCCTCAAAAGCCTTTCATTTGTGCAGGAACTTGTGATGACCCAGAACTACAGATCATAGTCATATTTTCTTGGCAATTCCTCACTTTAATATAATCTTTACTGATATCTACGCATGTTGCACATAGATTGTCAGAGACAAAGCTTGAGCGTGTGTGAAGAACACACAGAATGTGCTGTCATTTAACGGTGTGGCTGTTAGCCTCAAATGAAACGAGTGTGTCCGTGTGTGTGAGTCAATAGGGGGTCAGTGGCAGGCTGATGTGATAGAGGAGGAGACAGGCGTACTGTGATGAATGGGATGTGATGAGATGCACAGCAGCACAGCTGACCACCAAGAAAGGCTAAGGCTTAATCATTAGAGCACAATGGATCAAACCAAAGGCCAAACTGATTGCATCTGGGCTGTATGTGTGTGTGTGTGTGTGTCCATGTTGTTGTGTTATGTAGAGACCAGAGAGACTCAAAGGCGTGAAATGTTTTAAGGAAAAATAGGAGAAAAAAAGCTAAAAATTACAACGGAGGGGTTGTTTTAAATTAAGTTCTGCGGATCTGCACTGATATGAGAAAGCAGAAGTGAAGAGACTCCGTGTCAACATCTGATCTTGCAAGGCAGGCGCTAAGCCAATATTCAACCTTACATAAAACCCATGTGATTCATTTAAGACCCTGTGTAACTGTTGGCCTGAGCTTTGTCTGACACTCAATTAACTCTGCATTCCTCGCCAATCCAAGTTCATGAGTTCATTCAAAGCTTAAAGTGTGGCCTTCTGTAACTAAGCACATTGTTTCATACTACTTTTAGATCATCTTCATCTTTTTGTAAAGTACTGTTAGATAGAATTTGATAAAAATGAAAGCTTTATCAAGTCCACTCTCACCAGAACATAAACAGACAAGCACACCGCAAACATCTGTCCAGTAGTCCAAAAGGTGGTGGTATCACCATCCATGGCTGTGTGTTGTGAGATGTTAACATTCTCCAGATGTTCTGTATGGCAGCATTCTCGTGGCAGAAATATTGATGCATGAATAGAAATGAATGGATGACTTTACTGTCACTGCAATCACAATAAAATGATACTTATAGTAACAGCAACATAAAAAAATTAGAAAGAAATTAGGCAAAATAAATTATATATTTTTCATATGCTTACAAACAAACAAAATATGCTTACAGTCAACAGATCCAGAAACTCATACATATAATAATTAAAATTAGTAAATCAAATGAAGCTCATGAATTTTCCCCTCATGTCTGCCTTTGTTATCTGGTGTTTAGGCTTTCCATCCTGTTATGTTTTATCACTTTGTAAAACTCACCTCTTTGTTAAGTTGTTATTACAAATCTGGTCCTGTTGTCATTTTCAACACACTGTCTTTTGTTCTGACATTCCCTCTGTCATACCTATCATCTTCCTGACCCCAGAATAGCCTCATTTTAAGTATTAGCCACCTCTCATCATCGCTGATCCACCAGTAGCATCTAAACTCCGGATAGTCCCATCCCGTCCCCTTCCACCCCTGTAATCGCTTCACTGAGATGATGCTTCAGTCTAACCAAACAAACGTTACGTTTCCCATTGATCTCTCCTCATTGGAATGAGTTTATTGTACAATAAATCTGTTTTACAGCTTTAAAGTGCATTAGTAAATTGTCAGCTTAAGTAAATTGTCAGCTATTCTGCCGTCCATCTTGCATCCTCTCTGTTCTCAGAGCTCTGCTCAGCCAGTAAGAATCAGGCCGATGTTAACCGTTGTCTCATTGCTTAATCTGTTCCTTTCTCTCTTTCCTTTTCTCCTTTCTTCTGATAATGTCCTCTTTTGATGAATAATCCATGGAGAGTGTTCAAACTAGCCAATGTGTTGACATCATGAAATACAGCATGAAAAGAAAAACTCCATCATAAACTGATGCAGCATCCTGGAAGCAAACAATGCGATTTGTGTTTTCTCAACCTAGGGACACTGCTTGGAAACAATGACTATGTACATAATAGGGATGGGAGAAAAAATGGTTCACTAAAGTAACGTGATTCTTTTTTTTTTCTTTTTACTATTTTTACAATCAATTATTTTTGTTTAAAAAAATTTTTTTTTTCAAATGTAGATGTTTTCATGCTGGATCAAATATAACACTGCTGAATAAATATTTAAAACTGACTCTCGTGTGCCCAAACAAATAGTAAAAAAATCTAATTGGGAGAAAGCATATTGTCCCAGCCCAAGTACATAATAAATGTCTCTGTGCCATCCAAAATGCATCAGAAACCTTTTTATTTTTGCAATGTGCTCTGGTTTATGGCCCTTTTACTGTATGTTCCCTTTCTTACGTAAATAGGGACGTCTGTTTCAAACGTTCCCATGCCTGGATGTCCCCACACTCGGGGCATCTTCTACTGTATGACCATGGTTGACCTCCACTAGTAGGCAGTGCTGAGTTCATAGTTTACATTAGTTTCAGACAGTGGCTAGTGGTGGCAATGCGCTGGTATTAACACTCGGGTAGCTTATTTCAAAAGCTTGCGCAATTTCTAGATCTTTGACCTTGTCTTCATTCTTCTTCTGCACTTTTTCTCTTCCCCTTCTTCTTCCTCTTCTTGATGGTGGTATTACCCTGTCCTCTGCGTCGACTGACAGGTGTCCAAGGACGCTGAAAATGCACCAAATTACACACGAAACCGCCACAGGAAACGGATGAAAATCGGGCAGAGATGGGTCTCAACCTGCCAACCTTTTTCCCATGTTTTTTTCTTTTTGTGCCTAACTAAACACAAGGAACACGTCTAAGTTAGACATCATTGTGTAAGAAACAGCATTGAGACATAAAACATGAAAATGCTGACAAACTGAAACAAACTTAAATGTAATTGTACAATTTTTAAGCCTTTCATAGTGAAATGGCATCGTTTTGCACATCAGGATGATGTAGCCAACTTATGTTCTGTCATGATATCAAGCTGTAATATTAGCTACCGCTTTAATCACCACAGTTCGGCTCTGCTCAGGCGATGATGAAACAGAGACACGAGAACCTTTGGGCTCCTTTAAACTTCTGTCCATGCAAGGTGGCTGCTTGACAGAACAGAGTGATCAAAGAGCATCGCTGAGTGAGGATGATCATACTGACAGAGGCAATTTGAAGAACGTCTCCAACTTGATACATTTAGAAACATTAAGTGAAATAAATGCACTGGTGCACCATTTTACATTCTCTGCATAAATAATTCAGCAGCTACATCCATGATAGAAACCACTCTGCCCAGTCATTATGTAATTAAAGTCGAGGCATGCTATATGGCTAACAGACAAGCTAAACTCTGAACAGGAAAAAAGGTAAGAGCTCCACCACTTTCCCAAATGTTTTGTGTACAGACGGAGAAAAACCACTGGCTCTTCTCTCTCTCTTGCCTGAGCTTATTACACTAGGGCTGCTGGGACCCGTGTGAGGTTTGAAGACGAGCTGTTCTGCTGTTTGTTCTCCGTCTACACCAAATTCACTCATTCCTCCAACAGCAAGCAAATACCCATCTCACAGCTCAATATGCTTCCAAAGAACAGACCAACAAACTCCACAGCCCAAAAAGTAAGCAAAAAGATCATGTTCCGAGATATTGGATGTCGCTCTAGCACTTATCCATCACTATATGACAGTTATGAGAGATATAAAAGGTCCAGGGTCTACCGCCTAAAAGCTATCTCTAGTAAAAAAAAAAAGGAGAAAAGCTGCAATTATGACTCTATATTTAGAGCTGAACACCTCCTGCAACTGCATTCCCCTCCTCAAATCAAACAGCTATGCCTCCTCTTTCCCTCAGCAGATTAAGTGTGGGCGAGGAACAAAGGAGCAGAGCTAGAACGGGAGAAAAGATGAGTGGGGCTGCTGGGAATAAAAGTAGCCGCCCTGGCCTTTCTTACAACAACATGGCCTTATTAGTCTCAATAACATCTCCAAAAACACAAGTACTACTCTCTAACTTTCTCTGCCCGTCTACCTGTCGCTCTCCCTCCTTCCTGCCTCCACTCTGGCAGCCTCTTACCTCGCACTCTTACCCCCAGAGAGCTACCTGTTGCTCAGTCTATATCATTCCCTCTCTTTGGTCTTATTCTCCAGCATCTACTCTGGAGCCTCACCCCTTCACCACTTGTCTGTTCTCGCGCCTCAATTTTCTATGCGATGCTCCTTTTCTTTTCATCTTTCACTCCTCCTCCCTCTATCTTCACACGGCCGGCAAGCCCCCTTGCTAGGAAACTTTATCTGTAACCTCTCATATTTTGACAAGAGGCTCAAACGAGCTTCCTGCCTTTGTACGCATTGGTCTTCTCGTCTTTTGTTTTTCTCTATCTGTTTCTCATCTCTCCATCGGCAGCTTGTGCAGCACTTGTGCTGTAAAATGATAACACTCGGTGGTATAAAAATCGTCTGGATTAGGCAGACTAGGTTTTGTTCTGCTCACTATTAGGGAGCGGATCAATTCCACAAATTGAGTGGATGGGGAAGCGACTAAACACGCAGACGGCCCCCTCTGTCCTGCAAAATGCCAAAGTGACAAAGACGACACAAGCAGGGCTATTGTGCTCGTTTTCCCAGCGCTGGTTTCCACTCCTCCCTTAATAGTCCTCTTCTTTTCCATTTTCCACATTCCTTTCTTTCAGCCTTAAGCCTTTCGCACTCGACTTGACCCCTCTCCCTCCTCTTTCTCATTTCACTTTTCTGCATCTCCACATTCTTTATGCTTGACAAGCAGCAGAGCATCCAGTTTAAATGTGACCATGAACAGTAAACCATGAAAATGCTCATCCCAGCATCACTTCATCACTTCAAGAAAACAAGAAGAAGCTGGATTTCTAGCAACTTATTTCTGATGAATCCAACACAATCCCATTACTCCTTTATACACTAAGACAAGTACTCATGTCATTATTTTGCTGTGAATGGAGCTGAACATGGTACTTCCCACAGGACACATGGTACTGTTGCAAAATTCTCCATCCATGCTTTGGAATCTTGTTTGCAGACCGCTTTGCCCAGCTGATACTGAAGTAATTCGGATTCAGGGATTTTCAGTGAAAACATTAGCATTAGCTCTGTTATGGGACATTACAGCATAGAAAAACTTTGATTTTAGATCTGGTCTGCAGATGATCAGCTTCAGCTGGCCGCATTTAGACACAGGTGTATCCTGCAACGTTCTGTGGCTCATCAGGACTTACAGCTGTTGTTTTGAAGAAACGTTGGCTGGAAGATGTGGAGAAGTTCATCACATTCTGGTTAGTTCGTACAACAGGCACCTCCGAATCGATCCCTTTCCTCCTTTCTCATGACCTCCATAGACCCTGTTTTCACCTTCTTGCTTCGTTCAGCCATGAGAAGCTTTAGATCAAAGAGAACAAGTAGCACTAACCGGAGCCTACTGACTTTATAGAGGGTACAGCAAAGGACAGCAGGTCACATGATCCCACGAGAGACGGATCCGCTCCTGAAAAGTTACAATGTCTGCTTTCTGAAAAGGGCAGCCCCCACGGGGCGCCAACACGCGCCACTGTATATTGACCCCAGAAATCTCCCATTATTACTAACATTAGGCTGATATTTGGGTCTAAAGCTGCACGATAACTTATAAAGCACTGATATAGCAGGACTATCAGCCTTACATCCCAGGTCAAATGATTGTAGAAGTCATATCACAATTAGTTTAATCAGGGATGCAAGTGTTGATAAGGAATTCTATGAAATGTTTTGAATAGAGCTTTAATGTGATCATATATGTATTTATGATGATTACTGCCTAAAATCACCCATCAGTTTGTTTACCGTTATCGATCATAATGCCAGATGACAACATGAAAGATGCTTTTCCATGAAATGATTACAGCCATAACAGACAGTGTGTGCTGACCGTGGGCAGGATCAGCGATTTATTAGTGCAACATGTGTGAAGCTGAGGCAACACAACAGAGGGAAATTTGATCCAAAGTAACGTGCAGGTTGTTACTGCCAACAGCTTTATTTTGAAAAACTTCAGCAGTGTTTTAGGGAGCTCTGTGTGGCTCAGCTGCCAGTAGAAAAACAAAACTCAATTTTAAATGTAATGTTTGGTAACTGAAGCATCTCGCAAAGATGCTCCAAAACTGATGTTAGTTCTGTTGTACCAGCTAATTATGGCTGCTGATTTTCTATCCCATAATGTAGGGCTTTTTCACACAGTCCATGCTAAAATGCTAAACTACAACCCATCACATGGTTAATACCATGTCTTCTGATTACTGCAGTCTGAAGTTGGTTTATCTTTCTTTCTTCTGGGAGCAATAATGTCTATACAGGTACCAGTATATCAGGGCAATCACGGCTAGCACAGGCAATGGAACAATCCCACTCCAATCCCATCATTCTGACTGATACCAGTAATCGTGTGAAGCTTTTATCCCATAAAAGCTCAACCAAACACAGTTTGGCTGGGAGGATGCTTCCCATATAACCACTGGACAGACAAAGAAGGCGCTTCACGAATGAATGTTCAAACATTAGACTGCAATCAGCACATGTGAACACGGAATGATACATGCACACTATTAAATCTGCATTTTACTGGACTTGCAATTCCCAAACCAGTAGAAACAATCTCAGAATGACTCTGTTGGGAAAAGATATACTCCTTAAAGTGACACCTGCTCAAATGATGAGTTTATTTCCAAGTTTTGGAGTTTTCAGAGAGACCTGAAACATTTAACATGCTTACAGTCTTTTTATCATATCTAAATCTGAATGGGCCCGCTACATCTGCTAACTCCTGCGATTAAATTACACATCTTTTTTTTCTTTTATCTTTCTGTCATGTTAAAAAAGGGTATAGATCTCTTTTTATGTCTGGAATAAATCACATTTAAGATTTAATGTTGCAATAAAATCTTAACAACTACAACAACAACTACTTAGAATAATGCTGAGATGAATCCTCTACATTTATTTGTCATGATCAATATAGTGACAATGATGAATTATACGTACAGTAGTTAAAAGTACAGCTGTAGCGATAAGAATACTATGGGAGTCCTCTGAACTGAGCTAGCTGGTATAAATGCATGTGCATTTTAAGCTTTTGGGGTTTACACATATTGTGTATTTCTATAAGGAAAACTGTAATCAACTATGCCCCGGTGCTTCTCCTTGTCTTCTCTACTTTGTCCTGATGCAACCTCTCATTATCCCCAGTCCACTTCCCTCCCTGTCTCCCCCGGCCTCTCTGGCCTCACCACTTCTCTCCCCTCTGTAACGATCTTGTCATTACTGGGACTGATGTTCCAGCCCAGGTTTCACGGGGCGTCTGGGGTGTAATTGGGACAGAATGAATATGAGTGTGCATCGCCGTCAGGCCTTATTGACTGGGATCCAGGGGCCGGCTTGGCCATTCCCCTTATAACTGGCCCACCTTTAGCTTTGATTATGGCACACATTCACCGTGGCATTGTTTCGATAAGCTTCACGATCTCGTATTGATGATGGGAGAGTCTGAACACTGTCCAAAGCCTTCTCCAGCAATACCCCAAAGATCCTCAATAAGGTCTGGGCCTTGTAGTGGACAATCCATGTGTGAAAATGATTTCTCATGCTCCTTGAACCGCTCTTTCACAATCTGAGCCAGGTGAATCCTGGCATTGTCATTTTGGAATATGCCCGTGCCATCAGGGAAGAATAAATCCATTGATGGAATAACCTGCCCGTTCAGTATATTCAGCGGACCTCATTCTTTGGGCACATAATGTTCTGACACTAGACCTGAGCAACAGGATTTTTTCAGGCAGGCAGAAGCCTCCTATTCAATTTTTAATGCAAACGCACGCTGTATTGCACCTCTTCCCTAAATATTTCTCAACCTACATGGTTACATGAAAACCTGATGCTCAGATGGTGAGTTTGACAGCTCTAAATACATAATAAATGGACATTTTTATTATAACCTTTACTGTCAAGTAAAGATAAAAGTTGTCATTGTTAACGTGCAGAAATGTGTTTTGTATTTCAGATGGTTGGCAGACTTAGTTTCCCTGTGGCCACAGAAACAGCTGAAACCACAGAGAGACTGCAAACCTGATGATCCAGGACCACATGTGAAAAACCTCCCGCAGTTTTTCTGCCATTTCTATTCAAGTCACGCAGGAACTGAATATACAGAAGTGTCAATCAGACTGCAGGAAACGTCCATATCATACACTGAACAGCTTTGTTATGTAGCTAACAGGTCAGATTTGTGCTAGCGTACATCAAGCAACACGTCCGTCCCATTTTGTTTGCATGTATATCAGTTCAAACAGGTCTTACAGATACCTGTGCCTTTTGATTTTGTTATTTATACTGAAGATTGTAAAAACTGGTCATTTCCTTAGTCTGTTGCTTTAAAACCTACGATTATGCTATCTTAGTGCTATCTCAGTATTCTTTTAAAAAGGTTTACAAGAAATATAAAACGAATCACATGTCAAGACCTTTAACCAGTAAATAGCTGGTAAATAATATAACAGTAAAAGTCTGTGGCCAAAAGATATGAGACTCATAAACCCACTGTTGATGTCCTGTTTTATTTAGCCTTGCAGAATCCACATCACCTCATTGGCGTTATGTATTCTTATTCTATTTGCGAGTTCCTGCAGGAGTAGCAGAGAAAAAATAAATTGGGTGTAGAGAATCTCAGCTGTCGTCTCCGTTCAGACACCAGCGTTCCCATTAAGTAACGCTGTCAGCTCTGTCAGTACCCACCACTCGCCACCTCATACATAACAATACCTCCTTAATTGGAATGCTCCCCCAGCAGTTACAATGCAATCCAGGTGAAAACACAAGTGCGAACAAAGTGGAGGAGACAACAAACCCTGAAAAAGGCCTCGCCTGGTAAAATGCTTTTGTAACTTAGTGAAGGCAACTTTGCTCAGCGTGTATCAGCAGAACTTTGTGTGTGTTCACAGTGAGAGAAAGGACACACTGTTCCTGCTGTGTGTGTGTGTTTCCTGTAGTGTAAGCTGTGATCTCTGGGATCAGCCAGGAGGACGGCGGCGTTTCACCACAGGCTACATGTGTGAGAGCTGATATGAGCGGCTGTTAATCTGTAATCAAACTGTTTCGCATGCAAGGAGATTTTCCTGTTTGCGCTCTGTCTCACCCCAGCGGGAGTGTGAACCATGCAGCCACCTATCTTTCTAATCTGATGGTGGAGCTGACGCCATACTTGTGCTCCAGAGCCTTCCGACCCTCTGTTCTGACTGGCTTTCCTGCAGAGATTCACACGAATACTCTTTTTTCCCATGCAACTAAGCCAGTTACAATGCAGCTAAACCTGTTGGTGTTTAAAGTTCTCTATAACTATGACTGATACAAGTTTACTCTTACATTACTATCTCTCGCTACAATGAAGTGCAAATTTAATTTCCCAGTTTAATTAAAAAAAAAAAGAAAATAAACATAAAGGCCATGACTATTTTGACCTGCGATATTCTTTTAAATAAATAAAGGCAGCACTTCCATCATATGATTAATAACACCATTTGTTTAGTGAATAGGGATGTAGCAATACATCGAAAATTGATTTAAAATCGATTCAAACTCATTTAAATG
>JBBDHI010000005.1:3246280-3256656 GCA_037177115.1 Craterocephalus stercusmuscarum | reverse complement strand
TCTGCACTCCTGAATGCTCGAAAAAGACAAAAACAGGTATTTAAGGGCTTAAAAAAGTGTATTTTGCATGATATGTTCCCTTTAAGTAAATCAATTTAAATGATACAATAAAGCGATCTAAATGTGTAGACTTTTGCCTTTAACAGGAAAACCAAACTACAAGTATTAACATCCCCTTACTCACATGTTTTTGCTTAATATGCAAGGTCAATATTTACTCTTAGGGCAGCAAATTTGAGATTCTCATTTTCTTTCCCCTGTAAACAGCCAAAATTGGAATATTGGGAGCATGAAAATATCAAAAACCTCTGCAGCGATGAGGTGGATATGAGGAAGGGCAGAGCAGGCTTTTTCAACTCACTGTCACCGTGAGTTTCAGATTGGAAAAAAATGAAAATTTAATCAAGGGCAGCTTTAAGACAAAATATAACCCGTGTCAGCTCGGGAACTTTGACTTAACATGGCTTTTAAACAGGTGTGGCTCCATGAAAACTTTAAAGAGACACTGAGAGAAAAAACATCCTTCATTCAGTATTGTGAATCAGAAAGCTCGGGCGGCATGTGCTTGTTACCCAGCATGGCTCTGAAACATTGCACGGCGTGTTGCTGTGTGCTGTTTATTAAAGGGGAAGTTTAATTGATAGGACAGGGTATATCTGACTTCATCAAATCCTATTAGATGCACTTCATCAATCCCAGAGTTAACTGAGATGATATCCCAGATTGTGCTGGAGTGCTGCTGCAGAAGCCGAGTTTGAAGAACATGGATAGTTAAAGCCTGGGAGCTTATTATCTAAGTACTGTTTTAAAGTCGGTTCGCTCTCTGGAGGCTAAAAAGATCATTTAAATGGACTGTCTGATGCTAAATCCTATTTCTGCCTTCACTGCTCATCCAGAGCATATAGTGATGACCGGGAATCAGAAAGAAAAATCAGAGCGGATGCGGGGAACATACAAAGAGAAAGGATGGAAGGACTAAGGAAAAGAGGCAAGATGGTGGGAAGGATGGATAAAAGGGCCAGCAGCGCAGGAAGAGGAGGAAAAGATGAAAGAATCGTGGAAAATGGTCGATCCAACTGATGACCTGCATGAATGAGGCAAAATGAGTAAAAGCACACCGTGGAGATTATTGGGAGCGCATGATGCATGCCAAAATCAACCCATGCATGCATCCATGCGCATATTCCCTCCTGAAATTCCCCACTCGCCCTCTCCATCTCTCTGGCTCGGGGGCTATAAATAGCTGGAACTGAGCTCTTGCTAATTCCTTCATTCAGAGCCCAGTGAAAAGGCGAAATGCATGCGGCCTTTGATGCACACCCTGACAGGAAGACGCAGGAAGTGCTGGACGGTTGCCAAGACAAACCCCCCCGCCCCCCCTTATGCATCTTCCATTTAAATTCTGCAATCCTCTCTTCCTCCCTTCCTCCTTCCATGTTTCTCATCCATTCCTCCGTTTACCGTCTCTCACCAACTTCACTGTTGCTTCAGAGCGGCCTTTGGAGGCAACCTGACAGCTTCAAAATGTGATCAATATCATAATCTGGCAGGCCACTCCATCTCAGTCTTGTAATCGCATTATGAAGGTACTGCATCCCTCGCATCTACAATAAGTAACGATATAAAAGAAAGAAATGTTAATCATTTCTCCAAGTCTAGTCAATGTACCCTGCAATATGTGCAGAGGTTAACTCAAGATAGACTCACGCTAACTCACTTGGAGAAAGAGCAAGATAAGGCAAATAAGTCTACAATGCCTTGACTTGCACCCCTCACCCAATCCTCTTGTTTTAGGGCTGCTACTGAAATATGAACTCAGCTTAACCCATCCTCTGGATTTAAAAGCGGGAAATACCAGCTATTTGGAATCTGACATCAACTCATGACTCAATTCCGATTGTAATACTTGGGGAGACGATTCAATTCTATATTGATTCCTGATTCAAACAGATCTTGATTCACAGAAAATACTCTTTCACTAACTCATGCCAAACCCAGGATTACAGTAACTATGTTCCTCTGTATGCTAGAAGGAGATTTTTAATCTTGATAAAGAGGTTACATGAATTTTGCTTACATCACAAACTAACATGTCTTAGTCACTTAACAAAACCTTTCAAAGTCTTAAAATATTGATTCTTGGATATTTTGGATCAATTCATATAAGAGTCTTTATGCTTGTGTGAACTGATTTTTTTTCTGCACCCCTACCAGGAGTATAAGTTATAGTAAATATGGCCTGGGAATCGGATAAATCTGAGAGCTAGTTTCCTCAGCTGGCAGGAGGCATCTCTCCAGTGTCTCTGCTTAGGCCAAGCCAACCACAACTGCTTATTTAATGTGGTGGATGGTGGTAGATTCGATATCATACCACTGGGAAGAGGGGGAGGTTGACTTGTTTTAGTATACTGAAGAAGATTTCATGTGAGCTCATTTATATTGCATTCTAGGATTGAAAAAAATGAGCTGACAGACTGGGAGAAATTCACATGAATGTTTTTGTTTGGTCATACCAAGCTAAAAAGACAATGAAAATATCGAGAAAACGTCTCTGGATTGCAAGAACATACTTCATCTTACTAAAGTTTCTTTGTTTCATGTACTTCTTATGTTTAAGCTTCAATGATGAGGTATTAATTCAGCCAATTTTGGTCTACTGAGCATGTGCACAGACAAGACCGAGAGTGCTGTCGGCTGAAATGGCTGACTTTGAAATTGTCCCCACACACAAACAAACAAATGAACCTATTTAAAATGATCATTCATCTCATCCATACTTTCCAAATGTTAGTGGACCACAGTGACACAACTCTGATTTTACAAGTCATTTACTGTTTAACAGCTGCTCTTCTTTGGATATGTCAGGGGGGAAAAATGTGTTTTGGGCCAGTGTGCATCATCTGATGAATGCATAAGTTATAGTAATGAGGTCTGGCTGCTGTGCCAAAGTCCCGAGGGTCTGAATGAGAAACAAAGCAACTTTAAAAAGCAAACTCTTAAAGAAATGGTCCACTTATACTTATGAGACTTATTCGTACCGAATGCCAGTGGAATGTACATGTAGTTATGGGATGAATTACATCAGCATTTATTAGTTCTAGGTTTGTCCATGACCAATTTAGTAATAACCCAACGGTGTCCAGTTCTGGTTCTTAAGGGCCACAATCCTACAGAATTAAATTTACTTTGATTCAAATGTGATGAAGCAGGGAAACATTGAAAACCTGCAGGACAGACCATCTGTTTTGCAAGGGGACGATGTCACTTTACATTTTCGGATAAAAGCACAGTCCTTGGACTAGCGGCTACATTTTTGCTACATCTTGATCCCTAAAAGAACAGGGGCTCCTATACTCCACCTGTAAAGCGCAGGGAAAACGAGGTACAATAGGTGGAGTTCAGAGAGTTCCAAAACACCTGTTGGGTTACTGCCTAAACATATTCTCATCTACTTCTCATGTGTTAATAAATTATTGGGCTTTTCACTTCTCGTACTTTTCAACATTAACCACTTTCAGACTAAAATCTGTCTATGTATGTCATCTCTTCTGGAACACTGACATTGACATTGCTTCAGTGTCCAGGCAGTGGCGGGCAGACTTTACAACCTGCAAACAAACTGATCCACTGGTTATGACATGAGAAATGCACTTAAATGAAGAAAACCTTTAGTCTGGACTTTGATTTCAAAGCTTCCAAAGCCATATGAAATGATGAGACTGGACTGCATCCCACACACAAGGAGGAGTTCCACAGATAATCTGTTCTCCAGTCCAAACACAGCCTTTATGACTTGAAAATAACAGTCCATCACACACCGCAATCTGTGCAATGACACACACTTATTTCCATTTTCATGCCTGAAATAGGTTCTTCCCAACGCCTCCACTTGTCTGTATAGAATCTCTAGCCTGAGTGGTTGCGGATAATCTTATAGTATCCCTTTTCAGCAGTGTCAAACTCAGGCTACGCCAAACTATAGCTGCAAAAAATACAATACCTGCTCTATTCTTCTCAAGTCCTGTCTGGACATTGTAGCTCTCTGTGACAAAGAGGGAAGTTGCGGTCACATTTGCTAATATTACCATCCCTGAGGATGTGTCTGAGTCTCTTCAGCAGCATGTAGATGGACACCTTAGAAAAACTGAATATAAGGTTATAGTCTTACAGATCTTTCTGCAACACATCCAAGATGCCACATCATTTCCTAGGGGTGTATATAATCATTGTTTTTAATTAATATAAATTCAGTTGCATGCTGTGCATTACTTGAACTCTGTCACTATAAATATTCATTCATTTAATAAGGGACATATTGCACATTAATAAACGGAGATAAAGACGGGAAATGTGAGTAATTCTCTTTGCTGCTCATTTATCTTGTCTACAAAAACAAAACCACTTTTTCCTGATCTATTTTCCACCCGATGTGTTAATTCTAAAGTACTGTCTCAGTACTGTCAGGAGCATGATTAGCTCTCCATTAATTTACAGCTAGCTTTCCAGGTCGCGTCACGCTGTGACAGAGAATGACTGTACCTGCACAATCATAAGAGCAGAGCTTAATACTTTGACTTTTTCCCGCAACTTCAGATTGGATTTAAAGCTAATTCCGATTTTTAAACCAATGACACTATTTTGGGGGATGTAAAGCATATTAACCTAGACGAACAAACAGAACCGACCGATCAGATTTTCTCCTCACTCTCACGGCCTAGAAGAGTAAGACCGAGCAGGGCGGCTGGTGTCTGCAGCACTGAGGAGGCAGAGCAGAGACGAGCAGACTGGACAAAGAAGACAAAGGAGGAGGAGGTGAAACCTGAAATGAGGTCCGGAAACAAAAATTGACTCCATCAGATTTGGTTTGTAAAGGTTGGACTGAAAGCTGAATGAGACCTTCTGTTCTGACCTTCATCTTTCACAAAATGACAGCTACGCACTCTGCTTCCCACTGTCATTGTGTTTTTATTAAATACTCTATCGTAGCTAGTCCTTTAGCTCTGGTATGTGTATTCACAGGGAAGAAAACTTTGTGGGAGATTAAGTAGGGTGTGTGTGTGTCTGTGTGTGTGTGGAGGAGACAGAAAAAGACACCAGGAGAGTAACTATATGCAACAATTGTACATTCCAGGGGAAGTGTATTCTGCCAGCAGAAATATGTAGGATCCATTTTCCTCACCACCATCAGACCATCTTTGTACTGTGAAAGGTATCAGCTGAGACAGGTGGGAGAAAGGGGTGGGATAAAGAAGGAGTTGGAGCAGAATAATCAAAGATTTTCCTGGCAAGAGAAACGATATATATCATATTTCCACTGCTGGATGCTGCCACTTCTCCCTCTCTTTCCATTATTTATTTGTTTGTTTTTAACCATTTTATTTATTCATTCACCTCTAGCCCTTTGACGATGCTGCAGCATGGTCCACGGGCGCCGTGCGCATTATTGTATTAGTATTGAGCCCGTCTTGATGAATCTCCTCAGAAAATTGAAATATTGCAGAATGGAGAGATGTGGGAGTTTGAGCTTGATGCATGGAGATAGATGAAGTAACGGATAGAATAATTTATAAGGCCCTGTGCTCGCACCCTGCAGCTCAGCCGAAGTAGTGTGCCGCTGACAACGCTGAGGTTAGCAGTTCAAATCCCAAAGGATTATCTGGCAAAACCAATGAATACCTTCCTTGAAGGGACTAATTGAACAGAACTAGCAGCTTAAAAGGCACTTTTGCAGCAGCTTATCAGGGTAAAACCCCAACCAACCACTGACGCTGCTGAAAATGATAGAGGAGGTCCTCATCTGTTAGTTCTTTTTTTATATACTCATCCCATTCTGCTTCATTTAAAATAAACTCTTACCTGTTGATCTGGGAATGTTAGTTGCATTCAGCATCGCATTCAAGATGATATTCGATAGATAGAGCCATTTCTTTTGCATTTACCAACATTGGATTGCTTTGCTTCCAGACAATTCTAACAGCAAACACTGTCAAAATGGCATCTGGGAAAAGTGTAGATTTACATTGTAGATTGGCTGGATAAAAGCAGCCCATTCTCTCAAGAAATAATGCAAGATGTCATTTTATCCACATGTTTAAATAGTTAAAACGTCTGTCAAGGCAACATGTCCATACTAC
The DNA here is from genome assembly GCA_037177115.1 of Craterocephalus stercusmuscarum. Classification (NCBI taxonomy): domain Eukaryota; kingdom Metazoa; phylum Chordata; class Actinopteri; order Atheriniformes; family Atherinidae; genus Craterocephalus; species Craterocephalus stercusmuscarum. The sequence continues at coordinate 3,250,522 of JBBDHI010000005.1, read as the reverse complement.
AATGTATTCAGAAGGGCAGCATCCATGTCCATTATGAATCCCAATCCATCAACAGTACAAGATATAAAAACTTCAAATTTCCTTCATCCTAACCAAAAAAAAAAAAAATTAAAAATATTATAAAACTTATAATTATTACATGGATTGTGAAAAAGGAGTCCTTAATTCATCACCTCTGGGATGCGAGTTAGAGTATGACTCCAGCTGGTCCTTATGAGTCTTTCACATGGGCTTCCCTACAATGACTGCAGGGGTTAAATGTAAACCATGTCCAAGTTCAGTGGCAGTTTTCAGGTTGCTGAATAGACATCTAGGAAAAGATGCAAGATCTATCTCTTTGGTTGTCAGAGGGAAACTGCAATTTTTAGCCCCATGAAGCTGCCATGAGATAAGGGTTGATAAAGGATGAAGCTGTGAGGCAGCATCTCTCAACCAATCAGGATTTATCCAGTTGATGTGATTTGATGCAAAAACATATACAATAGAGAAAAACCTGTTGCAACATACATTTGTTTCTATTTTTCCACCTTATCTTGGACTGTAACCTGGAAAAAAAGTTTTTTTACTCTCTGAAAATTAAAACCTAAAGATGTTTTCTGAAGAAGATAAAGGAATTAAAGATGTAAGTTACTATGTGCGGTCTTCAGATAAGAGAATAAAACGAACCCAGGTAGTTTTTATTCTAGACATCTAATGAAGCTTCATCCTGATTCCCATCATGAACTTTCTAAAAAGCTTTTCTCAAAAACCTGACCTTATAATTAACATGGTTCTGCTAACACCTAATCAATTATTTCACCATTACTTCCATTCCGTCTCCCAGTGATTGCAGATACACTACACAGCACTGGGCAGCCGTTACAAGTAACGGTGTTACTAGTTTAACTACATTTCTCAGTTGTGTGGTTGTAACGTCCCTTTTTTCTTCATCCAATAGCTTTTCTGTAGTGAGGCTACTTTCCTGGCAAGTACCAGGGAAGCGTCCACAGAAGCTACATATTCCCAGGCATTTCTAGACCTTAAACACATCTCTCCCGTGTATACTCCGGATCTGGACACTGCAGGAGAACAAACCAGCCTGTAACTACGTGTCAACCTGGTTCCCATCCTAGACTGTATATAAAAAGATGCCCATCGGAATCGTCTGATGCAGCCGGAGCCGCCTTCACCCTGCGAATCCCCATGGCCATTCCTCAGTTCATGTCACTTATTGAGATTTCACAGAACAGTTATATACTCCAATGTTTATTGTGAAACCCCATGAGGAAGCTCCTGTCAACATCCAAGATGTCCAACACAAATTTAAGGACACACATTTAAGTATTTACCGAATGACCAGCTAAGCTAGCCATTACAACTCAGCCAGCAAAAGGCTACAGCTATGTGTGTGAAAGGAACTCAGGAGAAGCTAAACAGTATAACTTTATTTTCTGAAAGGTTTTTTTCTCTACAAAACAAAATTGTAGTCAATTTAAATGAATAATTAATATTTGTGTAGATGGCAGTAGTACAGAATGTACTCCACTAAACACAGACATCTTCACTGCAAGACGACATAACCCAAAACGAAATAAACAGGTCACTTTAGCCATTCTACGTTAATGCTCTTTTACTCCTTTACTCAAGTTAATCAAAACAAAAAGCAATGAGGTAGTTCAAAGATTTAATTACATTAAAACTTAAGACTAATTTATTTGATTTTTTATGATACTTAATTAATTCCAATAGGGAAATTCTCATGACTGTGTTTGACCCATCTCTGGAGGAACAGAGAACATGAGAACATAACAGTCTGTTATGTTCTCATGTTCTGTTATCCAGAGATGGCGGAAATGCCTTGAAATGAAGTAAGTTTGATGTTAAAGAAAGAAGAAGCTTTGATGTAGTTAAGACACTTCAGTCATTTTATTATTAGTTAGCTTGCTACATTTTTCTGGTGGGTAGCTTCAGGTTAGTGAAGCTTCATCTAATGTAGACTAACTTGTAGCTTAGCACACTAAATTTTTCAAGTAGCTTCCTACACTGGCTATAATGAATCTATTATGTTGGTAATTATTTACACATTTTGCACAATCAACTTCAACTTATTCACCATGAATGGCCGCTATGTCTAATGGTTGCTGTCCGCTGAGAGAAACATGTGGTCTGTCTGCCGGCCCGAGGCAGTAGCAGCCCTTACTTCCCTTTCTTTGCCCATCGATCCAGTGTAACTCTGCAGGAGCCACATGAAAACCTCTTTCTATGATTTATGGGATGTCATCTCCAAGGAAACAAGGGTAGCCCCTCCTCCCCTGCATTTGGTAAGGGAGCTACCTGCTATGTCCCCTGTGGCCTAAAGCCTGTTTTTTCTGTACTACCACAGGCATTAGGAAACATGCTGGATTATAATTAACACGTATATTTCTGAAGTACCCCTATGTTCTGGTTGTCCACACAGAGGTATTAATAAAAGAAATGCAGAACTATCCATCACCGGGTTCTGATGGTGACACAGAAAACTACTTAATATTTGTTAGTTGGAGTGTCACAGGGGGCATTGCATATTATATATGAATATGCTTTATACAGGACTTGGATAAATGCACCAAAGGGAGGTTTGTGGCTCCAAGGGTGTTGCAGAACTCACCACAATTGTGTGGATTTATGGGCCATATCATGATTAAAGGACAACTTTTATCAGCATAAAAAGTTCTTAATGGATCAGGATGTATGCTGTAAGACATTATAATGCCTTTCTGATGAAACTACAATGGTATGGCAATTTCAGGGGCAAGTTAAAAGCTTGATTAATGATTCAGTGAATATCTCACAACAGTTTTAAACTACACAATTATTGCAACCTTCTAATCACTTAACAGTTAATGAAAGAGCCATGGGTAACCACCTAGTGTTTCCCAATTTGTTTGCCTATGAACAAACACATTTTTGTCAGACTGTCCCACTGTCAAACCACTGCCATAAAAATGAACACAGGTACAAAGCATTGTAAGACACGGCATCCATGTCTGAAAAGGGAAAAGAACGAAGCACAGGAAATTGGGAGAAACTATTCTGATGACAGTGTATCGGGAGCGTTGTGACCACCTGTCCCAAAACTCCTCTTATCTTCACTCCTCTGTTTCATACGGTATATAGAAAATATATTCAATACCAGCTTGAGGAAAATCAAAGAAAAGGAGCATGAAAACTGGTAGGATATTTGTTGTGCTGGTATGTTTTGAACCTGGACACTTATTAACAATTGCCCTTGAAACATTTCTGAAATACTGATGATGAACTTATTGATGAACGGTCACGGTTAAAAGGTGTTCTTCACTTCTATGCGACTTTTCCACCAGTAGGGCTATATGGGACCCTATGGCTGGTATGTGTGTATACATTTCCCTGGGTGACATATACACTTATACCACATCTCACGCCTCAGAAAATGAGAAAAAAATAGACGTGACACCTGAAATACACTGTATGTGCCCCAGGAGCTGTGACTGGTAGTGATGAGGTATTGAAGGCAGAAGCGTTGAATGGAGAAAAGGGAGAAAGGCTGTTGAGCTGGGAGGTGGTTAGAGAAAAAAAAAAAAGTCCAGTACCCTGATGAAGGTGCAAAAAAGTTATAATGACTGAACCAATTCGTTTGTTGCACTGACACAGACACCAATGTCTACATCCAGACATTAAAAAAAGAATACAGTAAATAACACAAATAAACATCCACCCCCTGATTTGAACTTTGTTTAAACATTGATGTAAAACCCACATCACTTTGTCTGCGCAATGCATTCTTATGTGACGAGTGCTCATCTTTGATGTTTCTCTCACAAAATGTCCAGCTGGCTCTGAGGACAAAAAATATACCTTCTGCAAGCTTTTTACAGCCCTCTGTTTCTGAAAGGTCTTGGCTTTTTGCAGGTTATATTACAGATACAGAAGAGAAAGACAAATGTCTAACATGTCTTTCAGTACCCTGGACAATGACAGGAACAGTGCCAATGGAAGTCTCTACACTTCATATCATACCTGCCGACAAAACGTTAGAAATATTTCTCTTTGTATTGCTATCACACCCAACTGTACCTAGACAGACAAAAATGTCTGTATCTCAGTTAAGAGAAGATGATTTGTGACTGTAAAGAAAAGGAGAACAGTTAAATGTCATCTAATCCTTTTATCATAAATCACCAGGAAGCTGCTCCAGTTTTTCTATTGAGCAATACTTAAAAAAAAACACATGGAAGTTGAACTTTT
>JBBDHI010000005.1:3204985-3218034 GCA_037177115.1 Craterocephalus stercusmuscarum | reverse complement strand
AACTGTGAAACACATGCTGAGGATGCAAGTTAAAGTTAAAAAGCATTTCTAGTTGTACCTGTATTGTTTTTGACTTGAATTAATAAGTAAGGTTTTTTCAAGTCATATTTTGACTTTTTTTTTTTTCATTAAAAAATTATGTGAAAATCTCGTCTTGTCTTGTTGATCCAATATTGGGTATTGTCTCGTCTCATGAGTTGAGTGTATTGTCACACCCCTAATATTTAGCCAATATAGATATTGAAAGTAACCAAAGTTGCTTTCATGAAGGCACAATGGCTCAGAGGACGGCTCTGCATGTTTTAGAGGTAACTTTACTTTAACACACCTGAATGAAACAAATGGCTCGTTAACAGGCTTGCAAAGAACTTGATGAGGAAGTTCATTAATTTGAGTGAGGTGTGTTGGATGTAAAACATGTCAGGCAGTGTGTCCTGGGGAGAAACGCTTATACTCTGTATTAAGTCTTATGTCAAAATTTTATTTCTCAACATACAATACTGTTTAAAATAGTAAAGCTGCAAACAGATGAAAGGCTTCAGAAACGCTACACTTACCCTGCTGATTGCTCCCAAAAATCCTGATCCCAAATCCCTTAAACTTTCTCTTTTAAATGAAAATGATGGCTTGAGTGCAGCATTCCAAGAAACAAAGAGATGCAGTGAAACCTTACATGAAAAAAACGAGAAAATCTCAATAAAACTCTTCATTTGAGTGTCAGTTTTATCTCAGCTGCTCAGCTGCCCTACATGGTCATTTCTGGTCAGGTTTTTCTACCATTAGGTGCGTTTGAAATTAGATATCAACATCTTTCCTCGTGGGAAACAATACATCTTTGACACAAGTTGAAGAACCAACTAGTATAGAATGAGTGAGATAACAAGGATTATGCTTGCATTTAGAAAAAAGATTATAGAAGGGTGCAGCTGGACACCAATGATAACTGCACAATGAAATCCTGATGTTTCATGCCATATGAAGAAAGACAAACATTCATCGAATGTATTGAACCGGTATTATTCACATCAAATGCAGTTTCCAGATTTTAAACCAGTAAAAAAAAGCACCCATTTATCCATTTGCTTGATAATAAGAAAACTGAATCTGTAAAAGGTTAAAGGAAAATCATGTAGGACTTAATTAAGACCTTAAATACTGTGGCACATGGTAATTAATGTATGACTAGACTTTAATTAGCAAAAAGGCTGCTTCATATTAGTCACTGTCATCCGTATTTAAGCGTAGAAGTCCATAAGTTCCCAGAAGAGTCTTCATGCGTGAATGTGGCTTAAAGCAGGCTGCAACATGTGTTTTTGGGCTGTTTGGTTAGAAGTACAGAGAATGTGCATTTCTCCTTTATGTCTGTTTCAGTGTGTGTGTGTGTGCGTGTGTGTTTCCATGGCATCGAGCACTGGGAATAATTAGCTCCTGTGACCCATCCACTGCAGCGACGGGGCAACCGCTGTGACTGGAACGCCTGTCAAATAAACTGGTCATCACACTCCTCAGGCAGCGCCGGATGAAGAGGAGCATCCACACACACACACACACACACACACACACACATATGCAAGCAAGTCAAGCCAAACACAGCAGAGAGCTGCCATGTATTAATTAACGCATTCACCACCTCTATAGGCTGAAAAAACTGGCAGTAACATGAAATATTCCCTCGGAAGCTCCATAGCTCCACATAAACAACTATATGTACATATGTAGTTGTCTCTTTAGCACACTTGGCACATGCACTCTCACACCCGGCTGCAGCAACAGTATGCTCATGCTCTCGCTCACACATACACAAAGGCATATGGCAACAAGCTGGCTGTTCGTTAGCACCCCTGACATCGCTGACAAATTGACTCCTTCATGCGAGTGGAAGTGTGTGGCAGGGTGGCGCCGGGGGGCGGGGGGCTTGGGTGAGAGGATGGAGGCCACAAGAAGGTGGATCATCTCATTCGCACGGCGTGGGGGAAAGCGATATCATTCTGAGATACACAAGCGCCACCTGTGACATCAGCTGCATGCGAAACGAGCCGGTTGGGTAATGACGAGCGGAGATGGAGGCGCTGCAGGGGGAATGAGGGGAGGGGATGATCAGAGGGGAGAGGGAATAGAAGGAGATGGGGGCTGATGAAGAAAGGAAAGGATGGAAGGTATGAGCAAATCAAGGATAAAGGGGGGGGGAGTATCAGAGAGACAGTTTAGAGGATCAGAGGCAGTAAAGGAGTGAGGAGAAAGATCAGGGGGAAAAAGACTGAAACAAAGCTTTGAGAGGAATTTCAAGGGGAAGATGGGTTTGGGCTGGATGCACTGCAGCATGGAGAACTCCTTCATTGGAGAAGAGTTGCCTCATGTTTACTGAGTGGATATTTCGCTTTGCGTACGATGCAAAAAGCACTTCAAGAAAATGCAAAGTCCTGCAGAGAGTGGCATGAAGACATTTTACACATGCATGTTAGAATGAAATGTCTTGGGCATGTTTTGGAGCAGTGAGATTAAACATTCCCAGTGGAATTCTTGATGAACTTTTCCAACCAAAAACAGCATAGGGAACGTTGCAGTGGATGTCCCAGAGCGTTTTTTTCTACTACGCAAACTGAGTGAGTGTCCTCTGTTTGCCTTTCTGCTAACCTGTGTAACCACATGTGATGCTTCTCATACGTACATGATGATGTAACCTCAGCTGCCATTTTCCACAGGTTGCAATGAAAAAACAGATTTCCAAAATTGACTTTTTGTGCAATACTTCAGCTTCCTCTAAGCTGCGGACCTTCCATCTCATATCAGCCAGATGACTTTTCAGAAGTAAAAACGACTTACAGTGTTAAAAAAGTTTATTTATGGAACCCAATGTATTTCTTCCTACGTATAAGAAACTACAGTCTGTAGTTAGAGTTAAAAAAGACAAATCATAGAACACATTTTTCTGTTCACGGCTACCTGTGAGATCTCTCCAGCCTGTCAGAGAGTCTTATCTTCTTGACTCTTGTCTTGTTCCTTTCTCTGTCTTTTCCTTTCTTCCTCTAATAATGTCTTCTTGCAATTCTTAGCTGAATCAGCCGCATTCAAAACAACCGGTGTTTTTACATCTGCTCGCTAAAGTGTGACGCTGTGATTCCAAGCGAGACTCGGCTGCACCGTCCCGTGGCGACCCGGCAGAGGGTGGCCTCTCAGCCTCGGGATGCCATCAAACAACTCGCCGAGTTTCAGAACAACAGCCTTCCTTCTGATACACAAATAGGCTGGCGACTTTTTGAGTGTGGAAGCTACGCTGCTCTAATTAAAACTTTCCCACACTGCCATCACACTTAAATCATTTGGGGGACTCAGGTTTAGGTCTTGGACTGCACTGGCCCAGCGTCAACATATTTCCTTGGTATCACCCTGGTATGCAGGGTGGAGTTTTTATTTGGTGGAAATTTAACATTCCTAACAGTTCAGCTGAGCTTTGAAGAAACAAAAAGAAAAACACACATTTCTCCTGAGTATGCAGACCGAATTCTCTCTACAGAAAGCACTTTACCACAACTGGTGGTCCTTAAATAACTCCTTTATTTCATTATCCTTGGACTGGTCTGACTCACCGGATTTGACTACGGAATAAGCCTGTTGGCAGCTAATTTGGAGCATCCTTTCCAATTTCAAAGTCCTTTTTGCTAAAGGGAAACAAAAACGTCTGAGCTAGCAGGCCGCATGCTCAACATGGCAGGTTTTTGGCAAGGCTGGGTTTGTGTCATGAGGCAGCCTGTCTGCTCCTTTCAGTGAATATATATAAAATGCTACAATGAATATGTTACAGATTTATGTTATACAGGATGGTCCATCAAAGGCAAATTTCCTTTGAGCTCTATTTTACAGGACAACAATGGCCTCATCCTGGATATATGAGACTTCAAAATGACTGAGATTGAGTTTGTGTGTTTTTGCCCGTGTCAGATGGTTCTGCAGCCTAAGAATGAGGACAAGTATGGCAATATGAGACAAGCAAGGGGCTGAAATTGTGGACCAAAAAAAATAAATAAATAAATTGAAAGATTGCAACATTTGTCAGCTGAATTTCATGTGTAGCTTTAAATTTTGCTGCACCATGTTGTGCTCTGTGCTCTTCCCTGAAGTAATATAATCAATGCCTCTGGGTTCAGCTAAATTCCTGTGCACCCCACTGATGCGGCAGGTGACATAGTTTCGAGGCGACACATGTGATACTTGGAGCGTGTGGCGGAAAAAACTCCCCCGGCAAATGTAAGCTAGTCTAGAATAAAAGAGGAATGTGCATGGGGTTTTTGCAGATCAGCTCATTTTTGTCTCATAATGAGCTCGGCTGTCTGCTTCTTTGTACATCTTAATCTTAGTCTTGTTTGTAAAGTGAGATTCTCCTCGCAGCTCCATGCTGATGACAGTAAATTTGAGGATTATAAAAAAAACAACCTGAGGTAGACAGAGATAAATGGGAGAGTGGAAATGGATGAGGAACGGGACAGCCTCACAACTCTTAACTAATTCCTTCGGTGGGGGACAGCATAGGGAGCATGATTCATATCCGGCATTATGAAGAGAATGATGAATCTACCGCCGTCGGCGATGTGCTGTATTGTCCTCGGCTAAGAGTGAGAGTATTCCCGCCATCCCGAACAAGCTGTAGAGTGCATCGCCCCAAAATGATGGCACGCTGTTTATGCACGCTGGAACTACACAAAATGGAGCGAGTAACACAGCAAACGTAGAGGTGAAAGGAGTCGCAGCCCATTCGGTTGGATTAATATTTCAGGAGCTGAAGAACGATAGAAATCAGCAGCTGCATGATAAAAAGAGCTCTTAATGAGTCCTTTTTACGCCATGATTCATTTAACAGCTGGTTGATCATTTTTAAAAGTGTCTTTTGAAATATAATAATGTAATAAATGTTCTTTTATATCTATAGAAAACTGGATTTTGTATCATAGTTATCAACTCTACTTCCCCTCTGTTACCGTTTTAGAAAGCAGCAAAGAAATGATGCAATGACGAGTAAGAACATGATTTCTACTTCTTTCCCCCTTTCTGTGACGCCGCCACACCTGCGCGCCGTATTACCTTAAACATATTAAAGCTGAATATGTGCTCTTGAGATGTCCTGATCTCTTAGAGATGTAAAACCAGGGCGGATCCAACTGGCGTACCAGTTGACATTTGTAATTCACTTGCCCCCACCGTGCACACACATCCTCAGGTGGCCTTGGCGGTGTTTGGTTGGCTGCAGAAGTGTTTGCTCGTGGCGGCTGCTTATTGCTGATGCTGTTTGATATCTTGGCTGGAGTCTTATCTGTTTGGTTGCCGCGGTGCTGCAGTTGCTCCGATATCTTGAAAAGGCGGGCTGAGTTTGGGGAGCTGTCAATGCCCGCTCCTTCCTGTTCCTCCGCCTATCTTTCCCTGCTTCGCTAACACAATATCTCTCACCCTTTTTTAATCACGCCGATCAAAAATGTGACAGGAATGTCATGGCGAAATAAAAGACGTTTATATATATATTTATATATTTTTTATCCCCCAGTGAATTCAGTTGCAAATCAACAAATGGTATTTGACATGTTAAAACATGCACGCCCCCGGTCACTCTTTTTTTTTTCTCCTTAAGTCTATAAGAGACATAAATCATGTAAAAACATGTTCGCGTGTCCCAAAGCTCGGTTCACCACGTTATCTCGTCTTCCATAGCGTGAAAAAGCTACCGTGATCCAAGCTTATCAAGATTTATCTATTTAAGCCTTTTGTTTGTGCAGCGTCAGGAGTTTGCGACAGCTACGGGCAAGTAGGGAGATGGAAACGTGAAAGGTTTCAGAAAAAGGCAGTCTCTGTATTGAGCAGCTGAATGTTTTCTGTAAGCGGGAGTCTATTTTGTGGAAGAAAACATGCCTTGCTCCATCGCCGAGCCTACCTCAGGGAGCAGCGTTAAGTCATGGCGTGCTGATGCTAATGCACAGATATTGAACTGCAGGTGGTTAATGCAGCAAAAGGTGAACATGGAGGGAAATTGACGTTGAATGTGGCTCTCATGACAGAAGGGAAGGGAGAGCATGGAAAGATGGGCTGTAGGATTATTGCGTCTCTGCTGCTCGCTTTTGTTTAATGCCTGCTGGCGCTGCTGGGTGCTAAAGTACAGCACATCATGAGGCCATTAAACGTACTTTCTGGAAGTACGTTAAACATGAAGAGTAAACTGTGGTTTAACTGTCTGTGCAGATGCTAACGTCATGATGCTAAGCTGCTGCCTTCGACTGAGGACAGTGGCAAATAAAACAGGTGTATCTGTAATAGCTGGGAGACCTTGCAGCACAGTTTTGAAGGACTTTATTCAGATGTTGCTCATCATTTCTTTTAAAAAGCTAAAATGACTAACTAATATAAGCACATCTCTGGAAATGCTGCAGCCCTTTCATACATCTCTTTTTATGCATTGACATCAATGCTTTTGTGAATTTCTTTTTCACTGCGTCAGAATACGAAAATGCGTAGCATGACAGGGTGTGGATAAATGGAGATCATGTAGGACATGCGAGCCCTGATTTGCATAAAAAATGTCACATTCCACTCTGTTGTAATTCATCCAAGAGATGGATCAACATACGTCAACCTCATTGTGCTGACACAGCCAAGGGATCTCTGGAAAACACACCGGCTTACCGACCATTTTGAGCTGAGCCGTGCAGCAGATGTCAAGCTATTTCATTGAGTGGATCATTTTTACCTGATGATGGGGCTACAAGGGAAGTTGAGTCATTGAGATTTACCTCAGGACCATAATAAATGTCTCCACGATTTTTCTCAACAATCAATCAGGAACTGTGAGTACTTCCCACAAACAGCAAAAAAGTAACTCGGGGCTCAAACACTGCAGCCATGAAGATGCAGGTTCTGTCTTTACATGTATAGCCTCAAGTGTGAGTTTTCATATGCATAGGTTTTTCAGAATGTTTTGGCCTCTTGTTATATAATTCTTATTTTAGATGACTGAAAAGGGCACTTGATAAAAGATTCAGACATCTGTGAGGGGAAAGTCTTTCAGATATTCCATGCCATCCCTATCATCAGACGGACTCGGGGCAACAACCATCATCAAGGCCACATTTGGCTGCACCAAACCTGCTACACTGCATTTCAACAACATTTTGTTGGATATCTATGTGTATATTTTATTCTGTATATTTTTTATTATTCAGCCTTTTATCATTCTGTCTCTGTTGCAGAGTTTTGTTGCATGACTGTGTAATGATAAAGATTTATCTTATCTATCTTGTCTTGTGTGTTTTTCAAAACCAGCCAAGCAATCTTATCGTATTAGAAACACCAGTGGATGAAAACATGAGCAGGTAGGGCTGGACAATTAATCGAATTTTAATCATGATTACAATATCGCCTTCTCACAATCATAAAAACATTGTAATCGATGAAAAATTATTAATGTCACATGTATGTAACAGGAGCGCATATAGACTGGGTACTCATTTTTTATAGCCATTATTATTTTTATAACATATTATTATTTTACTCCTTGTTTCAAATTTATTTCCAGTTGTTTTTTTAAAAACGTTACATTTGACGTTGAGTTTTGATGGTTCAATAAACACTTTTTTTAAATCAATGAATAATCATTTACTTTAATCGTGATTTCAATATCAATCAAAATAATTGTGATTATTATGTTTTTCCATAATCATCCAGCCCTATGAGCAGGCATGGGATTTGTGTTTGCAGATAGGTTAAACTGAGCCAAAACATTCACCTGGATGACAATAATTTTTCAAATATGTCCGACCCCAAAACTGGGTCATACCCTCTGGGGCCCACGCATATCTTCTCTGCAATCTATCCAATAATTAAGATTTCTCACATGCTATCAGCGGCATATCAAATAGCAGATCCACTCTCTCTCTCTTAGTGTGAAAGCTGACAACACATTAGTCTCCAGTTTAACCAGCGGATACTGTCAATGCAACCGCTTAAAATGAAGCGGGCATCATCAAACCTGTGGGCTGAGCCTCACTGGCTCTAAACAAAGCAATCAGCTGGTTAAACCCCCTCAGAGTTGTAATGCCTCTAACATTTCTGCCCTCACTTTTTCCCCCATTGATCTAAAAGCCGTCACGCCACATTGCCCTCTATAATGTTTTTTCTTGTCAGGACTCTTGGGCATTTAAATGAAGAAAAGGAAACACTGCAAGCATCTGTGGCTGTACAAGTGAGGATGAATGAATGCTAAAGAAATATGGCGTAACTGGAGCTTAACTGATTGACTTGTCCTGATGAGAGACGGGGCAGATGCAGGAAGAGATGAAGGAAAGAAGATGTAACCGGGGCATCAATAATTATCTGGTAACATTCAGCAGCCTTGGGGCTTAATTCACCCTCCATGTGAAAATTTGCAATTATATTTTTCAGATATAACCACTTATATGTGTGAATGTCTGAGGAGAAAAGGGGGGGACTATTTTAGAAAAGGGATTTAAATACATTGTTTGTGCAGCCTACACATGAATTTTGTCTCCATACACACGCATACACACCAGGTTGATGTTTTTGTGTCTGTGTGTCACAGAGTTTGTTTCATCAAGGCACTTCTATAAATAGCGGCAACAGCAGCTACGCAGCATAATGCGTTATATAACCTTGTCGAAAAGCATACAGCGTCAACCACTATGCTGCTACCTGCTATAATGCTGTAAGGCCCAAACCCCCCGCCCCGCTCACATGCACCAACACACAGATTACATGCTTTTCTTCATTATGGATGCAGCATTTCTGACTTTACTAGAAAGTATGCAGACAGAAATGGCTGCATGGAATCTGCTCCATGAAGTGCTGCTCTTGGTGCTAAAACAAGCCAAAATCATTGCTAGCTTGTGAGGTTTTCCTCAGACATACTAGAATATTATTCCGTTTTTTTTACTTATTGTTTCGGTTCAGCCTCTCAAATAAGCTCTGGAAGCACCAAACTGGTACCAGAGATAGTTCAACCATCAAAGCTTTGGCTCCAGGACTGGAAAAGTGGTTCAATGCTAGAGCCAACTATTTACTGGACCAGAGCACAGAACAGATAACATCTTGGTTGGATCAGGACTATGGTTAGCCCAATAACAACAAAACTAATACTAATATATAAAAAAAAGACCAAATTTAGTCTGCCAAATTAAAAGGATAGGAAAGAAAAGATCTGAGCCACAACAGGAATGTGAAATGGAAGGAGCAGAGGAAGAACAGGGGCTCAGTGTGTGTCACATTTTCTGCTGTATCATGTTTTATATCACCAGTCACGTCTGTGAATGCTGCCCAGTCTACCTTGTAGAGCTGCGTTCATGATCCCTGCTTGCAGCTGAACTTTTAAAAAGTTTTAGCAGCAAAATGTATCAGCATTCTCTGGTCTCCGACCTCAGTGCAAAGCCCTCTCCAGAACATCCCAAAGATTCTCAATGGGGTTCAGGTCTGGACTCTGTGCTGTCCAATCCACGTGTGACTTTGGTCAGAATACACTGTAAGAAGATTTAAACTGAATGGAAGAGACATTTAAAATAGCAGTTCTAATGGTTCATATGATGTTGAAAGCAAAACATCAGTTCGTGCACCAAAGCGGAACCATCTCTGGAGCTGCTTGGTCAAAAAGGACTAGCTTGCTTCTCTAATGATGTTGTTTCAGTTAAATAAACAGACAAAGCAAGACTTGTATAGGAGCATGTAGAAATTCAAGAGACATAGATTTCCCTAATGAAGGTTCTGGTGGAGACTCAAACGGAGCAAAAATGAAGTATTGAACTATATTTTGCCTTCACATGGTAGCTAAGAATAGAACAGATTGTATTGTCCTCACCTTTACAGAACTCCCCCATTTCCTTTAGTCTTAGTTTATTCCCACTCAGGAAAAAAACACATTTAGGAAAGCATTTTAAGAATCAGTGACTTTTATTTCATGTTCTCAATGACCCAGCATAGCATGTGGATTAACTACCCATAGAAAACCCTGATGCATGCGGCACCTCACACACACAGTCTGACAGATGGCTCACCGACAATCTCCCCGCATCTTCATTGCGCCATTGACTGCCGCATGATTTCCTTTTTTTACCTTTACTGTGATGAGGTGCATGAATGCCCCCCTCCCTCCCCCCCATGCCTGTGGTCATGGCTCATGAGAATGAGTCGCATCCTTTGGTGACGGCACCTTTTCCACTTATCTCTAACCTCTTAGCGCTGATCTCAAACAAGCTGATAGCGGGGAGCTAAATGGAGCAAATGTCTGGAGCGTTTAGGAGCGAGGAGTCAACAGTTTATCGTAAACGACTGTATCCAGCTCCGCTGCCATCTATACAGAGCTGCTGAACCTGTTACTCTGTAATGCATGTTCCCATTTTGCCCTGTGCTGTGTAGTATGAAATATAGCAATCCAATCATGTGGAGTTTGAGAAGGAGAAGTTGTTAGATTAGAGAGCAGGAGAGAATTGTCTCAACCTGGATGTGAAGTGGATGAATTAATAGGAGTGTGAGCAGTCATGTGGGACAGATAGGACCGCATAAATACAAGGACTTGTGTGTGAAAATTTGGGCAAGTGTACTCTTATCTTAATTAAGATTTTCATATCAATTTTAGGTTTAGGCAAAAATGAAATCACATAATTACGTTCACCGTGTTGTGTTAGGTACTCTGTGTGTGTTTTTACTCTACACACAATTGTGTTTCTAATTGAGAGAGGAAAAGAGGGGGAAACATTAGAGTTGCACCATTTTTCAGGTCTGATTAACTGTGCCTGGCTCCGGTGTGTCTCGTCCTCTCTAACTCCTCGTTGCTTTGTGTCCTTTCACCCTATTTCCTGTCCACCATACAGCGGCGTGTCGCGGCCTTAAATCTCCATGATCGCTCTCATCCTTCTCTGTTCCTCTGACGGCCCCTATGGCTTCCACCTCCACCTTTCCCCGGTTCTCCTTCTCCCTCCTCTTCCTCTTCTGCGTCCCTATCGTTGTGGTTCAGCGGGCGCACAAAGCCACACCACTGACAGCAATCTCTTCTGCTGCACCTGCTCAGATCTACAAACCAACCCCACACTCGGACACACTGCAGTTTGTGACTACACAAACCTCCGAGTCGATTGGCCACGTTAAATGGACGGCCATGTGCCGCTGTAGCCAAGGCAACCGCCTTGATAAATGCACAGTGAACTACTCAACCTTTAATCAGTGTCAAGTTAGTGATCAATATTTCAATAACGACTTCTAAAACACAACTTGTGTGTTTTTCTTATAGATAGGCTTCATCGACATGAAACATTCTTACCCCACTCATTGTTCAACTGTATCGTACATAAATTAATGGTTAAATAATCAAACCCACGTGCAGATTAAATAATGTTAATGTTGCTGCTCAAAATGACCACTTCTGCTACCCGTTTGTTGGGTCAATCATAATTACACTAACAGCCAATTACACAGATAATGCTTCGGTGGTTTGAATAAAACTAAAGGCCAATAAAACAAAGCCCTAAGTTCCTGTTTTATCAGCTGCTGTTTAAATTACAAAAAGCACTGCATCATTTCGAAACACTCATAGCATCCAGACATTTTCCCTTTCCGTGTTTGTTAACCTTTCATTTACAGAGGGAACGGCGAATTTAAGAAAAGCTGCCAGCGGAGAGTGTGGAGAAGATCAATAAAGACGCGTGTTTATTAGATTGCAGGGCTGTGACAGCAGTGGAACGCCGGCGTGCAATCTGGTGCCGTTTTCTCCCTCCCTGAAGAGAGAGCTCAAGTCTAACACTGATGCTGCAGGCTACGAAGAGGCATGCAATAAACAGCCGTCAATCCAGTTTGGGAATATTGACCGAGGGAATGGGGAGATACTAGATGCTGGTTTGATTTGACCAAATAGTGGGCCTCTTACCTTCGGCAGGTAAACTGCAATAAAGCAATGATACCATCGGAATCCAGTTAGGGGGAACTTGATATGCCAAATAACATTTGTACTCTCGGTGGTGCTGACTGATGTATTGTTAGCCGGTCTACTCTAATGTGCGGCTCAACTGAAGTATTCTCGTCTTGAGTAAACAGACAGTTTTCAATAGTATGGTTGCCCAATTAGTGCACCGCTACATGTATTTGTTCATGTCCACTACCCATTAGCCTCAATGCCAATATTGATGCTTGTGATTATTCTTCAGCTAAGTGGGCTGCTGGTCTCTTTAAACACAGCCAAAAGGCCATTTGTAAAAGCAGGCTTTGGCACGCGCAGGTCTCACATTTTATTTGCGTAATGAATTCGCGGTGTATAACTCATTTGTTATGCTTGGTGACGTTCCCAAAAGTAACTGAGCTGGAATGATAACAGAAGAATTTGGTGATTGAGACAAATGGAGCTACGCTGCACAATGCAGAGCAACAATACATCAGGCGCAAGCAGCAGGCATGTTGTTCCAGAGAGGATTGATGGAGAAAATAGTGCGGAATTTGTCCTCTTCTTCATTACTGTGCAGCGTGCCAACATGTGTGATTCAGAGAGGTTTTCCAAACAGCCCAAACTCAGGCACCCAGAAGTCAAAGTGCTGCAGCATGCCACCTACAGTATGCTGCCTTTCACTATCAGACCCAAAGGAAGGGAAGACAGACACACTGACTGTCAGCAGACCTAAAAGGAAAATATAGCCTTATCAGTTTCTCTGTCTGTGAATTGTTCTACAATATTTAAATAGACCAAAGGCAATTCATTTTAAAACTCACTGTAATGTCTACGACATTAATAAAAGAGCGAGCTCACAAAACCTTCCCAGAGCGTGCCAAAATCAAAGCTCTAATCCAAAAATGTTTGAGGTACACTTTTGTTTTTATTTTCCATTATTTGGCCCTTTAGGCCATTTTTCATCAGGTTAAAATTTGCAGCATATATCAGACTTATTCATAATCTATACAGCTACTGCTAAATATTTTATAATAACAGAATATTTGGAAAGATACATCGAGGCTCTCTCTTGCATCCAACTATGCAACTTTATAAAAAATACTATGTGCAATTTCTGCGAGAAAAGTACATTTCC
>JBBDHI010000005.1:3192738-3204435 GCA_037177115.1 Craterocephalus stercusmuscarum | reverse complement strand
ATATGCAATTTCTGCAAGAAAAGTACATTTTTAAAACTCTTCAAAGGCTTAAATATCCTATTCTGTGGTTCAGTTCATAGACATGTTCAGTGTTTCCAGCAAACCTAAATCAAATATAATAACCCCCTTTGAAAAATCTACTTTCATGAAGTTTCTACATTTTCACTCTTGATAACATTTAATATCTGTTAGTGGATTTACAGTAAAAGGCAGTGAGAGACTTCAGTCTGATCTTACTACTCACAACAGCTTTTGCTACAGCACAAGTGAAAAATAAACAAAAACAGCTTCCTTTCTCTTCCACTGTCTTAATGCTCGAAAACCCAAACATCTTAAGAGGTGTGAAGTGCAAGAATGTCAATTTCTGGTGCTCAAGGGCCACCGTCCGGTAGGTCTCAGATGTTTCCTGCTTCAACACACCCCACTCAGATACACGGATCATTACCAGGCTTGGGTACAACCTGACAACAAGCTGTGAAGTATTTAAAACCTGCGGGAGGGTAAGCCTTGAGGAACCTGACCTACAGAAGCCAACATATGGGCTGAAGAATAATTTCATAATCTGATCCAAAATGAATCGCTACAGTTCACTGTCATGATGATTAATGTGTGTTTTGCGTGTCTAGAAAAGGATGGACAAATAAGTATAATTAAGATAAATAGGCAGAGAAGATGCAAACAGATGACTGCTAAACAAAACATCCTCAAGGCTGTCGATATCACCCAAAACAGAATCACACACTGCACCAGCATGTCTGTATTATCATTTACAATAAAACAATCATCATTAAGACCAGAAGCAGCAGCTCAAATATAAATAAAGCATTTTTAAAAATAAGTAATATATGAACCTGGTTAAAAAAATTCATTCAAAATCAACCTACCTGCTGTTACAGTGAAAAAGTCCATGAAAACTCTACAGAATATTCACGGCGATGTTTCCAGGACAAAATACAAAAATAGGGCCTGAGGAACTCATTGTAGTGGTAATTTGATTTGCTCGTTACAGACTCAACACTGATCTAAGTTTGTTGCACACAAATAAACCCACCGTGCACTGGTGCGTTTCACACTTAGTGTGTTAAAGCCAGTAATATGGCTTCTTATTGGGATAATTACTAGCTTCATTACCTACAGAGAGGTAAGAGATTTCTATGAGCTGCTTACAGAACAAAACAACACACAAGCAAACATCTTAAAGCTGTATATTCATTATGCGCTTGGTTTCAAAGTAGCTCAGCTGGACTGTGATGGCTGTGAAAACGGATGTTGTGTTCTGACTGAGAGAAAGCGTGACATGGCCGATGAACACAAGCGTATTGCTGCATTACGTAAAGTTTCTTTTGAACAGGGCAGCAGGGCAGGTGATAGGCTAACACCATCTGCCCTCTGCAGCTGTGAGAGAGTAGGTGTGTGTTCTGTTCTTCAAGAAAAAAAATGAATAAAAAACATGGAACGCTATGTACTGTAGTTACGCCAACACACAGTGGCCTGCGTAAACACAAAGCACAGCTACACAGGTTCACCTGATCCCCTCTCCAAACAAACAAGTACACTTGTTGCCTTTTTTTACTATTTCTATTTTAAAGAAATCTGGATTCCCCAAACAATCTAGAATCTAACTACTAGAGAGAATAGAAATTTCCTTTATGACCCCCGAGGGTCAAACTCAACCCCTGTAGCTTCTGTGTGCCAGCCAGGCGAGCATTAGCCCTGCATGTGCGTCCACATCCACGTGTGCAAATGAGCCTGTACTCTTTACTTTAACTAAGCACACACACGAGCACATGTCTGTATTATCTCTGTTGGCACATGGCATATCCTCCAGCAGAGCTGCCCTTTCGCCTGCTCCCGTGCCCGTCCGCTCAAAATGTCTCTTGCATATTTAATATGTGCACCAATGTAATGATGACAGACCCAGAGCATGCCTCTAATTATTCAGGCTTCCAATGCTGAGTCAATGATGCTCCCACAGGGGCCGCCGGTCCCTCCATTGAACCTCTCCACCTTCCTCTCCTGGTCGCTCCTTCCTCATCCATCCATCCATCTCTGCAAATACTCCTCCAATCTTCCCTCTGTGCTTCCTCCTCACTCTTTAAGCCCGTCAGCCTCCAAATGACATTAAATGCAAATTGTAGAGCCATATCCAGTAAATTGGTGTCGTCAGGAGGAAGGATGCGGAGCAGTACGGCTCCTCACCATTTAAATGACTGTGCACTCTGCTGTTAGACGTGGAAGGCAGCCACAGATTTGGCACAAGGCGTTACTATGAATATGCAGAGCGGCTACAGTGATGTGTAATTTTCACAGATGTGAATGCGTGTGTGTGTGTGTGTGTGTGTGTGTAATAGTGAAGGGAGAAGTGAGAGAGAGGACATTTTACTCAAATGATCCCATTCTCTTTGCTAGAAAGCAGCTCAGCAGCAGAGTGCAGCAGAGCTGAAAATAGACATATAGAGCTGTGCTGAATAAAACATGACAGGACAGGACAGTCATGCCCCCAACAAAGCCACCCTGCATGCACGCGTGTACACGCTCGCTCACGTTTGTTGATAGCACTTAGCATGTCCGCGTACGTGCTCTAGGTGGACGCCTCCAGGTTAGGGATTCCTCTTTGCATCCCAACACACTAGACTTGCACAAATAGCACGCATGATCTGTATAAATAATAATGGCAGTCTCAAAAAGCACCTTTCATCCACATTAGCACGCATGACTCAATCCTCTCCATCTGCAGCTGGCCAATCGAGTGCAATGTGCTGGAAGGGGATTTGGAGTTTACTATTTTCCCCCTTATCTTTGTTTGAATTAAAAGCCACCGACATGACAGGAAATCTAAGAGCACGGCGGATCATTCTTATTCTCTGCTCCTCCGGACAAGTTCTTGCACACGTATTGTGGTCAAATATCATCTTCGACTTTTTTTTTTTTCCTACTTACCCCACCGGCAGCTGTGGGAATGATATCAAATGTTTATGCATTCCTCACCACACGCATGACAAGCTACGAACTTGAAAAGTGCCATGAGGTGATTGCGGCCGCTTCCCGTTTGGCTGATCTGTATGCTTTCTGATAGAAAGGCTGAAATCCCCGAGTCTACCTGCGTACCGGGGAAAACAAAAGCTTCGCCTCATAATGAATCCGAGCCATATTTCACACAGCACTTTGATTTTGCTTTTGTTATCCGAGCACGAAGGTGCTGCTTGTGCTGGGGATTGGAGTCGAGGGACTGAAAGAGAGTGCGTGGTTTTTGTTTATCAAGCACAAGTTAAGCAGGTGATTACGTCCGTGTTCGCGTGCAGGGATTAGTGGCGAACATGTAAATGTTAAATGTCAGAGGCTTTTGTGATTTCTTCCTGTCTGACAATTTTCAAGTTAACAGAAACTTCATTTGTTATTTTCAGCTTCCAGTAAGGGTTTATGAAACCACCGTCTTCCTTTGTTTACAACCTCCATAGTGACCCAGCGTGGACACATGTTCATGCAAGCAGTGGTGACATTTGGCCCGGCCTCCATCTGGGTAAAATCCTGCTATGGCTGTGTCTTTGCAGTCCTAAAAGCTGCTTCCACAACAAAATGCCCGAACAGATTATTTTGCCAGGCCACACATGCTCCCCGCAGCCAGCAAGTTTTCGGTACATTGACTCACATCCTCACCCACCTCCATAACAGATGGGTGTATTCTTCCTGCACATCTGTGTTACTGCTGCCGCTCGTACCTTCTGATTGGCAGGCATTCTGTGTTTCTGCTGGAAAGTCGACGGGTCTGAAACTCCACTCCAACACGGCATGCTGCTAAATGCTACAGCCTTCATCCTCACAAATAACTGTGGGTGAATTTAACAGGGAATGTCTTTGCTTTTGCTGTAGTTTTGGTTTTCTGTCTGACATTTCATCAAAATGTGCTTCACTATTGTTAAACCAAAGTCAGTGGAAGAGAACAATAAGTGGTAATGGCACAGACACAAATAGCTTTTTTTCCAAATGCAATGCAAGCGTTTGAAATGATGCTTTCACACCCAAAGTTTGTTTTTCTATTACTTGACTTGGAGTGACGACTCAAAACTAGTGGCTTGGCCCTCTACCTTGGAGCAAAACTAAAGTCAGGGTGTTGGCATTTCTTTTTAACTGGGCATATTGTGTTCGTTCTTTCATGCCAGCAGTTAAGCAGAAACAGCTGAATCTTCATGTGACCAGTCATAAGTGTAGCTGAATCAGAATTAGACATTTTGTTATTGTCCTTTTGTGTGTTAATTTCACCTCACCTAACCTTTTACAGTTTTTAACAATGCAACATAAATGTTTTAGCTCATTGATTCATAGATTTTTAATGGACGGATGTTTATTTCTTCCCAATGTTTTGCTTCCATTTTTGCTTTTAAGACCTGGCTGGGGATAACAGACGAAAGCTAGCCTTTTTGCTAAATCTGTGTTCCTTTTTTCATATACTCTGTCCCAGACAAATAAACAAGTAACGTAAATGAAATAAAATAATAAAAAAAAACACAATGATGTAACGCTTCAATCATTCCAATAGATGTCCCAGGGCTAATGCAGGACTTTCTACATTGCAAGTAAAGTGTATTTTACTATATTATGACATACTGAAGAATTATAATACACTGTGTTATATTGCATTATACTGGATAAATACACCCTGTATTAACATTATTAATATACCATTACAGTAAATGCTATCATAATAATACACTGTGTTGCTATTCTGATGCAATATGTCCTGCATTACACATTATACTACCACACAATACTGTATTATGTTGAGTTTTACTATAATGTTACTTATATTTACAGTTTCATTTACACCTTTACCTTTATTTCAAGTATATTGCACAAATGGCCTAACTGTTTACGCACCTGCTTCGTGTTGTTTTGTTTTTTATTTTACTCTGACTGTCATCAGCTGCCCCTCGGAAACTTTTTTTTTTAATTGAATAGAACTTACATGAAATTCTGCAAATTTAAAAAACACAAATTTGTATTGTTAGATGTTCCTGAAAGTTTCTTGGAAAAAGAATCACTTCCTCTGCCTTTATACTGTAAATCCTCATGTTTAACAACGCAGACCCAAATGTGCAACTGGACAGATCTGCAGCAATACACTGTCTCCAGTGGCTACAGGGTGTTTTAAATAATTTCCTGACAATTTCACCACATTTTCATTTTTAAATTCATGTTGCAATTACTTCATTCTGATAAATGAGGCTGTTTACAGAGATGACTTTAAATTTGAGCAGCATTTAACCAAAACATGTGTCACCTTCCCAAACCAAACCCAAAATGACTTTGTCCAAAGTCATCTCATGATGTGTACTTCTACTTTTTGCAAGGCAGTGTAGTTACCTTTTTTGTCCAGTGACATCATTACATTGTGTACCAGACACCAGTACTGAGCGGGTTTCTGCAGCTCTATAGTTATGTTTGGCTTTTTAGCATTAGTATTCTGACAAGATATTCCAAAATCTCCTCGAAACCCTCACAATGCACTTATAAATACAATTTATGTATGATCCTGTCAATATAACACTTAGTTTTCTTGTTTTTCAGGAAAACTAATAAGTGAAGATGCCTGTTTTTCCCATGTCTGCACTGCAGTTCTTTGTAGTGAGCGGAGAGAAGCATACTGAGAAATAAAGGAGTGCATGGTGAATCTATTATTCCAGGAGACTTCAAATCTTTCGCTTAAGGCAAATGTGACTCTGCAAGAACCTGTTTTAAGAAAGGCTGGTGATTCTGAGCTATTTTTGGTTTCCACTTCCCCCTCCCCTCTTCCCCTTCTCTCAACTCCCATCCCCTCTTTTTCCTCGCCTCTTCACCTCTGTCCATCTCTTTAATAAAGTGAGGACGGCTCCTCTCACCGCCGCAACACCCCTGTGCACACAGGTATTACCAAAGCCTCACACTTCACCTCAAAATCCTGTCTCTGAGTGAGCGCAAGTGTGTGTTGCAAAGTGTCTCCAGGAGACAGCAGATGGAGTGATTTAGCTTGACGGGCAGGTTTTGTGTTACAGTACCTCAAATTACATCCCCTCTCAACCAACCGTACCCAAGATGCTTTTCTAGTATCTGCCCCCTTATGCAAGCTAAGGTCTCTATTCTTTTGTTTCTATAATGGTCAGCTAAACCGTATAGTAACTTCCTGAGGCTTAAACACAGAAAAGCAACATGTTAGCATTAGCAAGCAAACACATTTCGCAACAAGATAAGACATTAAGGTTAGTGTTCTTCAGCAATGTAACCCTGTGAAATCATTTTTCAACCCAGTAGTTTCGATGCAAACTGAGGTAAACACAAAGCTGTGCCAGTGGCGTCGGGAATATTTAAATTAATAATGAGTAAACCTTGTTCAGCAATGTTCCCATTTTATCTATCCTGTGGTCAGCGCGTCATCTGGCAAAGGCACAGGTTGGAGTTTATCTGCTGCATATTTGTCTAGCACAGGAGGGGCAAGCAGGAGTAAACATTTAGCAACGGAGAATGTTCGAGCAGAGACGGGGCAGGAGAAGCCTCCGGGGCTCTCTATGATGTCGCGGAGGCTTTACGCTTCGTGTCTTGTGACAACGTGAATTCTGCGAACACAGGTGGCTTACTAACATGACAGGCGGGCTTTGTGGTAAAGTTGTGTTAGTTTTGTGCTGCTGTTAGATGGCTTCTTCGTACATTGATGTAATGCCCTGGCTGGCTTGCAGTTCATGGATGTAAATTCAAATAAAACATGTTTTCCTAAATACTGACAGAATTTCAAACTTTGCATGATTATATTGGAGTCTAATGTTTCCCGTTAAACAGTTAAAAATATTTCAATTAGTATGCAACGTCGCTAGTACAGGGGAAAAACATGTACCTAGGATCCACTTTATACAGATTTTACATTTTCTGATGGCTTTTGTGATACTGAAAAGAAGCAGAGCAATCAGTCCTGTTCCTATATCAAACTGTGCATTGATGATTAAATGATCAAACATAAACCCACATCATCAGCTCACATCGTACAGCTATGCGGGGAGCTGTGTATTACATCACATGTTGAGGCTTTGGCTTCCTTTAAGTCAAATATTAATGATTCAGGTTTGTTTGCCATATAATGAAATATAAATTCACAGAGGGAAAAATCTAAATATGCATTTCAAAAGTTGAGAGTGGATAAGACCACAAGAACCCTTAGCAGTGCAACGCCGCCAGTTCCAACTTGCTTACAGGGAAGGCGCAGTCAAGAGATGATAGCATGATTGAGTGAGTGGAGGTGAGGGGGTTACGAGGGGCCTGATGGTCTGGGAGAGAAACGAGAGGATGGAGGGCTGTGGTGAGCAGCTCTAGTTATTGAAGAGCTGTGTGAGGGAGGGTGATTACTGGTTTGGGAGTTGTTAAGGGGAGTGATGAAGGGGATGTGGGAGGCAGGGTGCAGGTGTGCTGGTGTGCTGGTCAGGACCTGCAGGCTTCCAAATCAGATCCTCTGCCATCAGCAGCACCTGAGCCAGTCAACTCTGACTCCTGCAGCAGCACTCCTTCCCCTCTCATCTACCCAGTTTTATTTACTCGCAGTCTGGTCTGCCAGAAAGGGAGCACGGGGCCGATAATGAGGGACACCTGTCATGTCAATTAGGTAATTGTTGTTATGCTCGTTCCTCTATGAATGCACAATTAGTGTTAGAAAAATAACAACTTTGTCTAGAAGTAGCTCACTTAAAAGCAATCATCTGCGACAAATAGAGAAATGCTACACTGTGAACGCCAAGAAGTAACTCACTTCTCACTAAAAGAGGTATTTATCCTATACGTATGTATCCAGAATTCCAGGATGGCATTTCTATGCACATATTGTACGACTAGCCTCTGGAATCCTATTTCAGTTTAGTTGATTTGACAGCAGATTTGATTCTTCCCAGAAATGTCTTTTTATTACTAGCAGAAACAGATGACGTATTTCTTCATCTCACAACATTTGACCATTTTAGCCAAATAAAACGAATATAATACTAATACTAATACTAGCAAGAAAAAAAAGCTGCAGCAAAACTACAAAGTGTATGAAGTTTGAGAAATTGTTTGTTTTAGTTGGGGGTTTTTTACCCTTTAAGACATATTCATCATCTTTTAGCTACTATTTATTAAAATATTTGTCCCCATATTTATGGAAATACCATTTAAAAAATGTAAATAACTCAAAAGGCTCTATTCTGGCCTTCAGTAACAAATGAAGCTGATAAGTTACCCTCAACCACACCTCTCATCACTTGCATCTACTAATATTCGGAAACACAAGCCACCATTTGCAACAACAAACCAACTGAAGAGTTTCAGCAAAACATTTCAATGTATTGAATTTAAAAACTGTGACTTTCCAAACTGCAATGTATTCGGAAGAGGAGGGCCATTTTTATTTAGTAAAAGTTACTCATTTAAATATTAATGTTACACTTTGGCATCAAAACCAGCATATGGTAAACTATTTCTGGGGCAAAAAAAAGTAAACACTGTTTTCCACCAAGGTGTTCTGGTGTGACATATGTGCAAATTGGCTGTTGAACAGGATGGCATTTGGCTTAACTTGCTTATCCACACACCTTGTCATTCGCAAATGACGTACAAAGACACAAAGCTCGCAATTTGTTTTGACATTTTGGTTCACTCTTCAGTACAACAGAGGTGTATTTAATGAAAGCCTACTCAGCTTGGAGCACACAACACTCAAGTTGGTGGTTCAATAATTCAAAAACAAATTGTTGTCAAAACACAAACCAAGTCACTTTCCAAGTGCAGGTAGACGAGGAGCTATGAGCCAATTCCTTAGAAAACAAGTCAAAAACAAACAGTTTTTATGTTTTTCTTTTGGCAGCGAAACGTGCAGAAATCTGCAGACTCCATCACTGAGTGGAGGAGCAGCTGCTTTTATCTTTAGCTCAGGACAAAGCCCAACATATTGCAGATCATTTTCAGTTGGATGTTGTTTTGGTTTTCTTTAAAAAAAAAAAAAAAAGCTGTTGAACTTTTTCTTCAAGAAAAGTTTCAAAAATATTTGTGTGCACCATCCAGCACAGCTCTAAGGAATAAAAATAAATTGCTCGTCAGGCATTAAGAAAAACAGGATGCAATATTTATTGAGTACATATTTCAGATGGATCCCATTGATCTGAAGAAGAAAAAAAAACCTGACCTCTGATGCTGAAACTCTGGGCTTCATGGGAGGCTGTCCTCCCATAAAGCCCAATATCCCACTGATATTCTCTGACATGTTATCAATGACTCAAGTACTGAACAATAAATGTAGTTGTTAGTTACAGCCTTGTTTCAAATGTGCATATAATTTCTGATGACATCACCCATCAGGAGTGCATTTCTATATTGATTGCCAATTCATATAAACTTATGCAAGTTTAGCTTTTCCAGAGTCAGACGCAGACATGGAGAAGCTGATTCAGTTTCTACGTCCCGCACGAGATTATTTGCTTGACTATTCACACTTTATATTGTATACTGTATTACTAAATACCTCCTTGTATGATTCTATTGAAGATATTTTATTGTATATCTTTTATATTGTTCTTTTATTTTTCTACTTTATAAGCAACACCTAAATTTCCCAACATGTGATCTATAAAGTACTTCTATCTACCTATCTATCTACCTATCTATCTATCTGTTTATCTATCTATCTATCTATCTATCTATCTAGTTAAATGCCGCCTGTTCTCTGCTAGATTTCACATTTGCAAATCTGCACCATTTCTTTTAAGCTTGAAATTTTAAACCTGATCTTTGTAATACTGTATTTAAATAAAATGTCCCTTTTTTTCTCCCTTTCTCTTGCTTTTGATTTTAAAAGACCTCTGCACACTGCAGTTATGCTTTAATATTTTAGGTAAAGCACTTCAAACTATCTTATACAGGAAGTGTGCTATACAAATAAACCTGCAACATCATTTAAATGATTAGTGAAATGTTTAGTGGAAAATTTACATCAATGCAGATACTTTATCATCAGAAATCTGTTGCAAGCCGATATCTTCCCTACTCAGTGAGTCATGCTGCATTTGTCCTTGTACAACCCATCCGTCCATCCATTCCTCCCCAAGCTCATTTACAGCCTCCGAGTCGATCTGTCTCCTCCTGTTTGTTGTCCTTGGTCTCTTTTTTTCTGACTCACTTTCAGCTCATCTGTCCTCTTCTCTATCTTTTTATCTAATCCCTCTCTACATGCATTGCTGCACTGGGTTCAGCCCTCTTAGCAGGATGATAAAAAGTAAAAGGGAAGAAAGGGGGAGACGGAAAGGCAAGTGGATAACAATGGTGAAAGAGAGGGGAAGAAAGTGGGGGAAAAAATGAACCTGGATGAACAAGAAAAGGCAGCATGATCAAGCTGGTCATAACAGGAGTGAGATAAAGAGGGCATATATAAAAGCTGGAGGTTGCATCACTGTTCCAATCAGATATGACAGAGGGAGAGATGGGGGTGAGGGGTGGGAGGATTGATAGGCTGAAGATGCAGAAAGCCATAAACAGGCAGGGGTTTGTTAAAAGTGGAGCATTGTGGTGCAGTGGTGATTCAAATTAAAGCACTAAGTTTGCCTGTGGTATTAACCATCACCAGCTGCGTTTCCATGACAGTTTTACGCAAAATAAAAGTAATATTTCTTCAATTTGGACAAACTACAATTGAGATATGCTGGTGTTTTCCCTGAATGGTGTCGTAATTCTCTTAAAATCTCATCCCGCTAGACTCCATGGTGAGGAAGATGGTTTTATGTTTTAGAGCATTTCGTTATTCTTTGTTATCAAGGATTTCTCTGTTTAGTTATTAGTAAAAAGATTTCCGTCTACTACTTGGTTTATACATCCCGCGCCAGCTTTACTCAAAACAAACTGGTCAAATGACCCCCGTTACATTACAATAATTCTATATTGATTAAAAAAAAAAAACACCTAAGGAGAGGACAAAATCTTTTTTGTGATATTTGAGAGCTTTTGGGAATGTAAGTGTTTCCATTACCAGATTTTTATTGCAATATTTAGTTTTGGTGCGATTCTTGTGATAATGAAGACACAGCTACTGTGGTGTGTCTCTGTGGCGTGTGGCTGTATTTGATCTGTGAGTCAGTCAGTCTATCTTGTGTGTGAATTTGTGTGGTGATGAGTCAGGGGCATATTTAGCCGCTGTATTTCAGGATTCAAGTTGAAAAATGCAGACCTCAAATCACAGAGGATGCAGAACAGTGGGTTGGAAAGATGTTTTGGGATGGAGGGAGATGGTGATGAAAGGACTCCAACAGTGCTGGTAAGAGCAATAAATCTACTACAGAAGTAGCTCCCATCTCCTTAAGTTTTTCTGTTTGAATGGGAAGTTTGCATGGCCCTGCACGTCTCAAAATCAAGCAACCCAGCGGGCGGGCATCTTCCAAGACATGTGTGAACACATTGTCAAAAAATCTTTAGAGAAGCAGCTGAAGACACTTTAGTTTTCTTTCCTTGTGTCAAATTGTCCCTTCGATTTTCATGATGTTGCAGTTGTTAACTGATATATTAAACAAGACAAAATTGTCTTAACTTTCATGCAAGATTCCATACATACAATATCGTCTAACAGAACACGGAAAAATATACTTATTAGTAGTGGTGTTCCGATCGATCGGCCACCGATCATGATCGGCCGATTTCCGTAAAAAAGTACGTGATCGGTGATCG
>JBBDHI010000005.1:3179922-3192638 GCA_037177115.1 Craterocephalus stercusmuscarum | reverse complement strand
GGTGATCGGTACTGATCGGCACTCAAGGGTGATCGGTATCGGTATCGGTGGCAAAAAGTATGATCGGAGCATCCCTACTTATTAGAGATGTCCCACTCAATATTTCTTATTGTTCCCAAAACTAATACAAGCTATTTATTATTGAATATTTGCAGAGACACTATATCCAAAACCATCATTTTCCTGCAGCACACAGTTGCAAACTAAACATCATAAGTGCATTAAAGTAACCAAAAAGTTGTTTATTTAAAAAAAAAAATCTTGCCTGTGCTTTTTGTTTAAACCAAGCCACATGGAGCTGTTTTATTTATGCATGAAAAATACTGCTTTGTGTACATTATCACTGCCATTTTGACTAATAGCTTTGGTAATGAGCTAGTGTATTAAGATGTTAATTAACGTGATACTAATTAGCTTGCATTAAACACAACAGTTACAGCTGATTGTTAAACAGTTTGGCCGTTGGGTATCCCCTGCATTGATCAGTAATACCTTGATAAGTATGAAGATTAGATCAGAAGAATCTTCTTAATTATTACCATTATCATGTGGGCTACTAACAGGATTTACAGCTGATCCATTCTCATTTATCCTTTATCCAGAATAGGCATTAAATACATTTCTGTCCAGCTGCTGTCACCTTTTCTGCATGCAGCTCCTAATTACAGTGCAATCTCCAAATGTGCATCAACATCATGATTCAGTGTTAAGTTCCTGTCAAAATATCTTTGACATGAACATTATACCACATAGAGGAAGGAGCACAGATAAAATGTTATATCATTGAGAATTTCTTTGGATCCATACTCTGAATGCATTACAACCATCAAGACTCAATGAGGAGTGGGAGATGTCGGTTTTTCCGTGATGCACTTACATCTTGTGTATGATGGCCAAGGCCTGATGTTTACATTTCATGAATCATTCATTCCGTGGGGCTTCCTTGTGGTCTTTGTACATAGAATATTTTTATTGTTTTGAATATGTTGCAAGAGTAAATAAGCACAGGTATTTAGACCCGAGATTTCTTTTCCCATAATTCTCAGCAGGACTGATTGCCTGCATAGGTGCCGTATATCAACTGTGTGACTCTGCATCAAGCCATCCCCGATGAGGATCGATGACCGAAAGCTTGCCGTTTGATTCACTTTTTAAGCTGCTTAGATCCGAGTGGCCACACTCTTCTTCATCTTTTCTTTATCTAAAACATAAGCGTTCATAGTTCTTCTATTTCATGTACTTCCGCATTTTTCTTAATCCTATATTGACTGGAACAGCACCTCTCAACCCTCTTTGGTCCAGTTACACCTGTAAAGCAGCTGTAATATTAACCTCAAAGAAAACAAGAAGTGTTGTCTTAAAAGAGACATCTTGCTTGTAATTCTCGTCTGGATACATTTTCATTTGTGATTAAAGCCATTGTTGTTTTTATTTTTCTTTGTGTTAAATCAGCTTACTGTAGCTGGAGTATGACATGTAATCAATCTCCCGACCTTCCTTGGCAGGAGGCCAGGCTGCCCTCGCCTGTGCCTGCCCTTCATTGCCTACCGATGCCCAGCCAAGCCTCTCATCAGCCCATCCCCCCCCCCCCCAACCTCCATCCCCCCGGGTTTGTTCTGCTGATGGCTAGGCTGGCTAATATCTGCTTATTTCGCTCCAACACTACACTCTGACTCAGGGACCACGGGTAATATTTGGCCTGGAAATGCTTAGTCATGAAAAATAGAAACTATGGGGGAGGAGGACATGGAGGAGGCTGTTTGTCACTAATGTGTGGCATTTTGTACTGAGCTCTCAGCCCATAATTCAATTACATAATGATATTTTATCTGTAGTCATGTTAGATTAGCATATTTATCTATCTTCACTTAACTCTTAATATTACAGTTTACACTTTTTTTTAGGTATATATGTATGGCAGTTTTCTTATTGACCTGTCACCATTTGTAAAAAGAGCTAAGTCAGATTAGTCAGATTAATGTATGCAGCAGTAATACATTCATGAGAAGCTAACTAATGAAAAGAACTTTTTGGTCATCTAATTACATTGTCAAATTAATCCTTTTATTAAAGCTTAAAGTGAACCATTTAGGTTTATTTGTGCAGCAGGGCTCTACACATGTAGCAAATAGAGCACCATTCAGAGGGCGATGAAAACAAATAAAGTGGTGAAATCAGCAGGTCTGTTATTTTTTTAAGTACACATTGGAGAAATGACATAATTAGTCCACAAATCAAAAACAACATGAAGAGGTGAGGCTATTTAGTCAGAGGCTGCAGTGATTTACCGAGAACGACAGACTTTATAGGTTCAGGTAATCTAGCCAACCAGTGTAGTAGCAATTACTTGCTAACAAATTGGTTGCCCTTTTCAACATGTAACTAACTGTTGCAGACTGGCTCAGTGAGAATATACAGTAAATGAAACAAAGACATACTGTGGATTTTACATCATACATAGCCATTATGTCCTTAAAATACCATAAATAAAAGAGGTCCATAACTCCACACAATTCCATATTGCATATTTGCATGAGACTGGTCGGAAATCTGACAGATAACCTTGGTGACATGGCTGCAATAGAAGTTATTATGATCTATTTAAACAGGCAGCATAGTACTCTCCATAATGACTACACCGATGGTATATACAGTACATATAAATCAATGAAGCGCTCTCATTAAATTGCTTTCATCTCTTTGTGTTATTGTTGCGTAAAGGCTTTTACTAAATGACATTAAACACTAACATGAAGTGTAGAGAAACCCAAATGCAATCGGATTGAAACCCATAGTAAATAAATACACTATGAATCCAAACAACCTGTCATCTTGTCTGTTGTCTGTTTTTTCACCAGTAGCGCTGCAGATAACGTAGAGCTTGTTAGGTATTACGTTACCGCTTGTATTGCCAAGGGCTCCTTAACATGTGAGGCCAGCCACCACCCACCAGCCACTTCACGGCTTCACGGCACCTACCTGCTGCAGCCCAGAGGCTGCTGCAGTTGTCATTATGGTTGCATGAGGAACAGGACGTCTCGTACTGCCTAATCAATTGGGGCCATCTTGACTCCAAGCCTCTCTTACCCGTCCCTCAACTACTTATGAGCTGACAGGTTATGCTGTTAAGTGTGGAGTGGAGTGTGTGTGTTTGTATGCGCTTCTCTTCTTGTTAGTCATTGCAGGTGTGTCTGAGTGCATCTCCTGTGCTGCATCTAAATGAGGGTTTGTGAAGTCTTGCATTTCTTTTGCTACACATGCCTCGGTATGTGAGCCTTTTTGTGTGTTTCCAAAAAACCGGCAAGCGCCTCTCTCTCTGTGCGGTTCCGTTGCCAGAGCTGAACCTCACAGACGTCTGCCTCAGTTGATGAAGGGATTGGCAAGGCAGTTTCCATTTGGGCCACCGTGAGAGTGATCCAATCATCACACTGCAATTTGGAGACATCCATTTTATCTGACCCAAAAATGAAACAAATATAGATGGGCGCTATCATGATAATACTAGGATGACATTCAACACTTTTGGGGATTTTTCTGTCCTAGTTTTTAAATTTCTGCATGATTTGCTGTGTATTGACAATAATGTCAAGTTTTCTCCATCCACAGTCTGTCTGAGCTGAAGCTGGAGCGTCCTGTATCTGGTCTTCCAGGTGCTGCAGGTATAATGAACTGGCCGAAGCAATCAATCCTAGCTCATAAACACAGAGAGGTGCCCTGTATCAATGTTGTGATCAGTGATCATAAAAGATAAAAAAAGTGTAATAAAAAAGGGCCCACCTTACGACTAAGTTTAAACGGCATATCATGAAAGGAAAAAGCCTTCTGTGGTTGAACGGACATATCTGGTGTGACTATCTGCTTAAAATGTGGTAAAATGAAACAATTTTTCCTTTCGGTTCCAGTTCCATGCAAAATTGAATCATGTTCCAGTCAGCTTGCCCATACTTGGCCCCATTATTCATGCAGGCGAGGGGAATTGAGTTGCTGCCCAGTCCCACAACACTGTGGACTGTGTAGAAAATGTGGAAGACATTCTGTGACTTCTAAATTTCTCTATCGAGACTAGAAACCAGATCCCCATCTATGTTGTCCGAGTCTAACTGTGTTCTGAAAACTCTGATTTCATATCATTTTGGTATGTTTAAAACATTTACAACCTTTCTTTAGATGTCTGATTATGGTTTGACCAACAGCAGCTTCTTTTTTCTCTTCAACAACACACCACCACCTCCAAACCGGGATAGTAGGAAGTCTAAATATTTCTGGGTTTTGGCCAATTTTTCATTTGCCATTAAAAACAAAACCCCTCAAGTAGTTTAATATTCTCTTTAATGTTGCTCCCTGAAATCTGTCTAAAATCTGTGGGTTTATGTCTTCAATAGAAAGTCAGATTTCTCATTTGTGCTTTTTTTTTTACTATTTAATATGACACATTCTCATGTGCCGTGGGATGCAACATCACTACAGCGACGCTGCCACTTATACAAGGAAAATGTGTGATTTTCGCTTGCTGTGTGTGCTAGTGTGAGCAAGAACCGTATGCCCCTTTTCATAAAACGATGACATTCGTTAAGTATAAAGGGGGAAAATGTAAACTTATTTTAATTTGCAAGGTAGTGCATAGTCAAAGAAGAGTTATGTGTATCTCAAAAGATGTAGGCAAGGGTTAAACTGGTGTTGAGCTGTTCACCATGCATCCTAGCTCCTTTGAATGTGTGTGTAAATTCATGGCTGAGTGGGGCACTGTAGCTCCTGTGTTGTTTAGGCCAAACATTGTAAGAGACATTTCATTTCAACTTAGATTTTGTCAAATTATGAAACAAATGTGGGAAAATTCACACAAATTCCCCAGAAAAAATAATGGTTTCTTTTTCTGTTTTGTCTTTACCCTCCAGAGTCTACTGCTCTGCCATCTTATTAAACAGCACTGTGTATCTGTGCACCTGACAGACAGCACCACCAGTATGTGCAACCTCCAGTTTCACAACACTGACATCAAATTGCTCTTCACTGCAGTTGTTGTCTCCAAAATCATTATAACAAACCGAAGCAATGTGTGTTTCGAGTGTAATATATTCCACACATGAAAACCTTCCCTTTCACATTCTGTATGTATGCTGCACTTGAAGTCTCCAGTTATTTGTTAATAATGTTTACAGTATATTACCAACCCCCTTAGAACATTTGCTGTTGCACCTCAATCTCCCCATAGTTTGCCTCTCCATTAAATTTCTTGATGCACTTACTGCAAAAAAAGAAATAAATAAATGAATAAACAGCTATTGCAAAAGCAATTTAACTTCCCAATATCACAATTTGTCTTCTCATCCAAATGTTTGGGTATATAATGCCTTCTGGGAAATTAGATGATCAAAAATGCACTCAATAGTTTGTCACAAGTGAAATTGTGGATCTGCCACAGTGACAAAATTGGATGTAACTGTTCACTTCAACATCAGGTTTACAAATCAACATCCACCTGATATTCTGCATACATCACCTCACCACTGCCTCCTCCCTCTTCTCTCTCAGCTTGGATCTAATTGATCTTTTTTTTTTGCACATGCAACCCCCTGGAGATGACCCTGTGTTGTACCTAAAATGGCCAGATCGATCGGCTTATTGGAGGCATTAAAACCAACTGCATCAACCTCATTGGCTGATGGCTCACCAGCATTATGGCTTTCCTGACGAGTGACTCTGTCCTTTCTTTTACTTGCCTTTGTGTGCAATGAATGACTAAATATCCACTGGCTCAAGCTGAGAGGGAAAATTTGGAGACAAATTAAGCCCTGTTATTTTACCAGTAAATCAGTAGAGGATAATGGAGGCTTGTGTTTTGGCAGTCACTGGGTGAGCAGATGACACTGGATTTCCATGTTAGAGCTCTTGCCCCTTACACATGTACACGGTGACAAACATTGCAGAGGATTGTCTTATTTTCTGCAGCAGCCTGTGATCAACAGGTTTTTCTTAATCTTCACTAAGATCCCTGGTAAAGAACGCATAATTGTTTGCACATGCAAGTAAATTGTACATATTGCTTGTTCATGATTTCTGGGCAATTTACAAAGAACGCAAACGGCAATATTCAAGTGACAACTTATTGTGCGACATTGTGTCACCATGGACAGTTTGGAAACGGAGTAGGAAGGTTGCAAATGCAAACTTAAATTTGACCCAATGGAGATACAGATATTAGTGGAAGAGGTAAATAAAATGATTGCTGATCTCCACCAAAGAAACCTCAATGTCACCATAAAGACTTCAATATGGAAGAATATTTGGTAAAAGCAAATGCAGTTGGTCTGCACCACCATAACTTCCTGCATAGGTTGCCAGTTTGCACCAGCCTTTCAGACAAACCAAATATTATGCAAAATTTGTCTTTGCAATCAGTTTAATGTTTATAAATCAGATCAAATGTGCTACCTTAATCTATTTCCATCTTTTCCTCCCAAAATTTTGAGCATTCTGGTAGAAACACACGTATTAATAAAACATCAAGGGCACATGCACTAAATGGACTGTTTAAATTATTTCTCACATTTAACTGATACAAACCTTGATGTGGTAAATCAAATGCAGCATGTTTTTGCATCTTGTATCAAGCTTGCATGTGTTTTTACAAGCACAAACCTTTACTAAATCAGGGCCCGAGTTTCCTAAACATGAAAGAAATCCATTCTAATTGCCTTTTTTCTTACCTATTCAGCACAGCATTGAAAGTCAGAATCAAAAGTTATCTTTATCTTTTCAAGTAGAAAAAGAGGCGATATTAATATCCAAGACTTGTAGGTTGAGAAGTACACTACAGTTTTTTCTATATCTAAAAGAAACTGAATACAATTCCAGCTGCATGTTCTCCCTTTCTCACAATAGAACCAGCAGAAGATTAAAAGCTGAATATCAGTAACCGTCAGGTCAAGGTCAGACTTAACATCCACTAATGCCAGTGATGTTATGTTGCAGCTTTAGAACAAGTAGCATATATAGCTCAACTTTCACTCTTAATATAAATCAGTGGGAGGGGGGATTTGTTTTTCACCAGCCCAATCGAGGTCAGAGCCTAACAACAGCATCCTGCCCATGGAACTTATTTTCTCACTTGCTAAAATTCTCTCACATCAGGCATCAGTTTTCAGTCAGTTTTCCACATGTAGTCTCTGATGTCAAAGTCCCATTTATTTATATGGTTGACCAAAGTGCTTTACAAACTGAAGTGTGCTAGATTAATGTTATGAAGCAGCAAATTTCCATCCTAAACAAGAGGTTTCCCTAAACCTAACCAAGTATCTCTGGCTTCTGGCGTTATGATTCCAAATCTAACCAATGAAATCAAAGTCCTGCAAAATGAATACTTTAGAAAGACATTAAATGTACTTTCTATCTGCATCTATGGGCCCAGCAGGTCTAACTGAGGACTGCAAAGACCCAGCTAATGAGACTAAAGCATAAACCAAGGGCTCATACAGTACAGGATCTTTTTAATCTGCAATGGAAAATTAACTTGAACTTTTTTGGGGGTTTGGAAAAGACAAGTTGTCACTGGTGTTTTCAGTTTGTAAGAACAGGCACTGAGGAAAGAGGTCCTTGAAAACAAAACAAACCAAAATACGTGACACAGCCTCATCATTTAGCCACTGTTTAGTTGTAACATAACACTACCTGTTTTTGTAAAATGATTAAACTTTCCTGTAAGAGAGTCAAAATTTGAAAAACTTTCTCTCTTCCAGATGCACTTTGGGA
The DNA here is from genome assembly GCA_037177115.1 of Craterocephalus stercusmuscarum. NCBI lineage: Eukaryota > Metazoa > Chordata > Actinopteri > Atheriniformes > Atherinidae > Craterocephalus > Craterocephalus stercusmuscarum. Next base: position 3,184,889 of record JBBDHI010000005.1, on the reverse strand, counting down.
CATGAAACATCCTTCAAAATGTTTCACTGACTTTCCAGGTAAGAAGCATATTTGGCCGTCAATGATTTCCAGGTCATAAGCGGGACCACGAGCCAAGTAGACAGAAGCTGAGCAGACATGGTGATTTCACTTCCAGAGCCACACCTAGCCCTCTTCATCAGCTATGTAGCTATGGAGGCCAGACAGGACAAAGCCTGGGCACCACCCAAGGACTCTGCAAGGTACTACTGCATGTCCTCGAAATTCAAACAGATTGGATGAATTGGTTAATTTGGTGGCCAGAACATAGTCATACTAGTTCTCACAAAATACAAGTTTAGAAATTGTTTATTTATATTAAACCTCTTAATGGCAAAAATTTCAAATTTTCAAAGCCCGCTCAGTGTAATAATAAAATTAGCTTGACTGTAATTTCATCTAAATCTTAATTGCTTTGTTATTTAAATCCCCTTTATAATGGCATAATCACTCAGTAACATTAGCTGTCGGGCTACAATTGTCCTGTAGTTTTCCAACTGCTCAGCTCATCCACTTTTGTTTGGATAGCAGCTTGTTACCACATTCATTTTACATTTGTTTACTCCTGCTAAAAAGCCACAGCGAGCTGTACCGCTGACCTGTTGGTGATATGTGGCAGACGCACTGCCCACTCACTTAAACACAGCCGTTAGCAAAACAAACTGTCTTACCTCTCGACAGCAAAGGGAGATATGTTCTTGGAAAAGGTTCTTTTGCAGGGATCAAATATAAAATCCAATCATTTTAACGACAGCAAGCCCAGCAAATCTCCAAAGGTAGCCGAGCCTAATGCCACCCATCATTTCATGTTCAATACTCCATGGGGAATATGGGGAATTCTTAAAGGCTGTTCTGGGTGATTACTATTGTACCAACTGCAGTGCAACATCAACTTCTGCCTGTATCATTAACATGGAGCTAAATTTTTATGCCGCAACACAATTTTATGCTCCCAAAAAGGCATTTCAATATTGTTAACAAGGAGCTTTATGGCAGATGTGTTAATGTTTGTTAACTGTTAAATAATCCCCATAAAAGATCTGATTAATCTCATGTTCTGGTTTACAGCCAACGTTTGCTCTGTGTCACCATTACAAAAAAAGTCTTGAATTTACGGATTCTGGGAGAGTGATAGAAGATTCTGTGATGTGCACACACTTAAAAGCAGAGTTGGATTCAGGCTTTGGAAAAAAAATGGAGTGGATGTGTGTTTGTAGTAGATGTACGTGTGCTGTACACCAAACTCGTAAACAACAAGCCAACACAGGACCAGACAGGGCCCCAATCAAATCAATGCAAGGTTCAACATCTATTACCCTTGTGTGTGTGTGTACGTGTGTATGTGTGTGTGAGCAGGCGGGCCTCTAGATCCATCTCTGGATCAATCCACAGGGGACAGAGGTTGATAGAATAATGACCTGTCCTCTATTTTCATCAGCCTCTCTCATGCTCTCTGCAGACGCCCACGTTTCCTTGTCCTCTCCATGTAGCTGAGGCAGACTTCCGTTTTCAGGGTTGCTTATCTGTCAGCATATTATGCAAAACTCAATTCGCCATAACACAAAATGAGGTAGATAGGTGGCTCCTCTGTAAATAATCCATTGTAGTGACTCACTTTCTTTAAAAAAAAAAAGACTGCCCTCCCTGTTTCATTCTACATTTCCTTTTTTTTCCCAGTATTCCCGCCACAATTGTCCAGAAAAAAACTTTTCACTTGCTCAGATCTTACAATCTTTCCCATCATTACATCCTTTCTTCATGTTACCATTATCTGCATTATTTTTTTTGTTCTTTTCTCTTTTTATAAAATCCTGACCACCTCTGCCCTACCTCTATCCCCAGTCCTTTCTTTGATGCATCATTCATGGTTTTGTTCCCTAATGCACTCTCTCTTTCACGGCCACAGTATCAAATCTTCATCATTGGCTTTTATCTGGTGTTCCAGTGGCCCCCCCACCCTTGTAATGTCTTTGCTGCTGCTTCTCTTTTCTATTTCTATCCATGCAGCAAAGCTCGGTCTCTCACTTCATCCCTGCTCTTTCAACCCTTTCTTTTCTTATCCCTCCCTTCTATCGCTCTTTAATTCCCCTTTCCATCACTTTCACTTTAACTCTCTCCCGTTTCTTCCTCATGCAGCCACCCCTCCTCATCTTTTGATCCAACCCCCCCTCCATGCACCAACCCATCCTTTCCTTAGCATCTTGCATGTGCCTCCGTTTCCTCCCATTCTCTTCATTTCTGTCCATCTGTCATTCCCTGAGGTGAGTGGCTGAGTGGTAATGCTAGGGTCTCAGTAATGGGATAATCCTTTACATCAGCGGTTGCATCACTCAGGCTACGCATCCCTTTCTAAAGGCTATCCTTATCATTGGTATAGCGCCTTAATCTCCACATCACACATTGTACATTCACCAAAACGTATGCATGCGTTTGCTGACCAAATGTCTCGGTGTTGGAGCCCAGCCGCGCCTCCGTTCCTATTTTCTTTCTTATCGGTGGAGTGGTGCAATCACAGAGAATGTTCCTGTGCTGCTTTGAGATAAACACGCAGCCTATATGATGATTTTTCTTCCACACACTGCAAGAAACGTATGCTGTGTGCGTAATTAAGCGAGTCATAAATAAAGCGGAATTCATATCAAGCCTACAGGCTATTAAACTGAGCTTCACCCATCTCCGGGTGGAAGATAAATCTATCATTGACCACGCGTGCAGATACCGTCTTATTATCTGCAGTTTCCTGCTACAGTCATAGTAAAACTGTTATGTACACTAATTCACCTCTGCATGCTAGCTTGTGCACACACGCAACCCTACACACGCAAACAAACAGGTCTTTTCCTGCCACAGCTGCAACATCTGGGCATCTGAGTGATGGCATCATCTGAAAAGTGTTGTGTCCACCTGAGCCCGGAAATAGCTTGAAAATTGCAGTCGCGCTGCAAACACCTGCTTTGGATTTTGAATAACTGCACGAGGAGACCACACAGAAGCGAGCAGCCAGAATGAAGGATGGAGGATAAAGAGAAAGAAATGGATGCAGGAGTTAAAAAAAGTCCGTGTGCGGCTGAGCTTGTGTGACTTTATGTGTGTGTGTGTGTGTGTGTGCATCTGTGTGTGTGCAAGTAGAAAGAAAAAGCTCTATCCTGACTGTGATCTACTAAGCTGTGTAAACCTGACCTGGGGATATTAATTCTAATTTTGCTGCTGTTTAATAGCATTATTCTGTCAAATTATTCTAATTTGCTGAAACAAATTCATACAATCTCCACACTTCCTTTATTAGAAAAAGGCACGAGTTCTGTCCGAAGTCCCACTCTTGTGGCTCAAATCTGATCTGTGTATAAGGCATAGTGATGGCCTGTTTATAAACCACCAAAAACCAAAGCAATACAAACATTTGACATGTGAAAATCTACAGGATATATAACGACACAGGAGAAAAGATTCAAGTTCAAGTCGCAGCCCCTTTTCCACCATAAAGTCCAGCTAGGGTTGGGAAAGTTTGACGTGGTTTGGTACCCAGGTCTCTGTTGTAGTTGCACCACTTTCATAGTGGTGCAATGCCTCCCTCATATCATAAAAAAACACAACAAAAACAAAGGAAGACCATGGCGGACATAAAGCAGTTTGTCTACTTTCTTCTTGGCATGTCATTTCAAATAGGATTTATTCAAACATGTCACTATTTACGTTTTGATCTCTTTGCAGAATCGAACAGGAAGGGACGATTAGTTCAACCAATCACTCCATCATAATGTGTCAAGCTCTTCCTGTTTTGGTTGGATCCATAAAAACAGAGTAGAAAGGTTTGTATGGGCTTCTTGCATCCTTCCCAGAGAAGTGCAGCCCATCCCATCCCAACCTGAAACACGCCTTTATTTAGAAAACTGATACATTATCAGGATTTGCCATCATGTCACATGGATGCTGCAGTATATGAAATAAAATCTTGCAATGATTTGGAGTTGAATGGCTGCTGTATTTCTGAAGTGTGGACTAACATAGCTGTTACATGTTCTGAGGTAAAACCAGGCTGTCTACAAACATTCAGGGTAAGAGTGACCTTTATAACTCACTTCATTTGCTGCCCTTTTCTTCTTGAAACACCAGGAGCCTATGGATCAAAGGGCAAAGCAATGACTGGTGGGGGACAGCTGACCTCATTTCATTTATCAATCAAGAATAGCAGAAACATGACTGAGAGTAGCATGAAATCATATTTTAATTACAAAGTGGCCTATAAGCCCCTCATACTGGTTGGTTGACCATAAGAACTCCAGTTCCATTTACCATTCAATTCCTCATCATAACCCAAGGAGTCACTCAGCACATCAGGGCATGATGTGCAGAATACTGGATGCTCTCAGAGCCTGGAGCACCAACCAATATTTCTGGCCCCAGGTTAAAAACAGAGTCTGAACTAGTTGCATCCGTATATTTACATGGTACTGTCCTCTCCACTAAATCGTTCCAGAGATTTGGTTCAAGTGTGTTAAGTTTGGCAGGATTTTCTGGTATGCATCAGCAGTGACCTTGGTTAAGGTGTCAGAGGTGCTACCAAGTAATGCAAGTAGTCCAGGCACAGTGTAAAACATTGCTACTGTGCAGGTTTAGATGTATGTCGTTTCTGTGCAGAAAGATAATGTTTGAATCATGCATTAATAAAAGTAGATAAGTTTACTATTAAACTATTTTTTTCATTACGATTATCAACAATTCTTAATGCTTACTATGACTAACATATCCTTTACAGACCAGATTTAATTAGCTGACTGTTTCTATTCTTGGATACATTCGTAAACACCCCGCAGAGTATAAACCATATTCGTCTCAAACAAATAAAACATAATTTTATTCCTGTTAGTAAAATTATCAAACGCTGTCCAGCATTTCCTTTTATAAAATCATTCAGATCAACATATTTATATTTTTAGATTCTGACTGAA